>JAJJWX010001779.1:600000-958382 GCA_023529315.1 Papaver bracteatum
AAAAGGATTTCTTTAGACTCAACAAATTTCATACAAGTATGAATTTGGAATCCAAAATATTCAATCATATTAACCAAAGCAAACCAAGATTAATTTGACTAAATATGCTCAACACAAGTAAGCTCATGGAGACTTAATTCATCGATTAGATTATTCACAAGAGAACCCATAAATACTCTAACCGGATTACATAATTAAACTAATCACAAAGTAATTAATTCAATTGTCCACACTCTACATGAGAAAAATCTATGGAGTGCTAACTAAATAATCACACAAGATGATTGATTTAGTTCAATTAGGCTCAACATAAGAGATTATGGAACCCCGATTAAGATTATCATAGGAAATAACAACCTTAACAGTACATGTACTCAACATGAGAGAACTCATGGAATACAAACTAAATAACCACACAAGTTGATTAATTTAGTTCTTAATGCTAAACATATTTCATCTTTATGGAACAACCAACCATGCCAATAAGAAATCGACTTAGTCGTATCATGCTCAACATAAGTGTAGGACCAGAATATCGCTATAATACTTCTCTGTGAGATTAACAACACTTCCCAGCGAGCATCACCGCAAGATCTTTAACTACACTTTGCGAGTGTCACAAAAGAGGTCAAAAGAGCGACGTAATAAATGACGAGTGAAGAAAACTTGAGAAAAGCATGTTTGTCCTGCGATGGTTACAAAACTTGCGAGAGTGAACATTGTAACTAATCGTGGTACAATCGCAGAGTCAACCCGAAATAAGAGGAAAACTTAGCTGTCATCCATTATGTAACTACCCTATAAATATAGACCCAATGTGTCCAGAAAATGATGATGTATTTTTGAGAGTTAAGAAAGTCTTGAGGAGAGAGAAACTTCAAGAGAATAGTTGTAATCTTGAATTCTTCCATTTCTGTAAACATTTCTGAGAACAAAATAATAAAGTGTCATTTTTCATCTTTAATTGTGAGTTGATTATAGCAAGATCTTAACAAGGGTGTAGTGTGGGAAATCCTGCAACTACAATAAGATACAAGATGGAACCTTCACGGTAATACATAGTAATATGGAATAATAAAGCTCTATACCGTGGATAACAAAAACAAGGACCTATTCTATTTTTCCATCACAAAGTGACATAATAGATTTTATCCTTGAATCACAAAAGATTTTAACCTATCTTACATCAACAATTGACAATATAGGCTTAACTTTTATGTTTTGCCAAAAGTCCATTCATTCATTGATCAATATTTGCATACCAATACGTGAACGACTTTACTTTTGACAAAATATGGGACAATCAAGTTCACGGACGTAAACATACAAATCCTATCAAAATATTGCAATATATAAAACCATAAAGATTAATACTGCAACCATCATCTTCCAAATAAGTTTAGAATTAAAACCAATAAATCTAAAAACAAGAAGATAAAATCATTGGATATAGCTATGTGTAATCAAAATCATGGCTATACCAAAATACTAGTTATTCTTCTAAATAAAACAGAAAAATTAGAAGATTCACTAGACATAATAAGCTCAAACAAATTAAGTAGAACCCGATCATAAACTAAAGTTCACGTTCGACAGCTTTATAGGTTTCGAGATATTTGAGCTTGTGATTCATAAAAACTGTGTCTTCTGAGAAGATATCCTTGTTGAGAAGTTATTTAACATGTGTCTTCATGAGACCAAGGTCAGAAGTAACCTTTTTCAACTCACATCTAACCACATCAAGATCTTTCATTGTATCAACAAGTTGCAGTTTTGCTTTCTGAAAGTACTTTATAAAGTCATGAACCACTTCAGCAGACACCATATCCTCATTCTCAACATCTTGATGTGAGTAGGCATAAAAGCATGAGGCATTAGGTGCACCATCTTCTACAAGAGTTCTTTTCTTCCTTCCTTTCAATTCTTCAATAAAACCTTTCTCAAGAAATCCCTTTGCAAAAACACCAGAGAGAGATGAAGAAGAGGACATCCTTGACAACCCATATATGACCTAGAGTATGCGAGCGTGAACATATGAAACTCAATAGGTCGGTTATTTAAAGGTTTTGTTTGAATGGAGGACCTTTAGGGTTTTCAGACTGAATACTTGAGTTGGCAACCCATGTACACATCCGAACACATTACACCCCGTAAGGAAAAACACGCGACAATTAAGGGAAGAAGAAAAAAGATTTAAAAACCATGCAAGTTCTTTTAAGCAATATTGTTTGATGGCACTAGTTTTATCTATAAATGATAAGAGTAAATCTTAACTAGGCAAAATGCAATTGCCAAAGCACACCTGACTTTTGCACATCTTGCTCAACATGATTTTTATGAGCAAGTTCCAAACCTTGTGATTAATTATCACAAGTATGAGCTTTGAGATCATCTAAGGAACTGTGTCTATGATCAAGTCTATTTTTCCTGTTGAATTTTGAGAGGGATTCCTTTTGATTTGAGAAGTTATCATAAAACTTACTATCATCAAAATAAGAGATGTAGTTTGGAATCTTACTAGACGAGTCTTGACTTGAGGAGGATGACAATCTGTTAACGAGTTCTTTATACCATTGAATCATCTTTATTAGGTTGTTTCTCGTATCATCAATTTTTATCCTTTCTTCTAAGATTTTCTTTAAATCATGGGAAGCATTATTTTCAAAGAAAACAACTCGGTCTTTCTTTAAACGATTTTTGTCAAGACATTTGTTCTGCTTCCTAATATTTGAGGAACTCATTGAACTGACCTTCCTGGTAACATGCACACGGTCCATATGAAAACCAATAGGTTTCGACATATGAATATCAGTTACACCTTTGAGGATTAAGTCTAAGGTGCGTTGAAGTTGAACAAGAGAACTTTTATTCAACTTGGAGTTTCTCTTTTGTTTAGCAGAACCTTTGGCTACACAAAAGTGACAGACTTTCTGATCACAAACATGATTAGTTAGTTTCGTCTTAATATTCTCGTCTAGAGATTCCTTCATTCCATGTGATGTGAGATTTCCTTGATCAGAGGAGACTGACACATTTTCCTTGCTTGGAAGGGACTCCGTTTTTTCTTCTGGAGCATTTACTGTAGTAGAAGATACAGTTGTTGTATTAGACTACCTAGAGAATCCTTGAATAGAGAGTTTATTCAAGCGACGTTCTATTTCAAAAGCATCCTTTGTGAGGCTTGATTCAAGAGTCATACATGAAGAATAGTCTTCAGTATTTTCTTTAATTTTGCAGTCTCTAATTACATCAAGAAGACCATTGACATGTTTCTTCAACCGATTAAATCTATCAGCTTGGATTCTAATAAGATTGAGAATCAACTTACTCTCTTCGGCTATTTCCCGTTCATTTAGAGAAGTAAACTCTTTTGAAGGGAAATCGGAATGGTGCATGCCAATATCTGCATGTCTGATTTCAACACAGTGTTCGTCTATTCTTGAGATTCTAGAATCTTTCTCTTTGATAGACTCTGACAAGACATATTCTTTATTTCTGGTGACGCGTTTATCAGAGATACTACTCTTGTCCATAGAGTCAGATCGCTACAAACACATACTTGTAAGGTCTTTAACGTGTTTGCATGCTCTGATACCAATTGAAAAGCGGGGGTCCAACAACACCACCTAATAATTCGATTAGCAATATGTATGGACAACTCCGAGTTGTTTTCTAGTGAATCAACAAGACTCAATCAATAGAAAATATCTCAAGGAGTTATTATCTCAATATCTCAATTTGATTTTCTCAAGAAAATATGATTCGCGAGTCTAATCAAAGAGAGATAACTTGGATGGTACCAAAGACCAATATCCAAGTGTCAATCGATTTAAATCAACAACCAATAAGGTCGTATATTCTAATCGATTGAACAACGCACAACCTGTATTATTTCAATTATATAACAAAATATAATGCGGAATAGAAATAACACAGACACCAAAATTTTGTTAACGAGGAAACCTCAAATGTAGAAAAACCACAGGACCTAGTCAAGATTAAACATACACTGTATTAAGCCACTACAGACACTAGCCTACTACCAATTAACTTCGGTCTGGACTGTAGTTGAACACCAACCAATCTCATACTGATCCAAGGTATAGTTATGTTCTTACGCCTCTGATCCCAGCAGGATACTGTGCACTTGATTCCCTTAGATGATCTCACCCACAACCAAGAGTTGCTACGACCCAAAGTCGAAGACTTTAATAAACAAATCTGTCTCACACAGAAAAGTCTACAGGTAATAGATAAATTCGTCTCCCACGAATAAAACTATGAGTTTTGTTCCGTCTTTTGATAAATCAAGGTGAACATGAACCAATCGATAAAACCAGACTTATATTTCCGAAGAACATCTCAGTTTCATCAATCACCTCACAATAAACTTAATCGATGTAGCGAAGAAGATTATTGAGGAATCACAAACAATGAGACGAAGATGTTTGTGACTACTTTTATCTTGCCTATCGGAGATAGAATCTCAAGCCAATTATTACAATTGTACTCATACGATATAAGCAGCAAGATCATATCACATAACTACAAGAAAAGTAGTATCGGTCTGGCTTCACAATCCCAATGAAGTCTTTAAGTCTTTAACCCGAATTTAGAGAGAAAACTCAAGGGTTGGAGATCGACTCTAGCTTAGAGAAAACTAGTATCACACAAGAAAAGTGTGTGGGGATTATTTTTTCCAATAGCTAGAGTTCCCCTTATATAGTCTTCAAATCAGGGTTTGCAATCAATGTTAGCTTAGTAACAAAGCATTCAATATTCACCGTTAGATGAAAACCTGATTATATACAAGCTAATATTCCTCAACTGTTAGATCAAAAACTTAGCTTGTCATACACACATGTACTGTACGATTTTAGGTTTGTGTAACCGTACCCAAACGTGTACAATGGTTGGTTCACAACTAGTTAACCAAAAGTTTAGCCAAATGATAACTTCCATATCAACCATGTTCTTCTTCACCGTAACTAGTCCAAATGACTCAAATGAACTAGTTAGACAGTTATTCAATTGCTATGAGATCTCAAGTACTACAAGAGACACAATTGAATCAAAAATGATGTGATTCACTCGAATCATTAATCATGAACTATAAAGCAACGGTTTGCAAAATCATCCCTTAGTAATATAGAATAAGTTCACGAACAACATTTTCAGACATAACCTCTTGAGTTCGCGGACTCAAGCTAACAGGTTGAAGTTATAAACTCCAGTAGAAATTCTCGGGTTTGAGAGCTTCCATCAGTTCGCGGACTGCACATGAGCTACAACTCAAGCAGAAATTCTCGGGTTCGAGAACTACGCCATTCATGGACTGGTTCGCGGACTGAGTTGCTGATCACGTTCCGGTTCCACTTGATCAACAAAGTTCGCAAACTTCAGTTCAAGTGCTAAGGACTTATACATATATGTGTTTCCACAACAATGTTTTCAATCATTGAAACATGCTCAGAGGGAATTATATAGTTGTTATTCATAAACTATTTTTCATCAGAACATTTTCCAAGAAGATTGAAACTTAACATGACTTTCGTCACTAGGAAAAGATGAACTTGGCTAAAGCGAAAGCTTTACCAACACCCATTTCGAGAAATAGATAAGCGAGATATACTCAGTTCGAAATGTCACACGTGCATATTTTTAGTCTATATAGTAAAACGACTTTTGTCTCAAAGATAGGAGATAGAGTAGATAGACTTTTGAGTGATATATAAGTTCAAGTCTCTATATACCTTTTAGTTGATGAAGATCCACTGGTTCCTTGAGTAGTCCTTCGTCTTGTATGATAATTTCCATGGAGTCTTGAGCTCAACTACACTTTCTATCCTAGTCCGAGACCTTAACTATAGTAGACTAGAAATCAAGACTTTATAGTTTTGATCACTAAGATTGAAAAACATGCTTGAGATAGCAACGTATGCGAGTTTGACCGAGCAGTTCTCTAATACATCTAACGCCATTTTGTCTCTTTTAATATTGTGGCAGGTTTTGAGAAACCTGATTGGTCGATTAAAAGAGGGGGTCGTCCAAGCATGGGTGTGGCATACTTCTAGTATGCACGTGGCGGATTTAAAACGACCTGATTGGTCGATGGGAAATAGGGCCAGGAAGTATGGTCTCAGCCGACGTGTGGCGGGTTTAAGGCGACCTGATTGGTCGATGGGAAATAGGGCGGTTAGGCAACATGGGGCGTGGCCAATAGTAAATGATGCCGATTGGCCTAAGGCATAACTACGCCTTAATTTGTTGCGGCTCCTTTATTTCTCGTTTTCTGATTCTGGGAAAAAAATTTCACCTACTAATCCATGGCGGATTAATTACCTAGTTTGCTTAGGCTTAATTTTGACAGGCAAGGTCTAACATATTGTGTAGGGTGCAAAACCCTAATTTTTTGCAAATTAGTCAGGGTGATATCTGAATCTTTTGAATTATCACAAAATTGATTGAATTCTATGTGTTGACACAGAGTTATTTAAGTTCATTTCCAGAGAGCAGTATGCTTTCTGATTGAATACTTCATGCAAGGACCTTATCCTTGATACTTGGAAATTCATGCTACCCTGCTGCGAGTGAACATAAATTGACATGCTATATCAACATTAAGGGTTCAGCCAGGGAACATAGCACAGAAAGCATTCAAATAAACTTATATTAACTGAATAATACAGGCAAGGTGCCAAAATTTACAGAATATCTGGGATTGTTGCTACATGCACCATTCTAGGTAAATTTTATGAGGAAATATTGAGTTGCTCAATAAATATGCCAGTGGAGAGGTTGAACACTCACTGCTCTACATGGCTTTGTTTCTTTGCAGAGTGACGACATATTAAATGCAGGGTTTACAATTTTAACCCTGGACTAAAAACCACCATCAACATACGCGAACAAACATGAGCAGCGATTTCTTCAGCAGCATTTCAAACAACTCCTTAAGAAACTTGTTTAGATTCTTCTTCAATCTTAGACATTTTCCTACCTATAAATAAAATAACATTGTTGTTAGCAATAAATGCCCTAAATTCTAAGGTAGTTACCAAATTGCATATAGTAAGCCAAAAACGCACATATATAAGAGATGTTTAAACAAAATTAACATAAAGTTTTCTTGGTGTTGTCTGTCACGAACACGTCAATTTCAGTAGCATGTTGCTCTTCGATCATCATATATCTTCAAGCACTAAAAAGACTCTGAGATGTATCCATATTTGGTGTTTTGGATTCACCCTATGAAACAACAATAGACTAAATGAATCCAAATGCAAATATCATCAAAATAGTAATGCATAATTTGTTGTTCTGTATGCATAATTAACAAAATGTATTGATGTGCCAAATATATTGAAAAATTTGGATGTAGCTTAGTAATCCCAATTCAACTAATTTATACATAATTAACAAACTATATTGTTGTGGTAAATGACATGGACAATTTGGGCGTAGCTTCACAACCCCTGTTCAACTAAATTTAGGGACAAATAAGATGAAAATGCTACACTAAATGTTGAAATTGTGGACAGAACCCCAATGAAACACTAAATATCAACATTGTTTCCTACATATATAACTAAATCAAATGAAACCCCTAAAATCGAATGGAACCCTAGAATTACAGATTAATCGGCTGTGTTCCATAAAAACACAAATGATGCAAAACCCCTAGAAGTTACAAACCCTAGAATTCCAAATTACAATACATCATGATTTCGGAATCACATACCTATCGAAGTAATTGCATGAAAACCGAGAAGAAACTTGAGGTGAAGATTAATTTTACATTATTGTCAATCGAAGAATGGTTTCAGGTAGACCCATCAACCATAAAAGAAATTCGTAGGTGGAAAAATGAAAAAGGAAAGAAGTTGTCGGGGGAGAACTTAGGAAGAAGCTTATTATGCTATGGGTATTTTTGTCGAGTAACCAAATAGAATGTGACGGGATTCTTGTAAGGAATATTCTTTCATCTAACGGTCCATATTTTTTTTAAATGAAATCCAACGGCTGCTGTCAGTTAATTCTTTGACTTTTGATTATTCTTGTTGGCATTAAAGAGGGGGGAGATTAGGAAACTATGAATTATAGGGAAGGTGCGATTAGTGTATCTTGTTTTAGATATGAATTGTATAGAAGGTACGAATAATGTATCTTGTCTTAGATTAGATAAAAAGCGAGAAATTGAGAACTCTAGAGAGATTTAGAAATTCTGGTGGGAGTTGAAATGAATTCGAAGTTGAGTATTTATAGGGGATAAATTTCCGACCGTTAGATGATGAATCATTGAGCGATGGTCCTAGCGCCGAACGATATAAAGACTATCACTAACGTTATAATGACTAACGAGCTATATAAAGACCCCTTAAATGATTGGTAGAGTCTTTATCACTCAATATACCGTTTAGCCAAATATATCTGCCACTAGCTTATAGTGAGTGCAGAAATTTCAGACTATGCCATATACCCAAAATCATGTTATTTACTGTAACTCACGACAGTATGATTAAAATTCCTTCTCTATTATCGTACGACTTCTTCTCTCTCTTCTCCACCTGACCTTCTCCGTCATCTTTTTTCTTCCTCCGTATTTTTTTTCTTTTCGTTGCTTTGTCTTGTAGGGACTCAACGACTAGTTTGTTAGCCGGAGTTGTACCGGAATTTCTACCAGTTTTTCTATTTCCCTCTGATGAAGGCTACCTAACTCCCTATATCTTCTTGAATCTCTCGTCCTGGAAGCCTATTGCAATCACTACTGTCTTTGAACCTTTTACGGGAATCACTAAAGTCTTTGAATCACCAAAATCACCATTATCTTTGTTATTTCAATGAAAATCACAGGTCAAGTCCATTACTGTAACTGCAATTGTCTCAGCATCACAATTTTAAAGCTTCATGGAGATTGGGATCTTCATGGAAATTACTCAATCAACAAGCTACATTTGGTCAGGAACATCATGACTCTCAAGGAAATCAATTCAGGAGAATTTGAATCATCAAACTTTAAACACAACCATAAACCTATACAATTTTCCCATGAGATTCCAAAATTCATCTTAAAGCTCAACAATGGACTTCTCATAACCATTTCCTTGTTTATTCATGTTTGTTCGCTCAACAATAGATTTCCAAAATTCATCTAAAAGTAATTCATAGACTTCAAAATTTAGACTCTTTTAAGTTGGCTTTATTATGTAAAAACTCAATTAGGGGTTGTAGTGGTTCTTTGGCCACCAATCCTCTTGTGCTCCTTTCTTAGGTCTTTTTCTAAAGCCTAAGTTTTCTATGAAAAAATTATATTAAATAAGTTAGTGGCTATCCTAATTAACATGCATGTCACTTAAGCATGAGGTGTCAATAAACTCATTTTCACTCCTATCTTGATACTTACTGCGTACATTAATGCATGCGATTGGTGTTTCCATTTTGACACCAACATAATATGTGTCTATATTCGTGGTAGTGTTAGACTAATAATTGACACATGAAGTTAGTGGGTGTCAGGAATGTGTTCATTTGAGACCACTATATATACCTCTTTATGCCTTTGTTTTTTGATCATCTCATCCCTACCTCTTTATGCCTTTGTTTTTTGATCATCTCATCCCATTTCTAGAAAGGCTAATAAGAAAGCTCTCTCTTACTCTCTGCTAATACTTGAGCAATTAATTAGTACTTAGTTCTTTGTAGTATAATTAGTAGTTTAATTATTACACGTTATCAGCACGAGTTAGCTCTATTCTCTTCGAGATTTGGGTTATTATTGGTTCTGATAAAATAATAGCTGCCAAAAATTTCCAAAGCGATAGGTAACTTTAATTATTATGTTATCATTATGTCGTCAAATTTAACTAAGCTAGACTTTGCAGCTTTAGATATTTCTAGTAACAACTATATTCCATTGGTTCTGGATGCGGAGTTACATCTCCAGGCCAAGAATCTCGCACACACAATTAAAGAGGGAAATGTTGCATCCGAGCAGGATAGAGAATTGGCTTTAATTTTTCTTCGTCATCATATCCACGACGGGTTAAAATCAGAATATCTGACCGTTAAGGACCTTGAGGTTCTGTGGAGTTTCTTGAAAGATAGATATGACCACCTGAAGATGGTTATTCTGCCTAAAGCCAAAAATGACTGGTTAAATTTACGTTTGCAAGATTTTAAATCTTTTTCTGAGTATAATTCTGCATTGTTTAAAATCACTTCACAGCTGAAATTGTGTGGTGAAAATGTAACTGATGAACAATTGTTAGAGAAAACTTTTACCACTTTCCATGCCTCGAGTGTTGTCTTTCAGCAACAATATCGAGAGCGTCTTTTAAAGAAATACTCAGAGTTGATTTCATGTCTGCTTGTTGCAGAACAAAATAATGAGTTATTATTAAGAAATCATGAATCTCGTCCGTAGGCTCTGTTTATGTGCCTGAAGCATATGCAACAACGAGTTCTTCCAATGGTAATGGACGGGGTAATAATAAGGGTAAATGGAAACGTGGTCGTGGTAATAAAAAGAACCAAGACAAGAATTCACGGATCAATCCAAACCACCAGGATTGGAAAGATGGCACCCCAAAGAAAGAGCAGAAGCCAGATAAAGGAAAAGATTCTTCTGACAAGCCTATAAAGAACAAGGAAGATATTTTTTACCGTTGTGGTATGACTAGTCATTGTTCACGTACCTGTCATACTGCCAAACATCTTGTTAATCTATATCAAGCATCCCTAAAGTGACCCACAATTGATATTGAGACAAATCTTATAGAAACTAATGAGGCTTCTACTAGTTCTACCCACTTAGACTTTAATTTTCTTACAAAGTCAAAAGATTAAAAGTGGGACATATCTGATTTTCTTAATAAGTCAGATGATAAAGAACTTAAGTAGTTTTGTAAACTAGTTGTGAACTTATGTATTTTGTAATATATTTGTGTGTACTCTAAGTTGTATTTTGGTTTGTATACCATCTTTTGTATGTATAATTACATTTTTAATATAAGACGTATGTTTTATTAACCTGACATCATTAGGGGCGACCCTGAAAGAATTAGGGGCGACTTTTTTATTCCCAACCCATATACACGGTTATGGGATGTTTTAATTTTTGGAGATTACCTAAGTGCCCTTACACAATCGGTAGTTAGTTGATCGCTGTCGTAGGCGTCAAAAATAATTCACTTTCTTACTCAACAAAATATAAATGAAGTATAAAGTAAGGAAGAGTTCGTATCCACAGAGAGGCGATTGTTGTTATCAAATTCTAGTTTCTTAGTAACCAATAGAGGGGATTTCTGATTTTTGTAAAATAAAAGTAAAATAAAAGAAAAGTAAATAGTTGGGAGTAATCAATGAGAGAAAGATATTGGTCAAGGAATTCATCTCCAATCTTAAACATGTGCTTGCATATATGATTAGAATTACAATTTAATCTCTTTTATTATCAAAAGCCTAGAATATCAAGAGAGCAAGATAATATGATAATTTCCTAAGTTCACCAACACACACATTAGAGATGCATATGCGAATTATACCTAAAGAATAACCTAACGCCTTGCGCTAATTAAATTCAATTCCTAGGAGCATTAAGTTTGGGAAATAGGCTAATCAATGCAAATTGTCATACATTGCGCATGACAATTCAGACAATGGTCAAACTCTACATATGATTATAAGAGTGTATCACTACAAACTATAATCATATCATGCTACTTGTATTTGGGTTATCGCTTGATGAAAAACCCTAAAATAGCTATGGACAATATGCAAGTTCAATTAATTGGCCACTTAACTAACCAAACATCTAAATCCTATCACAATACATCAATCATGTGATTATTAAAAGCAGTAGAGATTTGAACGAAAACAAAGAGAGAAAACTAATACATAACCCAAGCACAAGTTTTAGAAATAGGACTACATCCTTAACCAATAATATAGAATTCAGCCACTCATAGCTATGGAGTTCATCATAATAATAATCAAATAAAGAAGATGAATATTAAATACGAAAGCAAACCCTAGTTGCGGCTATCTCCAAAGCTCCAAGAAAATACGTGATATCTCAAAGTTGTTGAAAACTTTCTCTTTTGTAGCTTTTCTCCAACTTCTAAAATTAGGTCAAATCTCCAAAGTCCATCACCAAAAAGTCCACCAAGCCCATAAAACTATGTGTAGAAATAACCCATTAAAATTCTTGCCAAAAAGTAGTCGCCGGAAAACTGGTGCTACGTCGGAAGTTGACCGGAAATAAGCCGGTAAAGTATCTCAGGTGACCGACAAAGTCCACCCGGTCACCGATCAAACGAGTCAGACAACCCAGATCAACTCAGAAGTCAGACCAAGTTGAAGTGAGTCAGGTGGCCTAGTCAAAACCAGCTGGCTGAGTTGCCAATGATAGTCTTGCACAGGCCTTGTGTTGTGTTGCACAGGCCTTGTGGTGCATAGGCCTTGCCAATCCATATTCTTGTACATGCCTTGTGTTGTGCTTCACCATCATTGTGCTTCACTGCCAGCCATGATAGCCCTTCATCAACCATACAACCATTCCATTCCTGCATCTCTGCACTGTCTACTCCTCCATTCATCATATCCTGCGACATATTCATTGTTCCTAATCCCCTTTTGTATGGCAGCAACAATTCGACAGCAATAACCTCCATTTCTTCCCTAAATTTGAGTTCACCATTAGAACTCAAACATCACCTGCAGCTTCAAACAACCACTCTACCAGAACCACACACCAATAACTCCATGAGCATTAGCATTTATTCATCCATGTACTGCAAAATCACTAGATACTCAGGTGTAGCTCCAGAACTGCTCATCTACTCAACGCCAGACCATCCCATCTCAAGCACTCAATAAGATACCTTGCTGCATCTTGTTTTCTTTCTAGTCTTGTCATTCTGAAACTTCAATTCACTCATGTCATCTCAATCCATGCTTTAGAAACAGCACCAACTCCATTAATCACACTCACAGCTCAGTTCTGTCACAGCCATTGCAACAGTACAACCACTATTCCTGCAACACAAGCCACCAAACAAAACTGCCATCCTACCCAAACACTTATTCTTCTCATTCTTTATTCTTCTTGTGTATACTGCACCATCTGAATTGCATATACGAATAACTTAGCCACTGCATCATTCCATTTCAGTTCCAAGCCTTTCATTTAACTGCCATCTCCAATCTATTACCACCATAACCTCTCAAACAATCACATTACAGTTCATCCATCCCCAGCATCAACTCAGTTCCAACAACTTGAACTTTGCCAATTCCTTCTCCCAACTTCAGTTACACTACATAAAGCATCAATACCAGCTCTAATTCTTCTCCATGTACCCATTCATTCATTTCTACCAACAGAACATCACCAACACTGACTCATTCTGCAATTGCCTCATCTGTAGCTGCTTGAGCCATAGCTGCCATCGACCACGAACAGGCACGGAGCTGCACCCAGTCCCTAAGATTTCCTAATTACGTATATAGACTTTACATAATTAACATTTTAGGCTTGAAAATTTTAAGCATTTATAAAATTGTCCCCTTATCTTTATATATTACATAGAGAGTCTTGAATCCTCTACTATAAACTTTAAAAACTACTGGTATTAGGTACTTATCGTAGGAAAGAAGTGAAAAATATCAAAATATTAAATCCAACCATAAATCTAAACATCATATAAAAGTATCAAAATATTAATACCAAAGCCTAAAAAATATTTGCGGCCTGCGACCGCTTACTTTTACGGCGAAACTACTATACCTATATATATTTGTCCCCCCAAACAATAAATCCAAGATTCGTCCCTGACCACGAACATCCACAAATAAGTTTTCCAATTTCTTCCTTATATGATTCTTATAACCACCAATTCCATCGCAGATACCAAATCAAAGTCTTCTCTAATTTCTCAACACACAAACACAACCAGCAGCAGTATTCTTGTCTTCCATGATTTCTCGATCTCAATCTCGGCTGTAATATGAGAATTCAAACAATACCATACTCTCCAATTCTCTCTTATGCTACTTCAGTTATCAATTTCTTCAATTCAATTGAACTACAGAAGAACCCTAAATTCTAGCACCAGATCCCCTTTCTGAAACCCATCTAAAACTCCACTGAATCGATCCACTATGATTTCAGCAGCTTCAACATACAAAAACCCTAGTTTATGTTACCAGACCATCTCGATCTCGTTATGTAATCCTATATTTAACGGCATATTTACTCTTGATTTGGTTCAGCAGCTCAATTTGGGTTGAGTGAACAACAACCGCTATTTTTCTCTGATAAAGAAAAGAAATGATTGAGAGAAATTATTTTCTCTCAATTTTAGGTCTCCTGTAAAAAGTAGAATGGATATAGACACCCCAAATGCCTGATAAGGGTCACCATGAAACATCCCCTTATCCTTCATTGTGCTCCCGACAGTGCTCGCCTGTGCTGTGAAAATTATGTCCTTTTCGCTCCACATGAACGCTTCCTACTTTTTCGAATTCTTCCGCAAATAGTAGTCGTCTCTTATTTCTCATATCCACTTATCCTCTTCAATGTCTCTTCATCACTAAAGTTTTCATGCTTTTCAGACAGAAATTGCATCACTAAAGCCGACATACTTTTCAGATAGAAATTAAGAAATAGAAGAAATAATGAGAAATAATCCGCCTCCAACACTTTTTACTTGTTTCCTCTTCTTTTGTTCCAAATGACTCCAAAGTACATAAACACTCAAAAACAAACATAAGATACATATTTTACAAGAAAACTTAGCGAAAAAAGCATAAATAATAGATAAATATCAAGGTGTTTATGACACCTATCAAAATCCCCCACACTTAGACTTTGCTAGTCCTCGAGCAAATCAAACAAAATAATTCTTAAACATACATACAACTCCGTGTCGTCGAGGCTACGGTTACTCTTAACATACATAACAAGCCTTTGAACCCCTATGTGTCCCTAGTGGACGAGTTTTAGTCTTGTGAAGGTTTACAAGAGGTCTACCTACAAAACCTATATTTTGAACTCCGGCTACCTATGAACAATATATGAAACGAATCCAAAATGACTACAGGAGGAGGTACCTTGAGGCAAATTCAATTCATATATAAGTGAATAAATTTTTTCTTAGAAATTCAAACAAACCACAATACTCGGAATCTAACTAACCACAATCACAATGAAAAGATTAAGAAGATGGATATAGATGTAGATGTTTGCGAATGTTAACAAGTGGTTGGTGTTTCCCATATCTGTCTGAAGGTCACCGCCAAGATGAACCTATGCATCCTATTGGATTGAGATACTGATCTAAATTTTAGTGTCAACATACTGGCATATACAAGGGAACCAGCAGTCAATAATCTCAATTCTACATCAACTCAACTGGCATATACAAGGGAACCAGCAGTCGACTTTATTAAACATA
Source organism: Papaver bracteatum (assembly GCA_023529315.1). Lineage (NCBI taxonomy): Eukaryota > Viridiplantae > Streptophyta > Magnoliopsida > Ranunculales > Papaveraceae > Papaver > Papaver bracteatum. The sequence goes on from JAJJWX010001779.1 coordinate 615,456, forward strand.
ATAATAATTTCTTTTTCTTTTCTTTTTTCTTTTTTCTTTTTTCTTTTTTCGATTTTTTTTTTAGACAGCATGATTAGATCTTTTGGATCCAAGCGCATGCTTCTTGTCAGCAAATTACATGGTAATTCCCTTGGATCCTGCATTCCACGCTTTCTTAGGCGACGGAGACAGGGAGAACACACACATATTTCTATCCAAGTGTCATTTGTATTCCGATTGGTCTGTTTGGTCGGTCTTTTTTTTTAGTAACTCAATCACTCTATTTCATCCTAGCAGTAATAACAATTCGATGTTAGTGACCCACCAAATCACTTAGAGAACAATAGATAAATATGGAAAAATAAAAATAGAACGTGATATGGTAACAACTATCATGTTATTTGTAATTTATGAGCTATGTTTATCCTTCTAGTTAATGGGTTCTATAGTAGCAGGATTTCCCACACTACACCCTTATTAAGATCCTATAAAAATCTAAGTGAAACTAGTTGAAGATTAAAGAATTAAACGACACTTTTATTATTTAGATCTCAGAAATGTTTACAGAAAATATTCAAACTCAGAATTACAGCTTTCTTTTCTGGAGTTTCTCTCTCCTCAAGATTTTCTCAACTCTAAAAATACATCATCCTCCTCTGGACTTACCTGATCTCCTTATATAGGAAATTACATAATGGAAGACAGCTAAGCTTTCCCCTTCTTTCGGATCTATTCTGTGATCTCATCGTGGCAGTTACATTTTTTATTTTCGCCATCTTTCGTAATCCTCGTGAAACAACATTCTTTTATCATGCTTCTTCAATTGTCAACTATCTTGATGCTTTCTCATGTTGCTCACCAAATTTCGTTGGAGAATTCTCACGACGCTCTCGTGAAAGATGTCATTCTTGTAGTGGGAGTATTCAACCTTCTCGTGGAAATGTCGTTCTTATCACGAGAATATCGTTGTGGCGATATTCTGGTACTACATCTTGCCTCTTCTCATGTATTTTCTGTGAAGAAGAAACGATCATGAGAATCCTTAACTATCGCAAGAATATCTGAATTTTTTTCTCCGACAATATTCCGCTAATTCAGCTTTCCTTGTTAACACGTGTTGTAAATCTGTCCTTTTGTATTGACACGTCTCACATAATTTACTCCCTTCTTTGCCTATAAAAGGAAGAGTCGAATTTCATTTCTAGTTTTCTTCTCTTAACTTTCTTTCTTCTTTACTTAGTTTCTTTGCTTTTTGTTCTGCAACTTCTTCTCCTTCTCATTCTTCTGCTACTGTATTAATGGAGTCCTCGAGGTATATTTTTGATCATGGTATTTTCTTAGATCAAACTTTTTATTTATATTCTTCGATCTTCTCTTACTTAATTCTTTATAACCCCATATTATGTACTCTTCAGCGGAGCTGCATCTATTTCCCAATCCTCGTCTCAAAAACCTATTATTCATAAGAGGCCGACTAGAAAAAGGAAAGAAAATTCTGCGAGCAATAAGGTAGTAAGAAACACATTCTATTTCTTAATAACAATATTGTTGCCTCTGTTTCTTATCTAGATTATTGTTTGCAGAATGACGAGGGTAATGCTAATCCTCCTAAAAGATCTCGCCAATTAAATAAGACCTTTGGAAGTAATTTCGTCATTCCTCCCTTAATATCTGCGAAAGCTTCACCTACACCTGTGCAATCTGATCTTCCTCCTTCTTCTGGCGAGAAGCTCGCTTTTACTACCACTGCCTCTACTGGTCCTTCACCAATTCAAATTGCAGAACCCATCATACCTGATACTCCCTCTAGCCCTTTACTTCCTCCAAATGTTACTTTCCCGAAAACTCCTCCTTCTGATGATACAACCATTGCTAATGACTCAAATCATCAACTTGTCCTCACTTCCTCTATTTCACCTTCTACATCCCTTCCTTCATCAAATGAGACCATCGCAGGAATTTATGTTGCTTTCAAAATTTTATCTAACATTCTAAATAATGCTAGAGATTCTTCTACTGATTCTCTCCAAAGCGGAGTTTGCGAAACTCTGCTCAAATATTTTGGCTCAGACAATTCTGTTTCACGAGCTTCTCTAGAGAATGAAAATGCTTCTTTGAGAAAAAGTCTTCAAGATAAGACTTCTGAATGTGAAACTCTAAACCACAAGCTCAATAAATCTGTACTGGATCGCGAGAATCTCGCTAGAAAGATTGATGAGCTAAAAAGTAAGCTTCTTTTTGCCTCTGTCCTTTTATCCCTTTATTCTATTTCCATATTCTTCGTACTTAATCCTCCTTTTAAATTCTTGGTTTATATATTAGTTTCCAACCGAAATCGTTTCATCGAAAAACTTAAATCTGAAACCATAGCTGATGAAGCTCGCATTGAAAGAGATTCTTGGATGGACCAGCATAGTAGATTAGATAATCTTTATACGTATTTAGTTGATCAAATAAGAAATCTTACAAATGAGAATAATCAATTATTGCAAAATCACAGTTTTCTAAACAACGAGGTTACTCGCCTCTCATATTCGTTATCCAAGACTAATTTGTCTATAGAATCTTTGTCAGACAAGAATAGAACTTTATCTCAAGAGAAACACAAATTATCAAGCTTGTTGGCGATCTCCTCGCAGAAAGTAAACAATCTTCAAGGGATATGTGATGACCAAAAGCAGTCTCTCCGCTCTCTTAAAAATAAACTTGACCGAAGTAAACTGAATCATCTCATTTGAAATATACAAACTTATCAAGGGTAGACTAACTCTTAGTTTGAATGCCAGCAAGCTTCGAGATGAATATTCCCAACTAAAGGAGTCTCATTCCTCATTGTCAAAAGAAAATTCATATTTACGCACCAAAGAAGAGAACATGAAATCTTGTGTAAAAGGCATAGTTGGCGACAAATTTGATGATGCTATGAACCAATGGTAGAACTGCCTCTTTTCATTAATCCAAAACTTAACTTCGCAAAAGAAGGTAGTCAATTATGACTGCCTCACTTGTTGATTTCCCTTGTCACAATTTATGTTATATTTCACTTGTTGATATTCTCACGATATATTTATTTCTATAACCTTTCATTATTTTGTTGCTCGCAGAATCTGAAAAAAGCCTTCATTCTACTATCACCAATCTTACTAAGGAGCTAGACAGTGTTCGCAAAGAAAACAAGACTCTTCTTCTCAACCTTTTAGAAATTCGTGATAAAGAAGAAATAAGACTTGATTATCTTGAGTATTTCAAGAATATAGAGATCAGAAATCGTGACAAAGGTTTCCTTCTCCAAGTTCATCTTAGTGCTGAAGTTCTCGTGAACGAAATTTTGATCTCCAACTCTCTTTCTCCTGTATCCGTTCTACCTTTGAAAGTTGACGATGATGAAGTCCCTCTTCCTATGGATAAAGATTTAGAATATCCGTCTTCTGAAGGAGATGTTGAAGAAGACCCTGAAGAAGAAGATGATCAAGGAAAAGAAGAAAACCCTCTAAAAGAAGGAGAAGATCGTAACAAAAAGAACTCTGGCGATGATGTTCGTGATGAAAGAAATATTGGTGATGATAACAATCCTGACAATTCTAAATTTGGCGAGACTACCACTTGAAGCTTGAGTTCTATTTTTAATTTATTTTTTCTTCTTCTTTCTCGCAAATGATATAACCTTTTTTTAACTATAATATTCTCAAGAAACTTAATGAAATCCTACATATTTATTCCCTTGCTTGCCTCCTCATTAAATTTCTTGAGACTTGTTGAATTCAACTTGTTTCTTGTGATAAAGAAATCTTCCCTGCATGCTTAACAAAGAAGAATTAATTTTTGAGATTATTCTATTGGTCTTATTTTGCCTTCCTAATTAAAGGTCTTATTTTGCCAATTTTTTCTTTTTGCGACAAAATCGCAGGACGTCTTTACACTTTCATGTATTGACACATTGATCTTGCCTTATCTATATTTCTTTATTATATTGCGACAATATGACGAGTCTAAGTTTTCTCGCGAAAACAAAGCCTCGTGACATTGCCGTCTTGCGATGAAATCACAGGACGTCTTCACATTTGCATGTAAAAACCCCTTGACCTCATCTTAACTTTTTTCTCTTATGGATTTTTGCCTCTGTATAATTTACGCGACAATATGACATGCCTAAATGATCTTGAGATCTTAGAGCCCCATGACATTGCCGTCTTAAGACACTTATCAGCTCCCTAATGGAGGGTGCCGCCCTTATCTTCCCCCTGGCTGCCCCTTCAAGGAGGGCACATCGGCCATACAAGACTAGCTCCTCCCATCCAGATTTACCAACAACCAGTTGTTTTCGCAGCCTCTTGTCCTTTATGCCTATATGGCTTATAGTTACAAGACTGCACCCTAGGTGGGGTTTTCTTCAGGCCAAGTGCATTGTAGCCAAGACTTACCAAATATGTCCAGGGTAGTTTCGTCCGTCCCTGGCATCCTTGGCTAAACCGTGAACCTCGGCGCCTTGATCATACTCTGCCCTTCTTGGAAGAGACTCTCAGTCGTCCAACCATGGTATAACCTTATAAAGCTGGAAATACAAGATCTCTCTCCCGGATAGGTTTAATTTAACCCCTACATCTGTATGACTCAGGTTCCAGTAGCGGTATAACCTTATCCCTGAATCATATAAAGAGATACCCCCTTTATAACGTGCTTGTAGGTCTTACATTTGCCTCTTACGAAATTGTACTCGCGAACTAAGTTGCACGCCATAAAGGTTTGTCCCATTCTCTTAATCTCTGCGAAATTTCATTCGCGTTTCTCGCGATATTGCTCGCGTAATCTTTAAAATAAAAATAGTCACTGATAATAACCTTTAATTATGCCAATATTTCTTACCTTACAGTATTTGTCACTGATAATACCTTTTCAAAAATAGTCTATTCCATGGTCTATCAAGTCGTTGGCCAACATATCTTCCTTCAGGATCCATTAATTTGTATGCCCCATTTCCAATTATTTCTTTAATTAAGTAAGGTTCGTCCCATTTTTTCGCCAATTTTCCACCATTCTCTCGCTGATATCTCGATGTCTCTCGCAGAACTAAATCACCAATTTGGAATTCTCGTTTTTTGACACGTTTGTTGTATTCGCGAGCTAACCTTCGCTGGTAGTTTTCCATATGCTGTAGAGTCTTCTCCCTTTTTTCTTCCAATTCATCTAGTTTATGTAAAATCATACCAGCACTTAAATTCCTTTCCCACGCTTCTCTTTTTGTTGTAGGAATAGCAACTTCTGTTGGTAATACAGCTTCAACCCCATATGTTAAACAAAAGGGTGACATTCCAGTAGCCTCTCTTCTAGTGGTGTTGTAGGCCCATATTGCATTATGTACTTACTCACACCATGATTTGTGATACCCTTCTAATTTCTTTTTCAGAATATCTGCGATCGTTTTATTAGTTGCCTCAGCTTGACCATTTTCTTGTGGGTATAAAGGAGTATATTTTCCACACTTTATCTTAAATGCATTGAGTAATAATTCTATGTTTTGTCCTTCAAACTGCTTTCCATTATCAGACATCAACTGTGCTGGTATTCCAAATCTGCAGATGATATTCTCGAATATGAATGTGAAAATATCTTTATCACGGATATGTTGTACTGCTTTTACTTCTCCCCATTTTGTGAAATAATCTGTAGCCACAATGAGGTATCTCCTTTGTCCAGAGCCAGGCACAAATGGTCCCACAATATCTAATCCCCATTTTCTGAAGGGCCATACACCTGTTGAGGATGATAGTGGTGCTCCTGGTGCATGTATCTTTTTTCCAAATCGCTGACATTCTTCACAACGCCTTGAATGTTGTTTCGCATCTTCATGCATGTAAGGCCAGTAATACCCTTGCATCTTCGTTCTATATGCCAAAGATCTACCTCCACTATGATTACCAGCATCTCCACTGTGCAGCATTTTTAACACCTTTTCTCCTTCCTCCCTTGTCAAACATCTTAGCGATGGTCCATTAAAAGATCTGCGATATAACACTCCGTCTCTTAACTCATAATTAGTTGCCCTGCTTCTTAGCTTGTGTGCCTCCAGTCTATTTCTTGGAGTTTCTCCTTTCGCCAAATAAGCAAGAAGTTCCGCTCGCCAATCTTTGTTTCTCTCTTTTGCTTCTATTTCGCCATTTTCTACAATCATCACATCTTTCTCTCCTTCTTCGTCAATTTCGACGGAATTCCCATCCACATCTTCGTCTTCTTTATTTACTGAAGGTAATAAGAGTGTTTGAATTTTTATGCATCTCGCAAGTGGGTTTTTCATCATGCTAGATATGAAGGCAAAAGCGTCCGCAAGCCGGTTATCTTTCCTTGATATATGCCTCCATTTTATCTTTGGAATTCTCGCAGATAATTCTTCCACGAGTCTCTTGTATTTATTTAAAGAAGGTTCATTTGTTATATATTCTCCAGTTATTTGACGAATAACCAATTGAGAATCGCTTGTAATTCTAGCATTTTCCAACTTCATTTCTATTGCAAATTTCAAAGCGTGGATAACAGCCTCATATTCTGTCTCATTATTAGTGGATGTAAATTCTAACCTGAATGAGAAAGCTGTTTTTTATCCTTCTGGTGAAATAAAAACAACTCCAATCCCATTTCATTCTCCATTAGATGATCCATCCACTAATATCTCCCATCTATTGGGTTCTATCAATAATTCTTTTGGATCTCCATGTTCTTCTTCTGCCTCCATCATTTCTTCCACAGCTTCGTCATTTTCCAAAGGAAATTCAGCTAAGAAATTTGCGATGACTTGGGATTTTGGCGAGGATAGAATTTCATATTTGATATCGAAATGTCCCACTTGTGCATTCCATATTTCTACTCTTCCTGATCTTTTTGAATTCTTCATTACCGATTCAATTGGCACTTTTGTTAACACCTTGACCTTATGTGCTTGAAAGTAAATGCGAAGCTTTAAAGTTGCATGTACCAATGCTAGGATTAATTTCTCAATCTTTGAATAATTTTTCTCTGCTGAATTGAATGTTTTACTAATATAGTAAATTGGTTTCTCTATCCCAGCATCTACTCGCAGCAATACCGCACTTAGCGCATATGACGTTGTCGCGAGATAAATTAATAACTCTTCTCCTGGTTCAACTTTTTGTAAAATGGTTATATCCATTAAATGCTCCTTTATTCCTTGAAAGGCCTTCTCACATTCATCTGTCCATCTGAATTTTGTTCCCTTTTTGAGTATATCGAAAAAATGCTTGCATTTATCAGAGGATCGCGAGATGAATCTTCCTAACGAGGCTAACAGCCCATTCAATTTTTGCACATCTTTTACTGTAGCTGGAGTGGGGATATCGCGAATCGCTTGCACTTTTTCTGGATCAACTTGTATTCCTTCCTTTGATACAATATACCCAAGAAACTTTCCTGAAGTCACTCCAAAAGTACACTTTTCAGGATTTACTTTGATATTAAATTGCCGCATTTGTTCAAAAATATCCTTCAAGTCTTGTACATGATCTTCAGCTTCCTTGCTCTTGATTAACATATCATCTACATATACCTCCAGTGTTTTGTGGATCCACTTTGAAAATACCTTCTCCACCATTCTTTGGTATGTTGCACCAGCATTTCGTAATCCAAAGGGCATTTTTGTATAACAATATAACCCTCTTGGGGCAAAAAATGCAGTATGTTCTTGATCTTCTTCAGCGAGAGGGATTTGGTTGTATCCTTTATATCCATCTAACGAAGATATTCTTGCATTTCCCGCTGCTGACTCAACCATTTGAGGAATATCTGGTAGTGGAAAACTATCTTTAGGACAAGCTTTATTTAAATCGGTAAAATCTATGCAAATTCTTATTCCTTTATTCTTCTTTGGGACCACCACCATATTTGCAATCCACTCTGGATACTTTGCTTGCCTTATTATTCCTGCATCAAGCATCTTCTGTAATTCTTCTTCTATCTGAGAATGGTATGTTTTTGTGATTTTTCTTATTCTTTGCTTGAACGGCCTTACATTTTTGTTGATTTCTAATTTATGACATGCTACCGATGGATCTATCCCTGGCATTTCATCCATGCTCCACGCGAAAATGTCTTTGTATTCTCGAAAAAGATTTATAGTTCTTTCTTCCTCATCTATCTCCATTCTAGTCCCAATTTTCAGTATTTTAGGTTCTTCTTCACTCCCAACATTTACTTTTTTTGTTGGTTCAGCTGCAGTGTAACTGGCTTCTGGTGCTGGTGTTTTTATGACTCCCGCACGTTCATCTCCTTCTCGCAAAAATTCATTGGGTATCCCTTTTCCCTCTTTTGCTCTTATCATGTAAATTTTAAATTCTTCTTCTTTTCTTGTTTTTCTCATTAATTTTCTGCGAGCTTTTCGCTGCTTAGAACGTTCTTCACAATTTTTTACTTCAATTTGATAGCATGTCTTCGCAAGATCTGTATCTCCTTTAATTTCCCCAATTCCGCTAGGCATAGGGAATTTGATGCGTTGATGTAAGGTTGACGCTACAGCTTTAATCGCGTGTATCCACGGTCTTCCCAATATCATGTTGTATGGTGATTCCATATCTACCACGCATAGTGTTACTTGTGTTTCAATTTCTCCAAGTGGTAATCGTACTATTATTTCTCCTCTTGGTTTTGTTATAGATTTTCCGAAACCATGAATATGATATGATGAAATAGACATTTCTTCATCCTTATACCCCATTTTCTTAAAAGCATGATAGAACATTATATCCACAGAACTTCCTGTGTCAACTAGAGTTCTATTTATAGCCCATTTTTCTACAGATTTTATTGACTTTTCCTTCCTTATTGGTATCATGGGTACCGTAATCACCAAAGGAGATGTATGATCTAGATTTTCTTCTAAAACTTCTGTTGCTATAAATGTAATTTCCTGCTTTTCCCAATTCTTTAATAATGGCGTTTTCTCTACCATCATAATTTTTCTCCCTTCAAAATCACGTTTATGTATCCTCCCCTTAATATTTTCATGAAATTTATCGATCATTTCTCTTGACACTAATTCATACTTCAATTTCCTACAATTTTCTTTAATTCTAATCATTTTTCTTCTGAATATTTCACCAATCTTCTTCAAAGTTTCCTTGATCTTGAATAATTTCTGTCTTCTTTTTTACCTTTTCTTCGATTTTGCTAATTCAACGGTCCCCTTAGTCGGCGCCAAAATGTAGTAGCAGGATTTCCCACACTACACCCCTATTAAGATCCTATAAAAATCTAAGTGAAACTAGTTGAAGATTAAAGAATTAAACGACACTTTTATTATTTAGATCTCATAAATGTTTTACGTAAAATATTCAAACTCGGAATTACAGCTTTCTTTTCTGGAGTTTCTCTCTCCTCAAGATTTTCTCAACTCTAAAAATACATCATCCTCCTCTGGACTTACCTGATCTCCTTATATAGGAAATTACATAATGGAAGACAGCTAAGCTTTCCCCTTCTTTCGGATCTATTCTGCGATCTCATCGTGGCAGGTACATTGTTTATTTTCGCCATCTTTCGTAATCCTCGTGAAACAACATTATTTTATCATGATTCTTCAATTGTCAACTATCTTGATGCTTTCTCATGTTGCTCACCAAATTTCGTTGGAGAATTCTCACGACGCTCTCGTGAAAGATGTCATTCTTGTAGTGGGAGTATTCAACCTTCTCGTGGAAATGTCGTTCTTATCACGAGAATATCGTTGTGACGATATTTTGGTACTACAGGTTCCTCAACTCCTGCATTCAAGATGGTTCCATCCACTAATATTGGCAGTGTCATCCTAAAGGCACAAGTTTCTAGATTCCGAAGTTCATAAAGGCAAAAAAAAAAATTTCACTAAAGGCATCAAACAAACTATAAAAACATATAAATGCTCCCCCACACTTAAACTTTACATTGTCCTCAATGTAAAATTTAGTCATTCAAAGTAAAGTTCAAGGTGGGAAATTCCGCAAATGATATGCAAAAACAAGAAAATAAAGATAAAATGCTTAAAAAATAAAAAGATAAAGATACAAAACCGGTGGGTTTACTCCCACTAAGCGCTTGGTTTAAGGTCGTTAGCCCGACTATCTCCTTGTTTGTTACGCCTTAGCCGGCTTCCAACACATTATGAAAATCTGATTGAATGGCACTTGGGTGTTTCCTCGCCTCAAAGATGTTGAAGTGAACGACTTCTTCATCGAACTCCATAGTCAAGGTGCCATTATGAACATCAATCTTCGTCCTAGTGGTACTTAAAAATGGTCTACCCAACAGTAAAGGTGTAGACGAGGTTGAATTCGAATTACCCATGTCTAGAACATAGAAATCCGTTGGAAATATTTGTCCTTGTACCTGCACCAAAACATCCTCAACAATCCCTTTTGGGTAAACATTAGATCTATTGGCAAGTTGAATAACTATGTCGGTTTCCTTGAGAGGACCAAGATTTAAAGCATCATAAATTGAAGTAGGCATAACATTAATAGAAGCTCCTAAATCTAGCATAGCTTTTGTAAACCTTGTTTTACCAATAGTGCATGGAATAGTGAAACTACCGGGATCCTTCAACTTAGGTGGGAGTTTCTTTCGAAGATATGCCGAAGCATTCTCCCCTACACTCATCACCTCATTACCGGTTAGCTTGTGCTTGTTAATACATAATTCCTTTACACACTTTTCATAATGAGGAGATTTCCTAATAACTTCAATGAGTGGAATATTCACTCGGACCTTCTTAAAAACATCCCAAATATCCCTATCTTGTTCCACCCTCTTACTAGTTTTAGAAAACCTTCCAGGAAAAGGTAGAGGAGGAACATAAGTAGAAACAAGAGGTTTAGAGTTGGATTTAGTTACCTCGGGAGTTTGGGGAAAATTTGCATTCTTTTCCTCCAAAATTGGTTCCTTTGGGGCTTCTTCTTCACCCGAATTAGTAACTTCGGGTTGCACAAGTTGTGTACTACTTCCAAACGTAATAGCATTGAAACCATCTCTTGGGTTAAGAGGTTGTGAAGGGAGTTTCTCACCATTTTGTGCATGAAACTGATTAATCTCCTCGGCCATTGAACCAACTTGTGTTTGCAAGTCCTTGACTGCACCCTCTGTTCTTTGCATAAAATATTTCAGCAACTCTTCCATATTATACCCATAATTTGTAGGTGGTTGTTGTTGTGGTGGTTGGAATTATTGTTGTTGCGGTTGACCAACATGTGATTGCAACTCCTTAATTGCATTATCCGTTTTTTGCTGATTTTAGCTCGCTAGTTGTTGATTTTGTTGTACCACAGACATTAGAGCCTCCACCAAAGTATCCATCTTTTCCAATTCTGGATTATGCCCTTGTTGTGGTTGTTGCACTTGTTGTTGGAACTCATTCGGATGGCTGTAAACAGAACTTGCAACTTGCTCGTAAGTGTTGGAGTAAATACCATACGGCTGAGTTGAGAATATAGCATTGACATGCTCTACGTTCTCATAAGCTGGGCGTGATGGTTTTACAACCACTACTGCAATTTTTTGCATCATTGCCATCATATTGCTCATTTGTTGACGTAATTCAATAATCTCGTCAACTTGATTAAATCCCTTGGTAGGTGGTTCAGATCCACGACTTCAAAATTGTTGAGAATTTGCTGCCATACTCTCAATCAACTCTCTAGCGTGTGTCACCGTCTTGTTCATAAGTGCACCACCACTTGCAGCGTCAATAAGATTGCTATCACTTGCTTGGAGACCTTCATAGAAGTATTAGATAATCATTTCATCACTAAATTGGTGATGAGGGCATCTTGCCACCAATATCTTGTATTGTTCCCAACATTCATATAAAGATTCTCCCACTTTTTGCTTCATCCCACAAATCTCCTTGCGAATTTGAGTAGCCTTTGATGCAGGAAAATATCTCTTTAAAAAGAGTTTCTTCAACCCATTCCATGTTGTGACACTTCCGGGAGGCAAATAATATAACCAATCTTTAGAACTATCCGCCAAAGAGAATCGAAAGACTTTCAACATTGCACCATCCGCATTAGTATACGCTGGAAGCACGGCCATGACAATGGTGTGGAAGTCCATAAGATGCTTGTTTGGGTCTTCATTCACCATGCCATGGAACTTTGGTAATTCTCTAAGCAACCCCGGCTTGATCTCGAAAGTAGAGTTTGTTTGAATACACCCATGTTGTGTATCCATCTTGTGAGAAGCCAAGTCCTTGAGCGTACGATTTGCATCACCCATTGCTTCTTCTTCTTATTATTCAAAAGGTGGTTCTTGTTTAACCGGAACCTCTTGTTCTACAACTTCTTCTTCTTGCTGGAAAGCTTTGTGTTCTACTTCCAAATCTTGTTCTTCCGTTGTGTCTTTCCTTGGTTGGATTATTGTACCTTTTCGAGTAGCTATCTCGCACCTTGGATAATTCCAATCTTTAGAAGCCAGGGATTAGGTACCTGAAAACAATTCTCGCAAATAAGTGAGAAACAAGACAAGAAACGAAACACAAATATGCAAGATGAAAAATAATAAAAAGAAACTAAAAACTTAATAACAAGCCGAATGCCTCCCCGGCAATGGCACCAAAATTAGATCGCTGTCGTATGCGTCAAAAATAATTCACTTTCTTACTTAACAAAATATAAATGAAGTATAAAGTAAGGAAGAGTTTGTATCCACATAGAGGCGATTGTTGTTATCAAATTCTAGTTTCTTAGTAACCAAAAGGGGGGATTTCTGATTTTTGCAAAATAAAAGTAAAATAAAAGCAAAGTAAATAGTTGGAAGTAATCAATGAGAGAAAGATATTGGTTAAGGAATTCATCTTCAATCTTAAACATATGCTTGCATATATGATTAGAATTACAATTTAATATCTTTTATTATCAAAAGCCTAGAATATCAAGAGAGCAAGATAATATGATAATTTCTTAAGTTCACCAACACACACATTAGAGCTGCAAATGCGAATTCTACCTAAAGAATAACCTAACGCCTTGCGCTAATTAAGTTCAATTCCTAGGAGAATTAAGTTTGGGAAATAGGCTAATCAATGCAATTGGCATACATTGCGCATGACAATTCGGACAATGGTCAAACTCTACATATGATTATAAGAGTGTATCACTACAAACTATAATCATATCATGCTACTTGTATTTGGGTTATCGTTTGATGAAAAACCCTAAAATATCTATGGACAAGATGCAAGTTCAATTAATTGGCCACTTAACTAACCAAACATCTAAATCCTATCACAATACATCAATCATGTGATTATTAAAAGCAGTAGAGATTTGAACGAAAACAAAGAGAGAAAACTAATACATAACTCAAGCACAAGTTTTAGAAATAGGACTACATCCTTAACCAATAATATAGAATTTAGCTACTCATAGCTATGGAGTTCATCATAATAATAATCAAATAAGGATGATGAATATTAAATACGAAAGCAAACCCTAGTTGCGGCTATCTCCAAAGCTCCAAGAAAATACGTGATATCTAAAAGTTGTTGAAAACTTTCTCTTTTGTAGCTTTTCTCCAACTTCTAAAATTAGGTCCAATCTCCAAATTCCATAACCAAAAAGTCCACCAAGCACATAAAACTATGTGTAGAAATAACCCATTAAAATTCTTGCCAAAAAGTAGTCACCGGAAAACTGGTGCTACGCCGGAAGTTGACCGGAAATCAGCCGGCAAAGTATCTCAGGTGACCGGCAAAGTCCACCCGGTAACCGGTTAAACGAGTCAGATAACCCAGATCAACTCAGAAGTCAGACCGAGTTGAAGTGAGTCAGGTGGCCTAGCCAGAATCAGCTGGCTGAGTTGCCAATCCATAGTCTTGAACATGCCTTGTGTTGTGCTGCACCAACATTGTGCTTCACTGCCAGCCATGATGGCCCTTCATCAACCATACAACCATTCCATTCCTGCATCTCTGCACTGTCTACTCCTCCATTCATCATATCCTGCGACACATTCATTGTTCTTAATCCCCTTATGTATGGCAACAATATTTCGACAGCAATAACCTCAATTTCTTCCCAAAATTTGATTTCACCACTAGAACTCAAACATCACCTGCATCTTCAAACAACCACTCTACCAGAACCACACACCAACAACTCCATGAGCATTAGCATCTATTCATCCATGTACTGCAACATCACTAGATACAGAACTGCTCATCTACTCAATGCCATACCATCCCATCTCAGGCACTCAACAAGATACACTGATGTAGCTTGTTTTCTTTCTAGTCTTGTCATTCTGCAACTCCAATTCACTCATGTTATCTCAATCCCTACTTTAGAAACATCACCAACTCTATTAATCACACTCACATCTCAGTTCTGTCACAGCCATTGCAACAGTACAATAACTATTCATGTAACACAAGCCACCAAACAAAACTGCCATCCTACCCAAACACTTATTCTTCTCATTCTTTGTTCTTCTTGTGTACAATGCACCATCTGAATATCATTTATGAATAACTTATCCACAGCATCATTCCATTTCAGTTCCAAGCCTTTCATTTAACTGCCATATCTAATCCGTTACCACCATAACCTCTCAAACAAGCCTATTATAGTTCATCCATTCCCAGCTGTAGCTAGAACCAGCATCAACTCGGTTACAACAACTTGAACTCTGCCAATTACGTCTCCCAACTTCAGTTGCACTACAGACAACATCAATACTATCTCTAATTCTTCTCCCTGCACCCATTCATTCATTTCTACCAACAGAATATCACCAACACTGACTCATTATCCAATTGCCTCATCTGTAGCTGCTTGAGCCATAACTCCCATCGACCACGAACATCCACAAATCAGTTTCCCAATTTCTTCCTTATATGATTCTTGTAACCACCAATTCCATCACAGCTACCAAATCAAAGTCTTCTCTAATTTCTCATCACACAAACACAACCAGCAACAGTCTTCTTGTCTTCCATGATTTCTCGATCTCAATCTCGGCTGTAATATGAGAATTCAAACAATACCAAACTCTCCAATTCTCTCTTCTGCTACTTCAGTTATCAATTTCTTTAATTCAATTGAACTACAGAAGAACCCTAAATTCTAGCACCAGATCCCCTTTCTGAAACCCATATCAAACTCTACTGAATCGATCCACTCTGATTTCAGCAGCTTCAATATACAGAAACCCTAGTTTATGTTACCAGACCATATCGATCTCGTTCTGTAATCCTATATTTAACAGCATATTTACTCTTGATTTGGTTTAACTGCTCAATTTGGGTAGCAGTGAACAACAACCGCTATTTTCCTCGGATAAAGAAAATAAATTATTGAGAGAAATTATTTTCTCTTAATTTTAGGTCTCCTGTAAAAAGTAGAATGGATATAGACACCCCAAATGCCTGATAAGGGTCACCATGAAACATCCCCTTATCCTTCATTGTGCTCCCGACAGTGCTCGCCTGTGCCGTGACAATTATGTCCTTTTTGCTCCACATGAATGCTTCCTACTTTTTTGAATTCTTCCGCCAACAGTAGCCGTCTCTTATTTCTCATATCCACTTCTCCTCTTCAATGTTTCTTCATCACTAAAGTTGTCATACTTTTCATCCAGAAATTGCATCACTAAAGCCGACATACTTTTCAGACAGAAATTAAGAAATAGAAGCAAATAATGAGAAATAATCCTCCTCCAACATTTTTCCTTGTTTCCTCTTCTTTTGTTCCAAATGACTCCAAAGTACCTAAACACTCAAAAACAAACATAAGATACATATTTTACAAGAAAACTTAGCGAAAAAAGCATAAACAATAGATAAATATCAAGGTGTTTTAGACACCTATCATTAGTATAGGGGTATTATCTACCAATTGTTAAAGTATGAAACTCGAAATGGAACTTTTCGGTAGATAGGTGAAGTTCATAAATAACTTTGTAAACTGTCGATTACTCTGACCCAATCTCGAAATTTTTTCCAACTTATTAATCAGACATTTGGTGAAGTCCGTATACTACCGATTATTGTAGTTTCCAAATTCTAAAAAAATAGAGATTTTGGGAAAATCAAAATTTGGGGCAACTTCATAATCGGAGGTTACGTTAACTTATTAACCTACCGACGATTGTAGTTCCCAAATTCAAAAAATTAGAGATTTCGGCAATAAAATTTTGGGGCAACTTTATAATCGGAAGTTAGATTAACTTATTAACCTACCGATTATTGTAGTTTCCAAATTTGAAAAATTAGTGATTTCGGCAAAAACAAATTTTGGGAAACTTTATAATCGGAAGTTAGGTTAACTTATTAACCTACCAATTATGTAGTCAGTCATCTATAAAAATAGAGCCGTTGGTGCTCTAAACTAAAATCAACTACCGATTATGAGATCTGAAGAATTCAAAAAATTCAGTTTTGGAGGAATTAGATTTTGGGGCGACAACCATAATCGGAGGTTTGAAAATTTTCATAATCTACCGATTGTGAAAGATGAAACAAACCAATAATTGAAGTTTCGAAAAATCTATATTTGGGGCGACTTTGACAATCGGTAGTAATGTAAATTTTCCAAACTACTGATTATTAAAAGTTGAAATTTTCAATTTAGGATTTTTCCAAAATCGGTAGCATTCTAAGTTCCCTATTCTACCGATTATTGATATATTATTACATAATGGGAAAAAGTTTCCTAAAACCAACTATATACACATTAACTACCGATTGTAAAGTTAACTACCGATTGTATACACCGACACTACCGGTTACTAAAATATCTACCGATTGTAGGGTTCATAGGAAAAAAAATGCGGCAGACCAAATTAAACTACCGATTATGGAGGGTATATTCGCCATTTCAAAAAATAGGAGATAAGGGGTGGCTTCAATTTAGGTTTGGGTGACCCTATTTTGTCTTATTAGTCACCCTAATTCTTCCAGGGTCGCCCCTAATGACGTCAGGTTTATTAATTCATTGCCCATGTATTATATTTGTTGTGAATGGTATGGATTTCAGAAGTAATCTATCAAAAAATAATCTTGAAAGTGAAGATATTTGTTTGGTAGATAGTGGAACGACTAATATAATATTTCATAGTAATAAATATTTTACTGATTTAAAAGGATATAAGGAAAAAGTAAACAGTATCTCTGGTTCAACAAATTTAATAGATGGTTCCGGAAGAGCCAATATTATCTTACCAGGAGGTACAGAACTGAATATCAATGATGTCTTGTATTCTCCGAAATCTTTGAGAAATCTGTTAAGTTTCAAAGATATTCGCCGAAATGGATATCATTTAGAAACAATAAGTGAAGATAATATAGAGTACTTATCTATCACATTATCTGACACACGCCAGAAACGTGTTGTCGAGAAGCTTGCATCTGTCTCTTCAGGGTTGTATCTTACAACAATCAAAGCTATTGAATCTTATAGTATCATAAACCAGAAGTTTAATGATCCAAAAATGTTCAAGGTTTGGCATGACCTACTAGGGAACCCAGGATCTACCACGATGGGTAAAATAGTACAGAACTCTCAAGGACATCCTTTGCAAAACCAGAAGCTTTTGTTAACCACGAATATAAATTGTATTGCTTGATCAATGGGAAAATTGATCCTCAAACCGTCATTAACAAAAGTTTTTCTTGAATCGCCAACTTTTCTTAAGAGGATCCATGCAGACATATGTGGACCTATCCACCCTTAGTGTGGACCTTTTCAATAATTTATGGTCATAATTGATGCATCTGCTAGATGGTCACATGTTTGTCTCTTATCCACAAGAAGTGTTGCATTTGCTCGGCTTCTCACCCAAGTAATTAGGTTGCGTGCATATTTTCCAGATTCTCCTATAAAGTCTATTCGGCTAGATGGAGCTGGTGAATTTACATCACAAACATTTGATGCATACTGCTTGTCTGCTGGTATTGATATTGAACATCATGTAGCTCATGTTCATACACAAAATGGTTTAGCTGAATTATGTATTAAACACTTGCAGTTAATAGCTCGACCCATGTTAATAAGAACGAAATAGCCAGTTTCTGCATGGGGGCATGCTATTTTACATGTTGCGGCCTTAGTTCAACTTCGGCCCACTGCAAATCATCAATACTCTCCCTTATAACTTGTTTTGGGCCATCAACCAGATGTTTCTCATCTGCGTGTTTTTGGTTGTTATATATATGTGCCTATTGCACCTCCATAACGCATTAAATTTGGACCACAACGTAGAAAAGGTATATATGTTGGTTTTGAATCACCATCTATTATTAGATATCTTGAGCCTTTAACTGGTGATATATTCACAGCCCGTTTTGCTGATTGTCATTTTGATGAGATAATTTTCCCACCATTAGGGGGAGAATTTAAGCCGCCAGAAGAATGGAGTAAACTTTCTTGATATGTACCTACTCTGTCTCATCTTGACCCCCGCACAAATCAATCATAAATTGAAGTGCATAAGATAATCCATCTTCAGAACATTTTTGATCAAATTCCAGATGCAATTATCGATACGGCAAGAGTAACCAAATCATACATACCCGCTAAAAATGTCCCGGCACGTACTAATATCCCAGTTGTACAGGTCGTGACCGTTCCAGCAAATGAGTCATCTAAGGTACGCCTTAAGTGTGGACGCCCCATTGGTTCAAAAGATTTTGTTCCTAGAAAAAGGAAAAGCCAACCAGAATCGACAAAAGATAGTGCTCAAAAGGAGACTGTAGATGAACGATCCTCATTTCCAAACTTACTACCTCTAGTCGAGGAAAATGCCCTTGAAAGGGAACTAGTACCACGAAATGAAGAAATTTCCATAAATTTTGCATGCAATAAAGAAATGTGGGATCGTAACAAGGTTCTTGTCGATGATAAATTTTTATTTACAGTAGCTACTGAAATTACTATGGATAAAGATGGCCCCGAGACACAATCTATAGAAGAATGTCGTGAAAGACATGATTGGCCAAAATGGAAGGGCGCCATTAAAACAAAACTAGTCTCTCTCACTAACTGCAATGTTTTAGGACCTGCAGTCCTAACACCTACAAATGTGAACCCAGTTGGTTGCAAATGGGTGTTCGTAAAAAAACGTAATGAGAGAAATGAAGTTAGTCGCTATAAAGCGATACTTGTAGCACAAGGTTTCTCGCAGAGACCTGGGATTGACTATGAAGAAACATATTCCCCTATTATGGATGCTATTACGTTCTGATACTTGATTAGTATGGCAGTCTCTAAAGGACTTGATATGAATTTGATGGATGTGGTTATAACATATCTGTATGGAAAATTGGATACAGACATACATATGAAAATCCCGGAAGGATTTACATTGTCTGAAAACAAACCACGCCATATGTATTCACTTAAGCTTAACAGAGCTTTAGATGGATTAAAGCAATCTGGACGAATGTGGTATAATCGTCTAAGTGAATATTTGATAACTAAGGGATATGTAAATGATCCTATTTGTCCATGTGTCTTTATAAAGAAGACTACAATAGGATTTACTATTATAGCTGTATATGTTGATGGTATCAACTTAGTTGGAACTCTTGAAGAACTCCTAAAGGCAATTGAATGCTTAAAGGGAGAATTTGAGATTAAGGATCTTGGAAAAACAAAGTTTTGTCTCGGCTTGCAGATCGAGCACTATCCGAGTGGCATACTTTTTCACCAGAAGATGTACACTGAGAAACTTATAAAACGTTTCAATATAGATAAATCTTATCCACTTAGTATTCCTATGGCAGTAAGATCTCTTGACACTAAAAATGACCCTTTTCGTCTGAAGGAAGAAAATAAAATTCTTCTTGGTCCAGAAGTACCATATTTGAGTGCAATTGGTGCACTACTGTATCTTGCACAATATACTTGAAATTTCTTTTGCAGTAAATTTGTTAGCAAGATTCAGCTCTGCACCAACGAAGAGACATTGGGCACGTGTAAAACATATCTTTCGATATCTTCATGGTACTGCAGACATGTGATTGTTTTACTCAAAGGATGTATCACATTCTTCGCAATTAAAGGGATATACAGATGCAGGTTATCTCTCCGATCCACACAAAAACATTTCTCAAACGGGATATGTGTTTACGAGTGGCGATACTGCAATTTCTTGGAAATCGTGTAAGCAGCGATTTCCAGCTACCTCCTCCAACCACTATGAGATTATCGCCCTCCATGAAGCTAGCAGAGAATGTGTATGGCTAAGATCATTAATTACCCATATCCGAAGTTCATGTGATTTACCTTCTGTCACGAAACTACCAACCGTCATCTATGAAGATAATGCAGCATGTATCTCACAAATGAAAGAAGGTTACATCAAGGGTGATCGAATAAAGCATATTTCACCAAAGCTATATTATGGGATAATTTGCGTTACCTCCCCTGTAAAGATTGGTAATTTTCATTACCTCCCCTACAAAAATATCATTAGCAAAACCTCCTCTCGTCAATAATTTTGTCTATTCCAAGTTAGCTGACTCAGCACTAATTTACACGTGATTTTTTGTAGGGGAGGTAATGCAAATTACCAATATTTTTAAGGGAGGTAATGCAAATTACTAATCTTTACAGGGGAGGTAACGCAAATTACCCCAAAAAATAAAAACTACGTGTAAGTTAGTGCTGAGTCAGATAACTTGGAATAGACGAAATTATTGACGAGGGGAGGTTTTGTTAGGGGGATTTTGCATTTTCCCCTCAAAAAAGATATATACTTTGCATTACCCCCTCTTTAAATCGCTAATTCGTGAAACCCCTTTACGTCACAACTTCCGTGACCACCCAGTTAAGTGACCACGTGCAAAATACCTGTCATAAAAAATATTAAATACTTAATAAAAGAATATAAATCTAATCTGACGGTCCCCTGCCATCATCTTCCCGAACTAAGATCCCCAATTTTTGATCGCCCTGTTTTCTTCAAAATCTAATCAACTCAATTGGATCACATGGAAGCCAGTAACGGGAGTCAATCAATTTAAAAATCAGTGATTGCTCTCCATGAAAAGAAATATTTGGAGATAGGACAAAATCAACAATCTAAATCATTGATTTTCACTGTTTCTGTTCTTGCATAGAATCCTGTTTAATAAGAAATGGGTTTTAGTTGAATCATTAAATCAACGATGATTAGTAATAAGTTAACGAAAAACATCATCATCAAAAGCCACATGAAGATGATGTTTATTATTCAATTCAGGATTCAAAATGCGAGAAACCAGAAAAATAGATCGGTGC
Source organism: Papaver bracteatum (assembly GCA_023529315.1). Classification (NCBI taxonomy): domain Eukaryota; kingdom Viridiplantae; phylum Streptophyta; class Magnoliopsida; order Ranunculales; family Papaveraceae; genus Papaver; species Papaver bracteatum. The sequence continues at coordinate 636,686 of JAJJWX010001779.1, forward strand.
TTTTGGAGAGGTGTTAGTTGTTGAGAGAGGCTAATTGTATTAAAAGTATCAACAAAAATCTGAAATCAAAGAGGAAAAACACTCAAGCCCTAGGTATTTTACCCCTCTCCGATGGAGTTTAGATGTAGATTAACCAGCGTGAATTTTGATTAAGCCAACGGTCGTATTAAGGAAGCAGAAGGTGGCCCGGTATAAGATGTGTCTGTGTACGGGCTCGAATCGTCTGTCCCTCTGTCCCAACATTTTTTTTTTTACCTATCATTGGTTGGGACAGGGGACAGGCAACACTTTTGGGCACCGACGATTTCTAGACATAGACAATCCATTTTTTTTTTCTCACGCACATAATTTACACGTAACCATTTAACTTTTACACGTAGCTATTTAACTGGGTGGTTACGGAAGTTAAAATGGAAGGGGGTTTTACAAATTACAGATTTAAAAGAGGGTAATGCAAATTAAGTAGCTTTTTTGAGGGGAAAACGCAAAATCCCCCTTTTGCTAATTTTATTTTTGTAGAGGAGGTAATGCAAAAATAAAAGATAATGGATAATGGACCATTAGACTATAGAAGACGTACTCTTCTTGGGTTTTGATGTTCATAAATCTATTTAAAGTCGTTTGTAGACGTCCTCATTCCCTGAAAGGATACTGTTCATGGTTCCTGTAACTAGAGTTTGGAATAGCCATTATTGTGATTACACATAGCTATGTCCAACATTTTTATCTTCTTGTTTTTAGATTTATTGGTTTAAATTCTAAACTTGTTTGGAAGATGATTTTTGCAGTATTAACCTTTATGGTTTTATATATTGCAATATTGTTATGGGATATATATGTGTTTTTACATCCGTCAACTTGATTGTCCCATATATTGTCAAAAATAAAGTCGTTCATGAATTGATATGCAAGTATTGATAAAGGAATGAATGGCTTTTGACAAATACAAAAGTTAAGCCTATTATGTCAATTTTTGATGGAAGATAGGTTAAAATCTTTTGTTTTTCAAGGATTATGTCTATTATATGTCATTATGCAAGTAGTGATGGAAAATATAATGAATCCTTATGTATTCCGCAGTAATTGATCTTCCCTGATCCTTTTTTTTTTTGTATTACTGTGAGGCTCCGTAATGTGTCTTATGTCGAGCACTAAACAACCAAAGTTGATTATTTTATGATTAACTTAGTTGTTGTTCCTTAAGGTACTTTATGTCGAGAATATTGAACTAAATGAATTATCTTTGTGGTTATTTAGTTATGACTCCGTAAGCTTTCTTATGTTTGAGCGTTTTTGATTGGGTTGATTATTTTCATGATTAACTTAGTCATTGCTCCATAGATTTTCTTATGTGAGTATGAACAATTAAAATGATTACTTTTGTGATTAGTTTAGTTGTGTATTCCGATTAGATTAATTATGGGTTCTTTTGTGATTAATCTAATTGAGTTTTTAAGTCTCCATAAGTTTACTTGTGTTGAGCATAATTGATTGAATTAATCAAGGGTTCGCTTACGGTTAATTTGATTGAATATTCTTTTGGATTCAAATTCATACTTGTATGTGATTTGTTGTCCAAATAAATCCTTCTTTTTTTTTGAAATTAAGGTCGCTCTTGTTGTTCCTTCGGGAATGACATATTATGGGGGAGAGTTCTTAATTAACCTTGTGCTTAATTGCTAAATCTTTGTGGGGAGTGCGGCTGTGGAATTTTATAGGGGTTATCTTGTATCTTTATGGACTCCTTGATGAATGCATTTAGCTTCGGCTTTATGATTTCATCTAAACAAGATGATATATACATTTACCTTTGGTCATGAAATGTCTCGTTTGGAAATTTCATTATGATCCCGTTCATGTACCTTTGCCAATTTTATTGACAAAAAGGGGGAGAACTAATATGTAGTTCACACTACAAATACATATGGTTTTCGGATCATTATGTAAGGGGGAGTGGTTTGCATGTGAGATGGAGTATTGACTAATGGGGTGTGACATATCACCATAGTATTGTTGTTAAAGTTGTGATGCAATTGTACTTTGACGTGTGTAATGATACTATGACACGGTATAACAATGATTGAGAAATCTTGTTTTCTCGGTGTTATAGCTATGGATTTTCAACAACGATGATGCTAAAGTTACAACCTTTGAGATCATTGGAGTACTTGGAAGTGATGAAGATTTCGAGTAATGTTGAAGATTAGACATATGGAATAGGAGATACAAAGTTTATTTTTATATTTTTTTGTATTCCATATGTATTGATAGTTTTTTCACTAAAATTGACAAAGAGGGAAATTGTTAGACCATTGCTCGGCCGAACTCGCATGCGTTGCTATCTCAAGCATGTTTGTCAATGTTAGTGATCAAAACTATAAAGTCTTGATTTCTAGTCTACTATAGATAAGCTCTTGGACTAGGATAGAAAGTGTAGTTGAGCTCAAGAACTCCATGGAAATCATCATACAAGACGAATGAATACTCAAGGAACTGGTGGATCTTCATCGACTAAAAGGTATGGAGACTTGAACTTATCTATCACTCAAAAGTCTATCTACTCTATCTCCTATCTTGAGACAAAAGTTGTATTAATATATAGACTAAGATTATACACATATGATATTTTGAGTTGGGTATATCTAGCTTATCTATTTCTCGAAATATGTGTTGGTAAAGCTTTTTGATTTAGCCAAGTTCATCTTTACCTGGTGACGAAAGTCATGCTAAGTTTCAATCACTTTGAAAATTTCTATGACGAAAAATAGTTTGTGGATAACAACTATATACCGCCCTCTGAGAATGTTTCAATGATTGGAATGAGAGTTTAGACAATATAACCATTGGAGGATATAAGCATTGTTGTGGAAACACATATATGTATAAGTCCTTATTCCTTGAACCAAAGTTTGCGAACTTTGTTGATCAAGAGAATCGGAGAAGTGCGTGAGCTTCAGTCCGCGAACCTAGTCTTCCAACAGGCGGAATTTCTCGACCCGAGAATTTCTGCTGGAGTTTGTGAACTTCATCCGGGAACTTAAGTAGGTTATGTCTAAAAACGATGTTTGTGAACTTATCTTTATAAACTAAGGAATGCAATTGCAAACCGTGGATATATAGTTCATGAACCGATTCGAGTGAATCAAATCATTTTTGCTTCAATTGTGTCTTGTGGCGTACATAAAGATCTAAGCAATTAAACAACTCTATAACTAGTTCATTTGAGTCATTTGAACTAGTTATGGTGAAGAAGAATATGGTTGATATGAAAGTTATCATATGACTAATTATTTGGTTATCTATGTTGAACCAACTAATGTACAAGTTTGGGTATGGTTACACAAGCCTAGAAACGTGCATTACATGTGTGTATAGCAAGCTATGTTTTCGATCTAACGGTTGATAAATATTAGCTTGAATCTAATCAGGTTTTCATCTAACGGTGAATATTGAATGCTTTGTTAGCAAGCTAACATTGATTTCAAACCCTGATTTGAAAGACCATATAAGGGAGAACTCTAGCAACTGGGAAACCTAACCCCCACACATTTTATGTGATACTAGTTGTGCTAAGCTAGAGTCGATTCTCCTTTAGCCTTTGGTTTCTTCTTCTAAACCAGGTTAACGACTTAAAGACTTCATTGGGATTGTGAAGCCAGACCGATACTAATTTTCTTGTAGTTATGTGATCCGATCTTGTTGTTTCTATCATACGAGTACAAATGTAATAATTGACTTGACATATCTATCTCCGATAGGCAAGATATAAAAGTAGTCACAAACATCTTCGTCTCATTGTTTGTGATTCCACAATATCTGTTTTCGCTGCGTCGATTAAGATTATTGTGAGGTGATTGATAATAATGAGTTGTTCTTCGGGAATATAGGTCAGGTTTATCAATTGGTTCCTGTTCACCTTGATTTATCAAAAGACGGAACAAAAACTTGTAGGTTTATTCGTGGGAGACGAATCTATCTATTACCGTAGACTTTTTTGTGTGTTACAGATTGGTTTATTAAAGTCTTCGACTTTGGGTCGTAACAACTCTTGGTTATTGGTGAGATCAGCTAAGGGAATCAAGTACGTAGTATCCTGCTGGGATCAGAGACGTAGGAGCATAAATGTACCTTGGATCAGTGTGAAATTGATTGGGGTTCAACTACTGTCCAGACTGAAGTTAGCTTGGAGTTGGCTAGTTTCTGTAGCGGCTTAATACAATGTATGTTTAATCTGGACTAGGTCCCAGGGTTTTTCTTCATTTGCGGTTTCCTCGTTATCAAAATTCTGGTGTCTGTGTTATTTTATTTTCCTCATTATATTGTTTATCTTTATAATTGAAATAATACATGTTGTGAAAAAACGGGGGTCTAACAACCACACCCAATATTTCGATTAGCAATATGTATGGACAACTCCGAGTTACTTTCTAGAGAATCAACTAGACTCAATCAATAGAAAATATCTCAAGGAGTTATTATCTCAATATCTTAATTTGATTTACTCAAGAAAATACAATATGCGAGTCTTAATCAAAGAGAGATTACTTGGATGGTACCAAAGACCAATATCCAAGTGTCAATCAATTTAAATCAACAACCAATAAGGTCGGATATTCTAATTGATTGAACAACGCACAACCTGTATTATTTCAATTATATAAAAATATAACGCGGAAAATAAATAACACAGACACCAGAATTTGTTAATGAGGAAACCACAAATGCAGAAAAACCCCGGGAACTAGTCCAGATTAAACATACACCGTATTAAGCCGCTACAGCCACTAGCCTACTCCAAATTAACTTCGGTCTGCACTGTAGTTGAACCCCAACCAATCTCACACTTATCCAAGGTACATTTATGCTCCTACGCCTCTGATTCCAGCAGGATATTGCGCACTTGATTCCCTTAGATGATCTCACCCACAACCAAGAGTTGCTATGACTCAAAGTTAAAGACTTTAATAAACAAATTTTTCTCACAAAGAAAAGTCTACAAGATAGATAAATTCGTCTCCCATGAATAAACCTATGAGTTTTGTTCCTTATTTTGATAAATCAAGGTGAACATGAACCAATCAATAAAACCATACTTATATTCCCGAATAATAGCTCAGTTTTATCAATCACCTCACAATAGTCTTAATCGACGCAGCGAAAAAAGATATTGTGGAATCACAAACGATGAAACGAAGATGTTTGTGATTACTTTTATATCTTGCCTATCGAAGAAAGAAATCTCAAGCCAATTATTAGAATTGTACTCGTACGATAGAAATAACAAGATCAGATCACAGAAAAGTAGTATTGGTCTGGCTTCACAATCCCAATGAAGTCTTTAAGTCGTTAACCTGGTTTTAGAAGAAGAAAACCAAAGGTTAAAGGAGAATCGACTCTAGCTTAGCAAACTAGTATCACATAGAATGTGTGGGGATTAGGTTTCCCAGTTGCTATAGTTCTCCCTTATATAGTCTTTCAAATCAGGGTTTGCAATCAATGTTAGATCAGTAACAAAGCATTTAATATTCACCGTTGGATGAAAACCTAATTAGATACAAGCTAATATTTATGAACCGTCAGATCGAAAAACATAGCTTGTTATACACACATGTACTTGACTATTTTGGGTTTGTGTAACCGTACCCAAACTTGTACATTAGTTGGTTCAACACTAGTTAACCAAATGGTTAGCCAAATGATAACTTTCATATCAACCACATTCTTCTTCACCATAACTAGTCCAAATGACTCAAATGAACTAGTTAGAGAGTTTTTCAATTGCTATGAGATTTCATGTACTACACAAGACACAATTAAAGCAAAAACAATGTGATTCACTGGAATCGATTCATGAACTATAAATCCATGATTTGTAGTAGCATTCCTTAGTTATTAAGATAAGTTCACAATCATCATTTTTTAAAATAACCTACTCAAGTTCGCGGACTTATGTTCCCGAACGGAGTTCACAAACTCCAACAGAAATTCTCGGACAAGAAATTTCGCCAGTTCTCGGACTGGGTTCGCGGACTGAGTTTTCGCACTAAGTTCGCGGACTGAGTTTTTGCACTAAGTTCGCAGACTGAGTTTGCATACTACTTCGGTTTCACTTGATCAACAAAGTTCGCAAACTTCGGTTCAAGCAATAAGGACTTATATATATATGTGTTACCACAACAATGTTTATATTCTCCAATGGTTATATTGTCTGAATTCTCATTTCAATCATTGAAACATTCTCAGAGGGCGTTATATAGTTGTTATTCACAAACTATTTTTCGTCAGAGCGATTTCCAAAATGATTGAAACATAACATGACTTCCGTCACTAGGTAAAGATGAACTTGGCTAAAGCGAAAGCTTTACCAACACATATTTCGAGAAATATATAAGCGAGATATATTCAGCTCGAAATATCATATGTGTATAATCTTAGTATATATAGTAATACGACTTTTGTCTCAAGATAAGAGATATAGTAGATAGACTTTTGAGTGATAGATAAGTTTCTCCACATACATTTTAGTCGATGAAGATCCACTGGTTCCTTGAGTTGTCCTTCGTCTTGTATGATTATCTCCAAGGAGTTCTTGAGATCAACTACAGTTTCTATCCTAGTCCGAGACCTTAGCTATAGTAGACTAGAAATCAAGACTTTATAGTTTTGATCACTAACATTGAAAAACATGCTTGAGATAGCAACGCATGCGAGTTCGGACGAGCAATGCTCTAACAATCTCCCCCTTTGTCAATTTTAGTGACAAAACTATTAATACATATGGAATACAAAAAATATATAAATAAACTATGTAGCTCCTATTCCAGATGTCTAATCTTCAACATTACTCGAAATCTTCGTCACTTCCAAGTAGTCCAATGGTCCCAAAGGTTGTAAGTTTAGCATCATCGTTGTTGAAAATCTATAGCTATAACAATGAGAAAAGAAGTGGTTCTCAATCATGTTATACAATGTCATAGTATTATTACACAGTGTCAAAGTCCAATTGCATTACAACTTTAACAAAAATAATATGGTGATACTTTACTCCCCCTTAGTCAATACTCTATCTCACATGGAAACCACTCCCCCTTACATAATGATCCGAAAACCATATGTATTTGTAGTATGAACTACTTATTAATTCTTCCCCTTTTTGTCAATAAAATTGGCAAAGGTACAAGAACGGGATCCTAATGAAATTTCCGTAAGAGACATTTCATGACCAAAGGTAAATGTATATCATCTTGTTTAGATGAAATCATAAAGCCGAAGCTAAATGCATTCATCAAGGAGTTTATAAAGATACAAGATAACCCCTATAATATTCCACTGCCGCACTCCCCACAAAGATTTGGAAATTAAGCACAAGTTCAAAAGAACTCCCCCCCATAAAATGTTATTCCCAAGGGATCAACAAGAGTAACCTTAATTTCAAAAGAAAAGAAGGATTTCTTTAGACTCAACAAATTACATACAAGTATGAATTTGGAATCCAACAAGAAATATTCAGTCATATTAACCAAAGCGAACCAAGATTAATTTGACTAAATATGCTCAACACAAGTAAACTTATGGAGTCTTAATAACTTTATTAGATTATTCACAAGAAGACTCATAATTAATCTAACCAGAATACACAATTAAACTAATCACAAAAGTAATCAATTCAATCGTTTATACTCACATAAGAAAATCTATGGAGCAATGACTAAGTTAATCATAAAAATAACCAACCCAGTAAATCATGCTCAACATGAGAAAAACTTACGGAGTCATAACTAAATAATCACACAAGATGATTGATTTAGTTCAATTTACTCTACGTAAAGTACCTTATGGAACACAACTAAGCTAATCACAAAAATAATCAACTTGGTTGTCTAGTGCTCAACATAAGACACAATACGGAGTCTCATAGTAATACACAAAAAAGGATCAGGGAAGATTAATTACTACGGAATACACAAGGATTCATTCTATGTTTCCATCACCATTTGCACAATGATACACAATAGACATAATCCTTAAATCACAAAAGATTTTAACCTATCTTACATCAATAATTGACAATATAGGCTTAACTTTTGTGTTTTGCCAAAAGTTTATTCATTCTTTTATCAATATTTGCATATCAATTCACGAACGACTTTACTTTTGACAAAATATGGGACAATTAAGTTCACGGACGTAAACACTCATATCCCATCAAAATATTGCAATATATAGAACCATAAAGATTAATACTGCAACCATCATCTTCCAAACAAGTTTAGAATTTAAACCAATAAATCTAAAAACAAGAAGATGAAAACTTTTGGACATAGCTATGTGTAATCACAATAATGGCTATTCCAAAACACTAGTTATTCTTCTAAACAAAAGAGAAAAAATAGAAGATTTACTAGGCAATAAGACATTTGAAGAATTATTTATCTTCCCCGAACTCCTTGTCGTCAACAAACATTGGAACAGAAGGTTCATTAAGGTAGAAGTTTATATAAATAAACCTTCTTGGTTGTTGTTGTAGAACCAGGGCCTTCTGAATTTCATGAGTCTTATACACAAAAGCCTTTATTTGCTGAATCTCCTTTCGCAGCTCCTTCAACACTTCAAGAACATCAGAAAACTTCTGAGAATTTGAAGGAACAACTCTTGGCTTCCTCATATTCCTTCTTTTTCTTTTCAAGGTTGGAGGCAATGGAGATTTTTCTTTTTCCTTCATGATTGATGGCTTAACAATCACATTACCTTATTTTTCATCAGAAGACATCATTCTTGGAGTTTCCATGAACGTATGGGTTTTTGAGAGGAAATCACAATTAACTCAACAAGTAGTCTTAAGATAAAAAGAGGTTTTTAGAGAAGGAAAGAGAATATAGGGTTCGAAACCTTTAAGCAGGTTCGTAAACGACCAACTCTCAATCCTATAAAGAGTAGAATTGTCGATAATACCCTTTTTCTTTTGTTTGATAGACAAAAACGAAGGAAAATCTAAGAAAAGAAGAAAATAACTTTTCCTAAAGCCTGAGAGGTACAAAATCATTGTCTATTTTGATCAGGCACATGAGACAAGATTTTAAAAACAACACAATCAAGTTGCGTTGTGGTGAACAACAATTTGTCCACCAATTTCCTCTTGTGAGGAATCCACATACTTATGTCTATCAAAATGGTTTGACCATACTTTCTTTTCAAATGGTCTTGGTTTTCCTTTAGAAACAAACTTCTTGGATGAAGATAAAATCTTACATACCTCAGCGGTCTTCTGAGCAATTTTAAGCTTTCTTGCTAAATGATTTGCTCTTTGTTGAAGTGTCTTTTTTTGTGTTTGAACTTGTAACACTTCGAGAGTTCATGACCTTTTAATGAACAATATGAACATGTCACACTTGGATAATAATCAAGCTTTTGAGATGTGCAAGCATCTAGGCACACAGTGGATCTTGAAACATTATAAACAAAGTTTCCAAGAAAATGGTCAACGTTTTCTTCCAGAATGGTTGGATTATATTCTGAAAGGGATATCAAGATTGATATGTGTATTGCTACAATTATCAAAATCAATATTTTCACCAAGAAGTGCAATACTTGATTTCTCGTCTTCATTAGAGTCATAAATATCAGACATATCATCAAGAGTTGCGGCAAGACCTTTGTTCCCAGTGTATTTTCTCCGATTTGGACACTCATTTCCAAAATGACCAAAACCTTTACACTTAAAGCACTGAGGCATATCCTCATCATCAGTTTCATTAATATCCTTGTTTTTAGGAGGAACACGATTATGAGGTTTAACTGATACCTTAGGCTTATCTCTGGAGAACCGTTTACTTCTCTTCAACAGAAGATCCATAAGATGTCTTGTGATCATCGAGACTGATTTGTCAAGATCTTCATCTGATGAATCTGTCTCAGAGTGATCATCTTCAGAGATATATAAATTTTTTTACTTTTATCAAGTAATTTAGTGTCCTTTAGTGCTTTGAACGCAACATCCTTAGATTTGGACGAATGTTCATGATCAAAGATCTTAAGGTTTCCAACCAGTGTATTTCTGGAGAGAGTATCAAGGTTATTTCCGTCAACGATGGAATGCTTATTAGAATCGTATCTAGATAGCAGCGATCTGAGAATTTTTATCACAATGTCCTTTTCAGGAATAGTCTTACCCAATGCAAAAGATGCATTAACAATTTCAAACACTTTGTGATTAAACTCATCAAATATTTCTTCATCTGCCATACGAAAGTTTTCCCAATCGGAATTAAGATTTTGAAGTCTAGCATCCTTTTCACTGGAATTACCTTCGAATATGGTTTCTAAGATATCCCAAGCTTCTTGCGACTTAGTGCAATTAGACACATGGTACTGAAGATTTGGAGTAATGGCATGTATGATGGCATTCAAACCGTCAGAGTTTTTCTTTGCTGCAAGAATCTCAGCAGGAGTGTATTCACCAATATTCTTTGGAATGTTTACACCTCCAACTGCCTCAACGAGAGCATCATAGCCATTAACAACATATACCCATGATTAGAAATCACGTGCTTGAAGAAAATCTTGCATAGCAATTTTCCACTAAAGTAATTAGAGACATCGAAGACAAGTGGTACGTTTATTGAGATAGCACCTCTGTCCATAGAGTCAGATCGCTACAAACACAGAATTGTAAGGACTTGAACGTGTTTGTCTGCTCTGATACCAATTGAAAAAATGGGGGTCTAACAACTACACCCAATATTTTGATTAGCAATCAGTATGGACAACTCCGAGTTACTTTCTATAGAATCAACTAGACTCAATCAATTAGAAAATATCTCAAGGAGTTATTTTCTCAATCTCTCAATCTGATTTACTCAATCAAATACAATCTGTGAGTCTTAATCAAAGAGAGATAACTAGGATGGTACCAAAGACCAATATCCAAGTGTCAATCAATTTAAATCAACAACCAATAAGGTCGGATATTCTAATCGATTAAACAACGCATAACCTGTATTATTTCAATTATATAATAATATAATACGGAAAACAAATAACACAGATACCAGAATTTTGTTAACGAGGAAACTACAAATGCATAAAAACCCCGAGACCTAGTCCAGATTAAACATACACTGTATTAAGACGCTACAAACACTAACCTACTCCAAATTAACTTCTGTATGGACTGTAGTTGAACCCAAACCAATCTCACACTGATCCAAGGTACAGTTATGCTCTTAAGCCTTTGATCCCAGCAGGATACTGTGCACTTGTTTCCCTTAGATGATCTCACCCACAACCAAGAGTTGCTACGACCCAAGGTCGAAGACTTTAATAAACAAATCTGTCTCACACAGAAAAGTCTACAAGATATATAAATTCGTCTCCGACGAATAAACCTATGAGTTTTGTTTCGTCTTTTGATAAATCAAGGTGAACATGAACCAATTAATAAAACCAGACTTATATTCCCCTAGAACAGCTCAGTTTTATCGATCACCTCACAATAGTCTTAATCAACGCAGTGAAAAAATATATTGTGGAATCACAAACGATGTGACAAAGATGTTTGTGACTACTTTTATATCTTGCCTATCGAAGATTGAAATCTCAAGCCAATTATTACAATTGTACTCGTACGATAGAAACAACAAGATCAGATCACACAACTACAAGAAAAGTAGTATCGGTCTGGCTTCACAATCCCAATGAAGTCCTTAAGTCGTTAAACTGGTTTTAGAAGAATAAAACCAAAGGTTAAAGGAGAATCGACTCTAGATTAGCAAACTAGTATCACATAGAATGTGTGGGGATTAGGTTTCCCTATTGCTAGAGTTCTCTCTTATATAGTCTTTCAAATCAGGGTTTGCAATCAATGCTAGCTTAGTAACAAAGCATTCAATATTCACCGTTGGATGAAAACCTAATTAGATACAAGCTAATATTTATCAACCGTTAGATCGAAAAACATAGCTTGTTATACATACATGTACTTGACAATTTTAAGTTTGTGTAATCGTACCCAAACTTGTACATTAGTTGGTTCAACACTAGTTAACCAAATGGTTAGCTAAATAATAACTTTCATATAAACCATATTCTTCTTCACCATAACTAGTCCAAATGACTCAAATGAACTAGTTAGAGAGTTGTTCAATTTCTATGAGATATCATGTACTACACAAGACACAATTGAAGCAAAAACGATGTGATTCACTCGAATCGATTCATAAACTATAAATCCACGGTTTGCAATAGCATTCCTTAGTTTATTAAGATAATTTCACAAACATCGTTTTTAGACATAACCTACTCAAGTTCGCGGACTTAAGTTCCCGAACAAAGTTCACAAACTCCAGCAGAAATTCTCGGACAAGAACTTCTGCCAGTTCGCGGACTGGGTTTGCATACTACTCCGGTTTCACTTGATCAACAAAGTTCGCAAACTTTAGTTCAAGCAATAAGGACTTATACATATATGTGTTACCACAACAATGTTTATATGCTCCAATGTTTATATTGTCTAAACTCTCATTTCAATCATTGAAACATTCTCAGAGGGCGTTATATAGTTGTTATTTGGTTTAAGGTTTTTCTGAGTTTTCGTAGTAGTAATTAAGATTCGTTCTCTCAGATTTGCGAAGATTAAAATTAAAGGTTTAGATAAAACAATAAATAGAAGAGAGTCACTGGGTTTAAGATTCCACCGAATTCACAACACGAAGTTCAATTATTCATTCTCAACAATTATCGCTCAGTGAATAAATAAAACATCGACTCTTGTTTTGCCAAAGTAGATCCTCAAAACATTAATTGTATCCCTTAAGCATAGATTATCTTAATTTAAAGCATAACCTATCTAATTGAATCACAACTAATTTTATTGAATCATAAATCAATTCAAAATAAGTGCAAAAGTCAAATAGAAAATAGAATAAATTCACCCATGTGCGAAAATCGGCTTCCTCCATCGACCCAGTGTATGGGTTTAACTCCTCATATTGTAGACACGCTCAAAATGGATTTTTATTACTCAAATGTGCTTACAAATGATCAAAAGAAGAGAAATCAAATAAAACCAGGAATTTGCAACGAACATAAACGTCACAAACTCACTATTACAATGTAAGACAGAAGGGAAGTGTTGTAAACACTGTTTAACTGTTGCCGGAAAGACTGTTGCAAAACCGAGGAAAGACCACGGTTTATTAACGACAGTCTTTCACAGCCTTATGTTCTTCGTGTAACCTTCATAGCCACAGCAGAGAAATCTTCTCTGCAGCTTTTAAACTCCCTTTCTAGCCTCCCCTAATTCTCTATGATCCTTCTAAGACATTCCCTGGCCTTTTTATACGTTACCAGCACCAAATCTTCCGCAGTAACTTCGTATAATTTTCTCTTCAATTCTCTGCAGATACGGGAATATTTATTTCCTATTTTTCTTCTCTTCACGCCTCTGTAGCTTTCGAACTATCTTCATGATAACAATAAATCAAAACAGAATATATCATTTCCATTTTCTTCCCAAGTAACTCCCAAAAATAGCAAACCATGTACCCGAGTTATTCTTTCTTCCCTGTCTAGTGAAATCTTCCTTATTGATCGCAATCAAAGCAGTTACCAATCCTGTTTCAGTCAAACAGGTAAATACCAAACGAAATCCACAAGAAAATCTCCCCAAATCATCTTGTGTTTAATGGAGAATATCCTCCGTGCATGTACTCATCTGTTTTTTTCTATCCGACGATAAAGCCCAATTTAATCTGTTTTAACGGACATACCATCCCTGTTTTATCAAAACAGAACATCCTATGCCAATTCCAGCTATTTAATCTCCTTCAAACACGTCCATAATCTTCCACAGAACTTTCACAATTTCTAATATTTTTTCCCGCCAAAACTGTTCTTCACTCTGGTTGCTTCAAATCACTATTCTACCAATTTTGATCAAAACGATTGATCATACCATTCCTGTTTTGGCTTAAGGAAGATGATTATTCAATTTCGGCGCTTTAGTCTCACTAGAACACCTCCAAAAGCCAAACCCTAATTCTGTCACCATTTTTCCCGCCAAAATTGAAATTCAAACGAAGAAGAAGGTCACCCCTTATCTTGAGTTCTGGAGTGCGAATAGAAATAGGTGCCGATTAGTAAAGAAGGTGGCCCTTATCAAATGAGGTGTCCCTTAGTAATTGAGGTGCCCCTTAACCAACATTGAGAGTCCGAATAACATGTGTCCTCCGGGGTACAAAAACCACTTTTCGAGCAACTTTCTCCATAAGAGCTTATTTGACAAAAACACCTACAAACAAGATTATTAGTGATAAAATGATTCCTAGCTAATGTATTTATGGGTGAAAATGCGTCGCACTTTCGTGCTCATCATTATTCACAAACTATTTTTCGTCAGAATGATTTCCAAAATGATTGAAACATAACATGACTTCCATCACTAGGAAAAGATGAACTTGGCTAAAGCGAAATATTTACCAACACATATTTCGAGAAATAGATAAGCGAGATATACTCAGCTCGAAATATCATATGTGTATAATCTTAGTATATATAGTAATACTAATTTTGTCTCAAGATAGGAGATAGAGTAGATAGACTTTTGAGTGATAGATAAGTTTCTCCACATACCTTTTAGTCGATGAAGATCCACTGGTTACTTGAGTAGTCCTTCGTCTTGTATTATGATCTCCGTGGAGTTGTTGAACTCAACTACACTTTCTATCCTAGTCTGAGACCTTATCTATAGTAGAATAGAAATCAAGACTTTATAGTTTTGATCACTAACATTGAAAAACATGCTTGAGATATCAATGCATGAGAGTTCGACCGAGTAATGCTCTAACAGGTTGTGCGTTGGAGTTCAATTAATTAGAATATCCGACCTTTTGGTTGTTGATTTAAATTGATTGACACTTGGGTATTGGTCTTTGGTACCATCAAAGTTATCTCCTTGTATTTGATAAAGACTCGCAGATTTCTATTTTCTTGAGTAAAGATCAAATCAAGTGAGAGAGGTATAAACTCTTTGATATACTTTTATCCAGATTGAGTCTGATTGTCTGGTTGATTATCTAGAAAATATATTGGAGTTGTCCATACAAATTGTTAATCGAAATATTGGGTGTGGTTGTTAGACCCCCATTTTTTCACTAATATATTTAAGCAAAACAACATTTAAAAAAGTTGTGATCACGGCGACAAATTTTTAGATATCACTGTGGTGATATCCAAACAACTAATATAATGTCGTTATCACAATAGGTCGATAATTGCAAAACCTTAACTTTACAGTTTGCCGATTCATGCTTACAATAACATTATGATTATTGCTTAGATGAAACATTCTAGTATCACTGTGGTGATGGCTAATGAGTCCCAACATAAAAAGCTTAAGCACAATAATCTCATACAACTAAAAAATTAACATTGGAGAAAAAAATCATACCATAATGCACTGACACATAAACTATATCATTACACACATACAAATGTAATAATGTCAAAAAATGGTTTTGATTGTAAAAATCTGTGATGAAATCCTATATCATAATGCGTCAATAATTTAGTGCAAATAAAATGTTTTCAATCATAAAAGTATGTAATGAAATCTTTTGGTAAAAATGCAATATACATTATGCATTAGTGATTTCGATAAAACAGAGCATATTTAGTTTGTTTCCATTTCTTTAGGGGGAAAAAAGTCTATTATTGTTCACATAATGTTGTGATCCGAAATTGGCGCTGTATGAACCACCTTTATCCAACTCCTAATCTGAAATCGTTTCATACACATAAAACATATACATAAAATCGGGACAAATAAAATTCGGATTTAATTAGATTTGGAATACCATACGGGATATGATCCAACTCGGTTAGGTTGGATTTAATAAAGGTTTGGTAATAGAGTGGATCAGGTTGGAATGGACTTGATGGGTTTACCTAAGCGGTCTTGGCCAAACTCTTTTGTTTTAATTTATTGGTATAAAGATTAAAAGACACAAAACAGTGGTCTAGTACCTAATTCAACTCACTAATTGTTTTAACTTTAATAATTGACCTAAGGCAAACATATAATAAAATTAAAAACAAAACAAAACAATAACACGTCATGTATGTAATGCCGATATTTATCGTTCTTCACAGCCGTTGACACCTTAATTTTATGTACGCACATGTCCGCATAACTCTTAGTAGTTCTTATTCTTTTAAAATATAACTACAGTAAAATAGTTTAATAATTTTAACCCTAATTCCATTAATAGGTTACTATTGGACTCTTACAAAAGTGTAGATTATTTTTGCAGCGTTGATTATCCCTAATATACTGATGTAATGATTATCAAATAGTCAAAAACATTTTATGAATATCGATGAAAACATGACGGAAAATCATAATGATTTAATTGCATATTATTTAACGGACAATCACGTGTTCTAAACGCAAGCTCTGGTACCAACTATAAGTTTTAATTTTATAGACACTTAATTTTGGATCTTTGAATTTCATGATAATCACAAAATAAAATATACAAAATATTTTATATGGAATGCCTGGTATTGTTGATCCATCGTATATCACCGATCATCTTACTGTAGCTGTAATACCTTGTAGAGGTCTTGTTTTCTCCTTTTTCACCTCTTACGTTATGAATAGTCAATTATAGAACCCAATACTGATGGATATTGTGCTCCTCTTTGTTCGTGGGTAAAAAATGACCTGCAAGAGTTTCCTGTAAAAAGTGGTGGAGGAGGCAAGTGCTCGCTAAAGCAGGTGTTCAAAGTAGCAAATTGTCTGAACGAGAGTACTTTGAGTTCGAGAGACTAATCTGTAGGACCATGTCCTAAACCAAGATAATGGCCATTCCGGGTTCTATTAGGTCACAAGAGGAGGAGAAGGGTCGGTCTGTAGAGAGGAATATGATATTGTGTAGAGATCAATGGAGATTGATCTGTTAGCGATGTGATGTATTGAACTTCTATGAAGATGTTTCTTTGTGTAGACGAGAGAAATTTACTGAAAGTGTGTGATAACTTGAATTTTCGTAGGTTTGCTTACGGATCCTGTTAGTCTTTGTTAAAGCATAGGTTTCAGAACCTACTTCTTCCAGCACATCAATCTCCTATAAGTGGTGACAATTGAAGGAAGTTGAAAGATGGGGAAGCGGGAGATCGTTTCTAAATCACTTCCACGTGGCATGTATGACTTGATTGATCGACCATCTGCTTTCTATTTTCTCCCTTAACTTCCAGCACGACTTACAACAACTCTCATCGTGGATGTACCTCGCATTGTACTTGTTGTAGGCCGCCAGACCAAAATCCTAGTGATATCCCCCATGTGACATGAATTGATGTCTCATGTGTGAGTAGTCAATATTTAACCTAAGATTATGAGTCTTATGAACTGAACACACGAAGTTCAAGATTTTGATGGATAAAGCATGGAATGTTAAAACAGGAACATGCTCCGCAGACCATGAATGTTGAATTAGGTCACTGGTGACCATGACGTATCATTATGCTAGTTGAAGCAGTAATGATAGTCGAATGACTTAATGATGATTTTATGAGATTGTTGGATCGATCATAAACCATTATGTCGTGTGCACTGAGCATTTATGAAAATAATCATTGCTGAATGATCATAGTAGACCTTTTTTAATCCATTTGTCATGAGTCAGATGAATGACGAGGAAATATTATAATATTCAAATAATGGTCAACTGACAAACCAAATGTTGGTTAATGAACCAATACTAATAGTTGGATCAGTATGGAATTCTTAAATCTTGATAGCTAAATTAACAAGAGAAATACTATGACTCAAATATTGATAACTAAATCAATAATATGAGGAACATTTCTCTAAGCAATTAAATATTGATAGTTGTATCAATATTGCCAGAAATGGCGGTTCTGAACCTTGTTTCCGTGACCTATTGCTAGCTGAAGCAATTTGGTCATTAACAGATGGAGTACTGATGGTCATAGAAAATACTGCTACATCCATGAATAATTAGTAGTAAGACCAAATGGAATATTAATTAAAAATATTGGTAGCCAGAATAAATATTGATTGCTGGATCAATATTAAAATATTGGTGTTTGAACATGTTCATAATTATGCTAGACAGAGCATTCAGTTCAAAACCCTAATCATTATCAATGGATGATCAACTGAGAATCGACCAATGATGAGAGAGGGGCCGCCTCTGTGAGTGATGGGTCGACCATGTAGTGTTTGGATGCTATACTGAGCATTTACTAAACTCCCTTGCAGAGCAGTTGGTGATAGGATGATTAAATAGTGTTTAATCATTATTAAAAAAGTGGCTTACTGAGAAATAGGTAGTGGAACCTAATTATGGAAAGAAATGAACCGACCAAGAGGTGTGGAACCGGCCCTTGGTGGTCGTGGGACCATATGATGGTGTGTGGATGACCATTCCCAGTTGCAGGAAGGAGTTTGAACCAATCATGGACTCTGGATAATTAATTAGGTCAAAAATCATCAAAAAAGGTGGGACCGGCTTTTGCAAGCCAAAGGCCGACCATGACCGGTCATGGTGACATGCTCGTGTCGCCATGCTATCTGGGGACCAATCACGAGAATTTTGGTATTTTCTGATGGTCCATCGAGCATTATTTCATCCTTGTATGAAGAATTTGAGTTTGACTGAAACTCTTAATAGTAGTGGAAGGACCACTATTAAAAATATTAAAAAAAATATTATTTTAATATTTCTCATGATGGTAGAAAGACAAGTCATGATGGTTGCGGGACCACTTGCTTTGCTAACCATATGGTCCATGGGAAGCATGGAAGTTTCAGGAGTTTTGATCCAAAGATAAATCCTTGAAAGAGGAAACACTAGAATAATAAAAAAAAAATTATACGAAAAAGTACTTAGATTGCTTAAAAATGAGACATGGTGTTGTCCCTTGCCAAAAGGCTACAAAATTCCTCTGGGAAATTGCTGGTAATAATTAAACTAGTGGTTGGAATACGAACAAATTTTGCAACCGCTTCTGCCACTCTATTGTTCTCTCTACTAACATAAGAAAAACCACAATGATCGAAACTTAGTTTTAAACTCTTAATTTGTTTTAGAATGTTCATATTCTCCCATTCGATAAGAAGAACGTCTTCATTGATTGATTGGATTACTAGTTGTGCATCCGATTCAATATGTATTTTAGCACATTGTTGTTCTCTAGCAAGTGTTGAATATTGGTAGATTGTTGAACCGATATTCCTTAACTCGGGCAAATATTGATCATCTGAGCAAGTGTTGCTCATGAATGATTGGCAGTGTGCCAAGAATATTAATTAAAGTGCTGGTCGTTGAACCTAGCATAATTAATACAATTCATGACCATGAGGTCACCGTAGAATTATTAATATTAATTCATGACCATTAGGTCGTCGTAGAATTATTAATATTAATTCATGACCATGAGGTTTTCGTAGAATTATTAATTCATGACCATGAGGTCGTCGTAGAATTATTAATTCATGACCATGAGGTCGTCGTAGAATTATTAAGGTTAAAGTCTGGAAGCATGGTCCTTGAACTCAGAAACCCTAATTTGACTGATTGATGATCAATTCATGGTCAGAAGTTTTAACCATGGCACGAATGAAGAGCATCTACATGAGACCGTGGATCAACCATGTAGTGTCCATATGCTCACGTGAACAAATATGATGAATTCACGAAGAGTTCATGATTTGTTGGTGAAAGAATGATTAAATGCTGGTTCAATCATTATTCAAAATGCTCATCTGAGACTTAGGTGTGAAAACCTAATTAATTATGGGAGAGTGATGTACCAACCATAGAGTCATGGAGCCGGCCATGGGTTGTCCCGTGACCGTCTGATAGTCACTTCATGAAAAATCCAAAGTGTTTGGAAGTTTTGGACCTAATACGAGCAATTGTGCAAATTAGGTCAAAACTATGAAAATCGATGGGATTGGCTTCCGTGAGCCGAAGAGCTAATCTTGGTCGGTCAATATAATGTGCTCGTGTCCCTAAGGTGTCCGCGTCTCAGTCTTGAGAATTTTGATATTTTCTGGTGCACGTTTGAGCGACCATTTGAGAAAATATGACAAAATCAGAGTTTTTTGATAAAACCGTCAAAAATTCATCGGACGAAGGAAAATAATGAAAAGTGAGGGAATCATGAAGTGTGGACCGGTCACAGTGATCACGTGACCAACCCCCAAACCCTAATTAACGTCCTTTACTAGAATTGATGTAGAATTCTCATACGGACTCGGATTTTGATGGTCCGCCCATTCATTCCATACGAAAAAGAATTTCCTATCTCCTAACGCGGGAGGTTTTAGGTTTTGAGCTCGTTCGGGTGGTGAAAACACCCCGAAAGTAAAATTCAGGAAAGATTTAAGGGGCCGATCCCACGATAATACGAAGGAGTTTTGTTAAAATCAAGGAGTTTCCATGAGACGAAGGAAACACCATGAGATGATGGAAAATATTTATAAAATAAGGAATTGTGAGACTGGGACGCCGGTGGTCAAAGCACGGTCGACCAGTTATGACCACGGTCCCATGGTGTCTCTTCCTTAGTTTTACATATTTTGATGATTTTATGAAGGATTCATGAATTTTGAAAAATTTGATAAATTTAGAGTGTTTTCATGAATTGAAGGAGTTTCCATGAGTTCATGGTCTTTGAAAAATATCAAAATAATAAAATTCGGCCGTGTGAGATCATGGAGGCATGACCGACCGGTCATGGCCCAATCCCACGAATTTTAATAATTTTTATAATATTTTTTGGGTATTTTTTGATGATTTGAAGGAATTTTGAGAAAAATACCATGAAATCAAGGAAAAATAAGATAATTAATAATGAAATAAATAAAATAGGCGTGTGGGACCGGCTAGGGCATGGCCGGCCGCCAAGGCCCGGTCCCACGAGTTTTCATAATTTATTTTATTTTATTATTATTTTTGATGATTTAAAGGAATTTATTGAGGAAAAATACCATGAAATCAAGGAGTTTTTTATGAAATTAGAGAAAAATAATAATAAAAAAATAATAAGGACCGTGAGGTGTGGGCCTATTTGGGACCAAGGCATGGCCGGTCGGCCAATAGTCACGCCCCACACACTCTCCTTAATTATTTTTGACGGACTCATAGAAGTATCACGAATCCGAAGAATTTCCTCAAGACGGAGATTTGATCAAACGAGAGAATTTTATCAAATCATGAAAAATAATAAAAGTGTATTAAAAATATAATATTAGCGTGGAACTGACCATGACACGATGAGTTGATCGTGTGTCCGTGTCCCAGCCCCTTGGTCAAATATTTTTAATCATTTATTATTTTCTTCCCTATTTTGCATAGGTTCATCGTTTCGTCGTATTTTGAAATACTCGTTCGTGCGGTGATTGTTAATGCATCATCGTTGAATACACTTGCACCGTTTGAAACATGGCTTACTCAAAGGTAGCTCCGATGCCCGGTCGTTAATTATTTATTACTAATTCATGAAATTCAATAGAGAATAATCCATGAAATCAGTAATAAAACGGATAGATGTTTACTGTTAATTCATAGGATCAGCTAAAGATTCGACTACGAAATGAGTGATCGTTGCCATTCCATGGGATCAACGTTGATTCGACCATGAATAGGAGAAATGATATTGCCATTACATGGGATCTTCGTTGATTCAACCACGGAATCGGAGCAATGATATTTCCATTCCGTGGTATCGTCGTTGATTCGATCACGGAATCAGAGCAATGATATTGCCATTCCGTGGGATCGTCGTTGATTCGACCACGGAATCAGAGCAATGATATTTCCATTCCGTGGGATCGTCGTTGATTCGACCACGGAATCGGAGCAATGATATTGCCATTCCGTGGGATCGTCGTTGATTCGACCACGGAATTGGAGAAATGATATTGCCATTCTGTGGGATCGTCGTTGATTCGACCACGGAATCGGAGCAATGATATTTCCATTCCGTGGGATCGTCGTTGATTCGACCACGGAATTGGAGCAATCTTATTGCCATTCCACGGGATCGTCGTTGATTCGACCATGGAATCAGAGCAATGAAGGGATAATTAACCTCATGGGTCTATACCTAGCAGAATAAACTGACTACGATAGGAGCATTAATTATCCTGACATGACTTGTCGTTAAGCCATATCCTTTATATAGTCAGGTTAAACTCGTTATTTGTTCCTGAAGACGATATTTCCCCGTAGAGCCGTCCATCCCGTGATACTATATAGAAATGACCGAAAGTATTCAGTATTCATGAGATTATGCCGTTGTCTAGACGTTGACTGCACATCTACATGTACTCTGAGAGAAAGCACTCTCCGTTGAGAATTCGATGAGAGACCCGTGTCTCAATACTCACATGCGATTGCTGAACCAGCTGTCCGTACAATCATGAGTTTACGATTTTAGCCTTTGTTAAAAATCCACCATCTATATTAAGTCCCCTGCTTACTGAGGAAAGCTGTATTCCTCGGTCAGCATTAAATGGTGATTTTCAGGCCAAAAATTATACTAATAATTGAACTTAGTTGTAAATTGAAACATTTCCGTATTTGGAGAGTATGAGCGAGCCACGACTTGATGAAGGCTTCGTTTTCATGGTTAGGGAGATATTTGGTGAGCATAAATTGGTGTTGAACCGCTGATTTGGACGACGATCCCATGGTCGGTTAGGATTCGCGGGCCGGGCCCAAATAAGAAAATCCTAGTGGAATTAGGTTTTGGAAATAAAATTGTATAAAAGGAATTAATCCCTCTTTTTCTTCCCACGACCTGAGCTCCATTACCTCTCCATCGTGTTCACGCCAGCAAAATAATTTGCCTCGCCGCTTTGATTGCCGCTTGCTTTCGTCAATATAAATTCAAGCCGATCAGTACGTTTTTTTTTTTTTGTTGTTACTGATTCCATGAGTTGCTTCATGAATTGATCATATTTAAATTATATATGCGTGTATATAATTAATGATGGTTTTATGAAAAAACCTTGTTTTTTGAAAACGTATGTTTGCTCGATCGTTAGTTTCGAAAACCAACTATAATCCCTGATTTATGAGGGATTTTTTTTTAGTATATGAACCTAGGTCCAGTGATAAAACTTAGTGTATGAGCTTTCATGTGTACCACGGTTTTACCATAAAATATGTGAATTTTCATGAAATCGTCATAAACCCTCGTTTTAGAGAAAATAACAACGACACGAAGGAAAATATGTATGATGGACTTGCGTCCAGTGATAAAATTTTTTTTTATGAGCTTTTATGTAAATACAAAACTTTATCATGTGCATGGATTGTGAGTGTTCACAATATTTTGAAATAAACCTTCGTTTTAAAGACAACTAACGACGATACGAAAGAAAGATATTTTTTTTATATATAAATATGTGCAGCCGTGACACATATTATGCAAAATATGATGGTATATTTTATTTGATGTAAACTTCATATGTCAGTTGCATGAATATTCACATTATGAAGATTGCGCCCGTGATTTTATGAAAAATCAGTTTCGGAGATTAATAAAGCTTCGTTCTTCATCGTAGGTTTTGAAGAACGAATAAATGTGTTAACTCTTACGGAATAGCTACTGTCGTTAGTAGAACTGTAAAGAGGTAAGAGTTTAAAGTTACCTTTCATTGATGCTGATTTATTTCACGGTAGTAATTCTTTGATTTCTTGATTCCAGAATATGTCGACCAACAAAAACAACAGCAGAAAGTACGATTACTGGTATTCA
Organism: Papaver bracteatum; assembly: GCA_023529315.1. Taxonomy (NCBI): domain Eukaryota; kingdom Viridiplantae; phylum Streptophyta; class Magnoliopsida; order Ranunculales; family Papaveraceae; genus Papaver; species Papaver bracteatum. The sequence goes on from JAJJWX010001779.1 coordinate 660,482, forward strand.
TCTTTTTCCTATGGTTCTTCCGATGAGGATTCTGACGCTCCTGCAGCGAAACCACATGCTAAGGCTCCCTTGAGTGAACGAAAGGTCTCTTTTGCTGAACTTAAGAAAATGGCAGCTGAAGATAAAGAGAATAACGCTCGTCAATGTGAAAAAGACCGAATCCAGCGTAAGAGACAAAGAATCGAGGAGAGGCGTCAATCATTGGATGGAGTGCATTTCGATTCTGATGCTGATGCTTCTGAGGAGGATCTCGTATGGGGGCCGCCTGAACGCTACATCAAACCTGATCGGTATGAAAGAGAGCATAGAAGGATAATGAAAGAAATTGAAGCCGCAGCAGAGGATGATTGGGATTCGGATGATGAGGAATTCTTCTGCGGTTGGCCGGATCCCACCAGTGATTCTGACGATTCTGAAGAAGAGGATTCTGTGAAAGATAGTGATGATGAAGATTCTGATGACGGATCCGGCAACTCGGATGAATCTGAGTATCTTTACATCTGTCTTTCTCCTTCTTGAACGTTTGACTTTTTTTTTTAGTTGTTAAACGTCTTAGACCTTCTTCTGAGTGATGAACATTTTTTAATCTTTAATCTCCTCTAATCCATGACACGGACCAACGTTCGTGTATCTAAACTTATCACGACTCGATGCATCATGACACACGGACAAGAAATGCTCAAGGCCACATGGCTTATCCTTTGACTCGTGACGGTCAGTCCCCAGTATTTTCCGTGCATTCAGTATTGATTTTGGGAGTCTATGGTTTCAGTGATACTCGTAACCGAATTGACTATCAATGAATGACGACTATTTGTTTTATGTATATATACATCCTCAAGTCCTCAACTCTGTTATCCACGAAAATACTTCCTCCATTCCTGAGTTGATTTTGTTGTGTAGAGAAGCCCTGAACATACCCCTTTGTTGTCATGTCGAGTGGCAGTATTCCTTCTCCTGATCCTCAGTCGAAGAGACGTGAAGTATTAGCGTCAGTAAGTCGTTTATCTCTTATTTTCCTTCTCATCCTTCGTTTAATCGAGATTGTTGATCATAAGAGTGTGATCTGCTGTAGGGTGGTCAGAAGAACGTTTCTTCTCACAATGCAAGGCCTAAGCGGACCATTAGAACTCCTGCCCAGTACGGATCGGCTCGTGTCGAGGATGAATCATCTGTAAGTAACCCTATACTCTTGCGATTACACCGAATCAAGAGATTAATCACTCCCCTGTCCCATCGTAGGCGGACGTCCGTGTCGTGGTTGATGCTAAACGAAGAAGGAGCGGAAAATCTGTGACCGTGGTTGAGGTTGAGGAGAGCAGCAATCAGGCATGTGAAGATTCCGCAGGATCTGTGGAGACCGTGGATAACGTCCATGCTCTTGAATACCCCAACGCTGGTCTCTCGTTTGAAGACCCAATGATTAGTACTTCCCCTGACAATGAGGCAGTCGGTGGGTTTGTGGTATCGAAATGTTATGTACCTCTGTACACCAAGATCTGGAAGAGATATGGTCACATTGATACCACGGAGGCATGGAAAGGCTTTCCTCCAACTCTTCTGACTACAGTAGCTGGGATGTTGCCAATCATTGAGGATATGAATCAGATGCGTTTGCGAGACGTCAAAAACCATGAGCTGCGCCGATGGGATGAGATGATCTCTAACTGTGAGCTGCTTCGATTCAATGTAAGTCGGCTTCGTCTTCGTCTTGAGATAATCAAGGTTCATAAGGCGGCAGAGGCTGCTGATGCGATTTCCATGAATGCTGTCTTACTTAACGAGGAGAGGATACTGGCTTTGGAGTCGGCAAGGGTTGAGAAAGCCGTGGATTATTTGAAGGCAAAGACGAAGGTTTTTCAGAAGAAGCTTGATGAGGCTTCTTTCATGGACTATCCGTTGTTGGATGGTTTGCTCTGAGTGAGCATTTGTGATTGTTGTCTTGAATAATTCTGAGTGTTTGACTAGATGAACACCTGATCATGATTTGAATAGTTTTTTGCTCATTTTTGAAAGTTTAATGAACAAATGAGCATTCGTATGCTCTTTGGAGGAATAAAATTACATTTTGAGGAATGCTTAAAAATGATGAATAGGTAGTTTGTTTTATGAATCAGGCATAGTAAGCTTTGAGCCATTTGCCATTGATGATATTTCCTTCCTTTCCCCCATCGACTGCCAGGATTTTATAGTATCCGCTAGATACTGCTTTGATGATGACATATGGTCCTTCCCATTTTGGAGAGAACTTGGGAGCGGACATGTCTTGTTGAATATGCTTCGCTGTATTTAACACCAGATCTCCTACTTGGAATGTTCGAGGTCTTACCATTTTGTTGTAGGCATTGGAGATCCTTTGTTTGTAAGCTTCCACGTATTTCTCCACTTTGGATCTCCTTGATTTCAGCGTGTCTAGTTCGGAAATTCTTGATTTGGAGATTTCAGCTTTGTCCCATTGTACACCACTGGATTCCGCAATCCTGGCCGAAGGAATTTTGATTTCTGCTGGTAGTATGGCATCAACTCCGTAGACGAGAGAATATGGCGGTGCCGATTGAACTCCTTGGCGCGATTCTGTATGCCCACGGGGCCATGGGTAGTTGATCATTCCATGACCGGGGATTGTCATGGATTGTTCGACTGATGATTCTGATCAGGGTTTTGTTGGTACTTTACGCTTGACCGTTTCCTTGTGGTTAGTTTGGCGTGGAGAAGATTTGTTTGATTCCATACTTATTGAGCAACTTTTCAACATCTTGATTGGCGAAAGGGGTTCCATTATCTGTGATGATATGTTTGGGAACTCCAAATCTGCATATTATGTGTTCTTTGATAAAGGCAACGATCGTGGCTCCAGTGGTGCTTCAATATCCGAATCTGCGAATTCATTGTACGCGTGTCGTAACCACAACAAATTAATTAATACTTTACTACCTAATTAACAAGTAATATAGGGTAGTCAAGGTCGATCCCACGAGGAGCAAGAGATTCTAGTTGTAAAATTGTCACAAAAAGGGGGTATTGGTTGTAAAATTTATAAAGCAAAAGAAATAAACAAAGTAATTAAAAGTATAAGTTGAAATCAATGAGAGAAAGTAGATCAAGGAATCCTTCTTCGCTGCAAAACAATGATTAAAGTTATGTTCTTTCCCACTTGTTATTAGTCATAGATTATCACCAACCGTAGGTATAGCAGCTAGATCAGTGCTAACCCCAAAATCCCTAATTTCACTGGATACGGAAGTTCTCGCCTACCGGATTCTATTCACCAAACCACCTAGTAGTAGATCACCCAAGATGTAATTTAGTTAAACGCATTAAGATTCATGAATTTATTAGGTTGATATTAGTAGTTAAACTCTTAGATCAAGGTCCACTTGCTAACGTTGTTTTTACACACAATTGCTCCACGGAATCCCTCCGCAAGGTCTTGTGTTTTCTACTTATGTAAATAGTCAAGAAACGATTACTTATCCCCTAACTTTTACTAGCTTTAGCTTAATTAACAAATCAATTTAGTTGGCCACCCAAACGACCTATCAATCAAACATAAACATTAATATTAGCAAAAACAATCGATAATCATATGAAAAACTTCAAAGTAGAATTGAAACAAAACTCAAATCAAATATTAAGAACTAGGAATTCATCCTCAATCAATAAGAAAATTAGCTACTCATAATTTGGAGTTCACACAATAATAATAATAATTAAGGAAGAAAGAAAAACTTATTGCAAAGATGATGGTTGCTCCTTCCTCCAATCCTTGTGCACTTTAACTCCTTCTCCAAAGTAGATGTGTGTAAAAAGTTGTAGAGAACTCCTCTATTTATAGGCTTCAATACTCTCCATGTCTTTGTAGGAAAAGATTCCTCATTCCATAAGAACACCACTTTCCCAAATTGAGCCATATTCCAAATTCTAGTCCAATTCTCCAAAACTTCCAAGTTTTCATCCAATTCCCACTTCTAAGTCTTCACACACATGAGAGAAGTCCATCCAAAATTCTGCATTTTTGCTCACGGAAAACTGTGTTTTTTTTGGCCGGAATCAAACAAAGGAATGTCGCCGCCGTTCACCTGAAATTCTGTCGTCGGGAGAATATTCGACGGAATATTCCGTTGGTCAACCGTTAAGACTAACGGTCAAAGCAGTCAAACCGTTAGTTGACTAGGTCAAAGAGGATCACTGAGTCAGAACCCAGTCAGCTAGCTAACTCAGCTGACTGGTCTTGGTTGGCTATCTTCTCCCTGCCAAGTGTTATGCACGGCCAAGATGGCCGTGCACATTGCTCTCGCCATCACCCGGCCATCATGGCTGTACACTGCAACTTCCCACTCAATTCAGTTCAGAACCAAGCCCTAAATCCACCACCATCATTTCCATTCCATTGCAGTAAACTCCACCATCTTTTCTTTTGTTTCTCTGCTCACACAAAGACCAACTCCTCAATGCAGCTCCACCCACACATCACCACCTGACTCATGTGCACAACTGCATTTGAATCTCCACCATTCTCTTCAATTCAGTGCTACTGACCCATGTCAACAACACCATTACCCCTATTGACATAACACCACATCAACTGCCCTTTTCTGTCAAATTTAATAACAGCTTCAACTTTCTTCTTAATCTCTGATCTCTCCTGCGACTTCAACCCTTCATACACAGCCCCTTTGCTTTTCTCTAGCCTTCAGTTCCTTGGCTACAACCACCAATTCCCTTTGCAACTCAGCCCCAAACTTAGCCAAACCAGCACCTGCAATCTGCAGAACTTTAGCTCCCATTTTCTGCAGTTCAGACCTGTACTCACATACACAGAACCAACTCCAGCTCTAAGCATCAGCACCAGCATAATTTTGCATCTCTATTTAAGCCAACACCACCACCAGTACTGTTGTCAAATCTGGTTTACTGCAGCAGCAGCAGCACCATCACTCCAATTCAAAAACTGTACAAACACCTGAGATAAGAGCATCAACTCCACCCTGTGTTGTTCTTGCTCAAATACAACTCAAAGCACCACTGCTTTAATTCCACAAAACCCATCTCTCAGTTGATCTTCTCTGCCCAGACCACCTATCTTCAATCTGTAGTTCAAACACATCTCAACTTCACTTCACAGCATCATAACCATTATCCTTGCACTGAGTTCATACCATATATCTCTCAGAAGTTCCATAGCATCAATAATCACCAGATTCACCCTTGTAAACCCTGTAATCCAAATTCCATTCAAACCCATTCACCAGAGCTTCTAATCTATGGCCAGCTCCAACCCATTCACAGGGCAAAACCCATTTGCTCACAGCAACACCACACAACACTTCCAATCATTCAAATCCAGCAAACACCACCAATTTCCATTACCAGCTGAAGCTCTATTTCTATCAGTGACTTCATAAACTAGTTCCACTTTGTTCTTCACAGCAGCCATCTAAATTTCTCGACCATTGTTGCTATCATTCATCATTTACTGGAAGCAACCCACTCCAGCTCTCCGTCTTTCCACAATCACCGGAAGTAACTCAAATCCATCGCCTGAATCTTCAAACCCATCTTCCTCTTTTGATTCACAGCAACCCAAATTTCTCCCTTCTTGATTTCAGAAGTGAATAATGATTGAGAGGGTATTCTCGATGCTAGGTTTAGGTAAATATAGTTGGGTCTTGGATCCGGGTTCGGGTCTAGATGGGTACGCCCCACGGGTGTGGGTATATGGGTCAGATTCAGACACCCCACTAATTAGCAACCCCATAGGATATTTACACCTACTCATAATGATAAGGGACACCCAGATGGCACCCCTTAACCACAGCTAGACTATATTTAGTGCTCCTCCAAAAGCTTCCCCTTAACCTTGACTGGGCTCCTGATAGTGCTCGCTTGTGAAATGACAATTATGTCCTTTTTGCCCAAATTTGGTGATTTCTTCTTCTTTTCCTCCGTGCGACTCCAGAGTACCTAATAACTCAAAAACACGCGTAAAATACATAATTTACTAGAAAAATAGCAAAGAAAGCATAAACTACTAGATAGTAAATTAGGTGTATTCTACACCTATCAAATTCCCCCACACTTAGACTTTGCTAGTCCTCGAGCAAATCAAACCAAAACTTACAACTTCAAAGCGTTCCAGCGTCCCAAGCATCCTAAGAGCTATGAGGACATAGAGTTTCTGCATGCTAGTAATAAGAAGTTAGAAATACTAAAGAACATATTCTCATCCTTAAATGTTGAGTGAGAAATAACCACCCCATAACGAGAGAACACGTGTTTGAGAAACGACCAATAAGCATTTCGCCTCGACTTCTACCTCACCAAAAAGGGTTTTATGATAATTGCACTCAAAAAGAAGGCTTTTTTTATGGGTCTCACATGTGTGCAGGTAGGAATGAAGAGAGAATTCATGCAACACGTTGAATGGTGGGAAGGATAACTTCCGAAATTTTGAAAAACCCACATCTTTTAACATTTTGAAAAATCATTTTTCTAACGATCTCTAAGAAAGGAAATCAACCACTTATATCGAGGATGAGATTACTTACTTACCTTCACATCCGATTGCCAATTATGATAACACCACTCTCACGGAATCCAATAGAAACGTCTTCCGCTCCTTGTTTTCATCTTCTTGGTCTTCGGCTTCAACTATTGATGATAAACACTTGAACTTCATAAATCCTTAACAATTTGTAACCTTTTTCCTCAAAATCCTTGTCGCTTGAAACTTCCTTATAGATTTTCCTTTCCCACGGCTTATTCAATAACAAAACAATAATAGATATTTCTCTTGTCTCATATATATCTTTTCTTTTCTTTTTTTTTTTTTTTTTTTTTTTTTTTCTTTTTTTTTTTTTTTTTTTTTTTTTTTTTTTTTTTTTAGACAAGAGAAACAAAACACAAAATAAACAAAACAAACATGGCCGTGGAAAAGTACTTTACCGCTTGATTCTTCACAACTTGTATCGTCTCGAAATCATAAACTTCAATAATTTTCACCTTTTCTTTTCTTCGCTTTTGTAAATAAGTCTTAACACTTGGATATAGAATTACCTCATTGCATTCTAAGTCTTCAACTTGTATGTAAAATCTGCTCATTGTATGTTGCTTTACTTGGATATAAAAAATTTGCTCTTTTTCTTGTTCCATTGTTGCTTGCAAACCTTGAACCTTTTCAACTTTCCTTGTAGATTTTGATGTCGCTCCCTTGTTGTTGATGTGGTGTTTCTATGGACCCGTTGTTGTCGAGCGAGAGAATGGTGCTAACTGCAAATCGAACTACAAGAAGGAGGCTTTCATCTATAGACGTCACCCTCATGATTGACAAAAATTAGCACTCAAGAGATCAAAATAGTGCTGAAATTGGTGTGAAATTGGGTAGCTCACCATTCTACCCGGAATTAACGTACGGTGACACACACTCAAAAGAAGCTCTTTAGTAAAGGAAGAATTTTTGGTCGGTGCCTTGGTTGATATGAAAATGGGTAGTCTCCACTAATGATTGATCAGCAACTCTAATAACGCACTTCTCCCTGCACCAAATTTGCATCACCGGCATGATTAAATCCATTATTTAACACTCTAACAAGCAAGAAATCAAACGTAGTTCCCTAACACTTCCAAGTTCAATTATGTCGGTCAGAATTCTCTATGTAATCATACCTAGAATCATGCTAGTGACTCTAAAATCTCTAAAAGTTGAAAGTTTTATTGTAAAATTATTTTTCTCTCTTTTTTTTTTTTTTTTATGCAAAAATATATGCTTAGCCACTCCCCCACACTTAAACCTTACATTGTCCTCAATGTAATTGAATCCTCCTAGTAAAGTCAAGGTGGGAAATCCTAATATGATATGAAACAAGAAAAATAAACACACAAAACAAAAAAGCAAATAAAAATAACAAAAAGCAAAAGGATAAGAGATACAAAACCGGTGGGTTGCCTCCCACTTAGCGCTTGTTTTAAAGTCGACGGCCCGACATAGCTCTTGCTTCACATTACTCCTCTAGAGGGAGAAAATCTTCAAATGGAAGTTCATCCACATTCACATAGGCGATGTTCTCATAGTATGGCTTCAATCTATGGCCGTTGACTTTGGAAACCGAGTTGTCTCTAAGACTAGTAATTTCAACTGCACCATAAGGAAAAACATTAGTAACAACATATGGTCCAATCCAACGGGACCTTAATTTTCCAGGAAATAGTTTAAGGCGAGAATGAAATAAAAGAACTTTTTGTCCCACAACGAAGCTTTTACGAGAAATCATCTTGTCGTGAAAAAGCTTGGTCTTTTCCTTATAAATCCGGGCACTCTCGTAAGCATCATTACGTATCTCCTCTAGCTCATTTAGTTGCAACTTTCTTTGTTTCCCCGCTTCATCATACTCCATGTTGAATTTCTTTATCGCCCAATAAGCCTTATGTTCAAGTTCAACCGGAAGATGACAAGCTTTGCCATAAACCAACCTATATGGAGACATGCCAATCGGTGTTTTGTACGCCGTTCTATACGCCCAAAGTGCATCATTGAGCTTAAAGCTCCAATCTTTCCTTGTGGTGTTCACCGTTTTCTCAAGAATGGACTTGATTTCACGATTTGAGATTTCCGCTTGTCCACTAGTTTGTGGATGGTAAGGCGTACCAATCTTGTGTGTTATGTTGTACTTCTTGAGGAGAGCGTGAAAAGACTTCTTGAAATGTGATCCTCCATCGCTTATCACCACTCTTGGTGTGCCGTGCCTAGTAAATATGTTTTCTCTTACAAAATCACAAACAACTTGAGAATCATTAGTTTTGGTGGCTCTAGCCTCCACCCATTTAGAAACATAATCTACAGCAAGAAGTATATAAAAATTTCCATTCGAATTGACAAAAGGGCCCATAAAATCAATTCCCCACACATCAAAAATCTCTACGACGAGAATTGGTGTGAGTGGCATTTGATTTCGAGCACCTAGATTGCCCGTTCTTTGACATCTATCACACGATTTACAAAAAACATATGAATCTTCAAACAAGGTGGGCCAATAAAATCCACTTTCAAGAACCTTGAGAGCGGTACGTTTAGAACCAAAGTGGCCACCACATGCATAAGTATGACAAAAGGAGAGAATAGATTGAAATTCGGAGTTAGGTACGCACCTTCGTATGATTTGATCAACGCCATATTTCCATAAGTATGGTTCATCCCACACATATTGCTTCGCTAGCTTCTTAAGCTTCATCTTTTGGAAGTTAGACATTGTGCTAGGTACCTTTCTTGTCACCAAATAATTCACTATATCCGCATACCAAGGTGTTGATTCTTCCAAGGAGAAAAGTTGTTCGTCCGGAAAGCGGTCTTGTAATGGAAGTTCTTCTTGAGACATAACAAGTCTACTAAGATGATCCGCAACGGTATTCTCCACACCTTTCTTATCTCGAATTTCTATGTCGAATTCTTGTAGTAATAGGATCCACCGGATTAGTCTTGGCTTAGCTTCTTTCTTCTTTATTAAGTATCTAAGTGCCGCATGATCGGAATACACAATAACCTTTGTACCCACCAAGTATGAGCGAAACTTTTCTAATGCAAACACAATAGCCAATAACTCCTTTTCCGTGGTAGAATAGTTGATTTGTGCATCATTAAGGGTCCTAGATGCATAATAGATAACATGGGACAACTTGTCCACTCTTTGACCCAAAACGGCTCCAACCGCATAATCACTAGCATCACACATTAGTTCAAATGGAAGATTCCAATCCGGTGACTTGATAATTGGCGCACTTGTCAACATTGCTTTCAATTTGTCAAAAGCATCCTTGCATTCCTTGTTGAAGTCAAAAGGTACCTCCTTTTGTAGTAACTTGCACATCGGCATGGAGATTTTAGAGAAATCCTTGATAAATCGCCTATAGAAACCTGCATGACCAAGAAAGGAACGAACTTCCCTCACCGAAGTGGGATATTGTAAGTTTCTTATTAAATCTATCTTTGACTTGTCCACTTCAAGCCCTTTGGAGGACACAATGTGACCAAGTACTATGCCATGGTTTACCATAAAATGACATTTCTCCCAATTAAGAACAAGGTTAGTGTCTATGCATCGTTTAAGAACTAGTTCAAGGTTGTCTAAACAAATATCAAAAGAATTGCCATAAACACTAAAGTCGTCCATAAATACCTCAATAATGCGCTCCACGTAATCCGAGAATATGCTTACCATGCATCTTTGGAAAGTAGCCGGTGCATTGCAAAGACCAAACGGCATCCGTCTATACGCAAACGTTCCAAACGGACAAGTAAAAGTGGTCTTCTCTTGGTCCTCCGGTGCAATAACAAGTTGATTGTATCCCGAATAACCATCCAAGAAACAATAATAAGAATGCCCCGCTAACCGCTCCAACATTTGATCAATGAAAGGTAAAGGAAAGTGATCCTTTCGGGTTGCGGAATTAAGCTTTCTATAATCAATGCACACTCTCCAACCGGTTTGAACTCTTGTAGGAACAAGTTCATCGTCTTGATTTCGAACAACCGTAACACCGGACTTCTTTGGCACCACTTGTACCGGACTTACCCATTTGCTATCGGAAATTGGGTAGATCACCCCCGCACTTAGCAATTTGAGTATCTCTTTCTTCACAACCTCCATCATGGGAGGATTAAGCCTACGTTGAGCATCACGTACCGGCTTCACGTTCTCTTCCATTAGAATCCTATGCATGCATATGGATGGACTAATGCCCTTGATATCCGCAATTGTCCAACCAATAGCCGTTTTGTGCTCTTTCAAGACTCTAAGCAAACGGTCTTCTTGTACCGGTGTGAGGTTCTTTAAAATAATCACCGGAAGCTCATCTCCATCTCCCAAAAATGCATACTTTAAATGGTCCGGAAGTGGCTTCAACTCTAGCTTAGGCGCCTTCACAATAGATGGTACAAGTAATTCATCATTCACGGGTAAAGAGATATAGGAAACATTACCCTTAGCTTCTTTTAATGCCGTCAAGGCACCACATGTCTCCACCATTTCCGTGGAAATTTCAACATCCAAGTTAGACACGCCGTGGACGTCTAATTCAATGCTCTTTTGCAATACCACATCAAGTTCGTCCTCTCGATTCCATTCTACCATTTGTTGTGCTAATGAACCAACCACATCAATGGAGTAAGCGGAATGCACATCACTTGGGTAGCGCATGGCTTCAAATATGTTGAAGTGTATTACTTCCTTGTCGAACTCCATAGTGAGTGTACCCTTATCAACATCAATCTTCGTCTTTGCGGTCTTCATAAATGGCCTCCCAAGAAGTAGAGAAGTAGACGAACGATTCTCATTATTGTCCATATCCACCACAAAGAAATCCACCGGAAAAATTAACTCATTCACTTGCACGAGAACGTCTTCTACAAGCCCCTTTGGATAGATGTTAGACTTGTTTGCTAATTGGATAATAACTCTTGTCTCTTTCAACGGTCCAAGATTCAAGGAGTCATAAATATCGGCCGACATCACACTAATGGAAGCTCCCAAATCAAGTAAAGCATGTTCAAACCTTTTCTTACCAATAGTAATTGGCACCGTGAAACCACCGGGATCCGTGCACTTTGTAGGCATCTTCTTCAAAAGCATAGCCGACGCACTCTCGCCAACTTTAGTAATTTCATTATCAAGCAACCTATCCTTCTTTGTGCATAATTCCTTCATGAACTTAGCATACCTTGGCATTGTCCTTATGGCCTCTATGAAGGGGATGTTGATTTCTATCTTCTTGAAGATATCCATGAGTACCTTGTCTTGAGCTTCCTTCTTGGACTTAGCAAAACGACTAGGAAAAGGAGGTGGAGTAGTAAAAGTAGGAACCGGTTCCTTGGATTGGGCGGTTGGTGTTGAATTCTCCTTTGGTACGGCTTCTTCCTTGTCTTTGACTACCTCTTCAATAGCTTCTTCATGATGAGTTGGACTCTCCACTTGTCTTCCACTTCTTAAAGTAACCGCACTAACATTCTCCCTTGGATTCACAATTGGTTGCGAAGGGAGCTTTGTGGATGCTTGAGCTTTCATTAAGTTCATATCGGTCGCCAATTGTCCCATTTGAGTTTGCAAATCCTTGATTGCCGAATCGGTCTTTTGTTGGGTTTGTTGTAACATAGAAGTGAGACCTTGCATGCTTTGCATTATCACATTCAACTTGTCATTATTCGAAGAATCTTGCTCCTTGACTTGTTGTGGTTGGAATTGTTGTTGTTGAGGTTGGAAACGTGATTGTTGGAAACCACCTTGTTGCGCATATGGATTAGGAGCCGCCGCTTGCTTGTTTGCATAGCTAAAGTTGGGATGATCCTTCCAACCGGGATTGTAAGTATTGGAATATGGATCGTACCTTGGCCTTGGATTTGGATATAAAGCATTTGCTTGTTCGGTTTCATCATCCGGAATAATTACCGCGGCCAATCGTTGCACTACCCTCTCTATGTTGTTTAACCGTTGATCGGATTGTGAAGACGAGTCACTAACCTCATGCACCAACTTAACCATTGAATCACCTCTTGCATAGAATTGTTGCGAGTTTGCCGCCATACTTTCAATCAACTCGGTAGCTTCGGCCACCGTCTTGTTCACTAGCGCACCACCACCGGCGGCGTCAAGAAGATATCTATCACTTGTTTGGAGACCTTCATAGAAGTATTGGATTATCATGGCGTCACTAAATTGATGGTGTGGACAACTTGCCACCAATCTCTTGTACCGGTCCCAACATTCATATAATGACTCTCCCACATGTTGCTTGATCCCACAAATTTCTTTGCGAATTTGAGTAGCCTTTGATGCGGGAAAATATCTCTCGAGGAAAAGTTTCTTCATCCCATTCCATGTTGTGATACTTCCGGAAGGCAAATAGTATAACCATTCCTTAGCATTGCCCGCCAAAGAGAACGGAAAAGCTTTCAACATTGCTCCATCCGCATTAGTATTCGGTGGAAGCATAGCCGTGACTATGGTGTTGAAGTCCATAAGATGTTTGTTTGGATCCTCATTCACCATGCCATGGAACTTTGGTAATTCTCTAATCAACCCCGGCTTGATCTCGAAAGTTGAGTTAGTTTGGATACACCATTGTTGTGTATCGAGCTTGTGAGAAGCTAGGTCCTTGAGTGTACGATCACCCATTGCCTCTTCTTCAATATCCGAATCTGCGAATTCACTTGATGTAGAACGAGGAAGCGGAGTGTTAACCGCTTGAATGAAATCCTTTAGTTGAGTGACGGATCGAAGACGTATTCTAGTTGAACTCGGTCTTCCCCCTTGAAGCATTCACCAAAGATATAGTACCTACAGCAAGGTTCACAAAACTAAGTTAGATACGGTATAGAATCTAACAAAGCAAGAATAAAGCAAAAAAGAAAAATAAAAACAACTAAAATCGCCCGTTGCTCCCCGGCAACGGCGCCAAAATTTGTACGCGTGTCGTAACCACAACAAATTAATTAATACTTTACTACCTAATTAACAAGTAATATAGGGTAGTCAAGGTCGATCCCACGAGGAGCAAGAGATTCTAGTTGTAAAATTGTCACAAAAAGGGGGTATTGGTTGTAAAATTTATAAAGCAAAAGAAATAAACAAAGTAATTAAAAGTATAAGTTGAAATCAATGAGAGAAAGTAGATCAAGGAATCCTTCTTCGCTGCAAAACAATGATTAAAGTTATGTTCTTTCCCACTTGTTATTAGTCATAGATTATCACCAACCGTAGGTATAGCAGCTAGATCAGTGCTAACCCCAAAATCCCTAATTTCACCGGATACGGAAGTTCTCGACTACCGGATTCTATTCACCAAACCACCTAGTAGTAGATCACCCAAGATGTAATTTAGTTAAACGCATTAAGATTCATGAATTTATTAGGTTGATATTAGTAGTTAAACTCTTAGATCAAGGTCCACTTGCTAACGTTGTTTTTACACACAATTGCTCCACGGAATCCCTCCGCAAGGTCTTGTGTTTTCTACTTATGTAAATAGTCAAGAAACGATTACTTATCCCCTAACTTTTACTAGCTTTAGCTTAATTAACAAATCAATTTAGTTGGCCACCCAAACGACCTATCAATCAAACATAAACATTAATATTAGCAAAAACAATCGATAATCATATGAAAAACTTCAAAGTAGAATTGAAACAAAACTCAAATCAAATATTAAGAACTAGGAATTCATCCTCAATCAATAAGAAAATTAGCTACTCATAATTTGGAGTTCACACAATAATAATAATAATTAAGGAAGAAAGAAAAACTTATTGCAAAGATGATGGTTGCTCCTTCCTCCAATCCTTGTGCACTTTAACTCCTTCTCCAAAGTAGATGTGTGTAAAAAGTTGTAGAGAACTCCTCTATTTATAGGCTTCAATACTCTCCATGTCTTTGTAGGAAAAGATTCCTCATTCCATAAGAACACCACTTTCCCAAATTGAGCCATATTCCAAATTCTAGTCCAATTCTCCAAAACTTCCAAGTTTTCATCCAATTCCCACTTCTAAGTCTTCACACACATGAGAGAAGTCCATCCAAAATTCTGCATTTTTGCTCACCGAAAACGTGTTTTTGTTTTTGGCCGAATCCCAAGACGGAATGTCGCCGCCGTTCACCTTAAAATGTCTCGGGAGAATATTCGACGGAATATTCCGTTGGTCAACCGTTAAGACTAACGGTCAAAGCAGTCAAACCGTTAGTTGACTAGGTCAAAGAGGATCACTGAGTCAGAACCCAGTCAGCTAGCTAACTCGGTGACTGGTCTTGGTTGGCTATCTTCTCCCTGCCAAGTGTTATGCACGGCCAAGATGGCCGTGCACCTGCAACTGTCACCTTGACCATCATGGCTGTACACTGCAACTTCCCACTCAATTCAGTTCAGAACCAAGCCCTAAATCCACCACCATCATTTCCATTCCATTGCAGTAAACTCCACCATCTTTTCTTTTGTTTCTCTGCTCACACAAAGACCAACTCCTCAATGCAGCTCCACCCACACATCACCACCTGACTCATGTGCACAACTGCATTTGAATCTCCACCATTCTCTTCAAATGCTCACCGACCCATGTCAACAACACCATTACCCCTATTGACATAACACCACATCAACTCGCCCTTTTTTCATCAAATTTAATAACAGCTTCAACTTTCTTCTTAATCTCCGATCTCTCCTGCGACTTCAACCCTTCATACATGCCACACAACTGCAACACAACCCCTTTGTTTTTTCTCTAGCCTTCAGTTCCTTGGCTACAACCACCAATTCCCTTTGCAACTCAGCCCCAAACTTAGCCAAACCAGCACCTGCAATCTGCAGAACTTTAGCTCCCATTTTCTGCAGTTCAGACCTGTACTCACATACACAGAACCAACTCCAGCTCTAAGCATCAGCACCAGCATAATTTTGCATCTCTATTTAAGCCAACACCACCACCAGTACTGTTGTCAAATCTGGTTTACTGCAGCAGCAGCAGCACCATCACTCCAATTCAAAAACTGTACAACCACCTGAGATAAGAGCATCAACTCCACCCTGTGTTGTTCTTGCTCAAATACAACTCCAGCACCACTGCTTTAATTCCACAAAACCCATCTCTCAGTTGATCTTCTCTGCCCAGACCACCTATCTTCAATCTGTAGTTCAAACACATCTCAACTTCACTTCACAGCATCATAACCATTATCCCTGCACTGAGTTCATACCATATATCTCTCAGAAGTTCCATAGCATCAATAATCACCAGATTCACCCTTGTAAACCCTGTAATCCAAATTCCATTCAAACCCATTCACCAGAGCTTCTAATCTATGGCCAGCTCCAACCCATTCACAGGGAAAAACCCATTTGCTCACAGCAACACCACACAGCACTTCCAATCATTCAAATCCAGCAAACACCACCAATTTCCATTACCAGCTGAAGCTCTATTTCTATCAGTGACTTCATAAACTAGTTCCACTTTGTTCTTCACAGCAGCCATCTAAATTTCTCGACCATTGTTGCTATCATTCATCATTTACTGGAAGCAACCCACTCCAGCTCTCCGTCTTTCCACAATCACCGGAAGTAACTCAAATCCATCGCCTGAATCTTCAAACCCATCTTCCTCTTTTGATTCACAGCAACCCAAATTTCTCCCTTCTTGATTTCAGAAGTGAATAATGATTGAGAGGGTATTCTCGATGCTAGGTTTAGGTAAATATAGTTGGGTCTTGGATCCGGGTTCGGGTCTAGATGGGTACGCCCCACGGGTGTGGGTATATGGGTCAGATTCAGACACCCCACTAATTAGCAACCCCATAGGATATTTACACCTACTCATAATGATAAGGGACACCCAGATGGCACCCCTTAACCACAGCTAGACTATATTTAGTGCTCCTCCAAAAGCTTACCCTTAACCTTGACTGGGCTCCTGATAGTGCTCGCCTGTGAAATGACAATTATGTCCTTTTTGCCCAAATTTGGTGATTTCTTCTTCTTTTCCTCCGTGCGACTCCAGAGTACCTAATAACTCAAAAACACGCGTAAAATACATAATTTACTAGAAAAATAGCAAAGAAAGCATAAACTACTAGATAGTAAATTAGGTGTATTCTACACCTATCCTTTGAAGATCTGTGGATTAATTTTTTCCGATGATATCTAGTCCCCAGCTATAGAAAGGCCACAGACTATTCACCGAGTTTAATGGGAGGCAAGGAGTGTGAATGAGGTTACCATGAGTTTGGCACTTATGACACCTCTGCACATGCGTGGATGCATCATCTTCCATGGTCGTCCAGTAGTATTTCTCATGAACTTGAAGAAATAACTTCTTCTTTCCTTGGTGTTCCCCTTCGTGCGCTTCCTTCATGATTGTATGGATTTCATGTATGGCTAGACATCTCAGCAAGTTCCCACCAAAGCCTTTGCGGTATAATATCCCATCGAGGTAAGCGAATCTCTTAGCTCTCTGAATGAGTTTAACCGCTTGCTTCTTTTCTGATGGTAGTTCATTATCCCGGAGGTATTTGACGTAAGGTTCCCTCCAGTCCCCAGTGTGTTGGGTTGTCAGAACTTCCAAATGATAAGGGGGTGTCTGGCAGTCCAAACAGGATCCTTGTAAGGCTCTTGAATGAACTTCCATGGATGGCCAGTAGTATCCCATCCTTTGAAGTTTTCTGTAAAGTGTCACCACCAATGTTTGTCCACAGATTTCTTCGTGTGTGCGCTTGAGTTGTTCTTCCGCTTCGTCGTTACCGAGACATCGTGATAGGGATCCATTTGGGTTTCGATAGTACAATGCTCCATGTAATAAGAAGTAGTTATTCAATTATTTGAGACTGACTTGAACTTCAGAAATGGAGTTGCTCAATTCATGGATGATGAGTGCTCGCCAATCGTTGGCTGAAATGTCTTCGACCTGAGTGAGCCAAGTTGACGACACAGTTCGTCTCTGTACAATGACTGTTTTCTCTGCCCCTTTGAATTGCAGCTTGGAGACGAGGGTTGCTAGGCAGTCGGCGTGCCTGTTGTTGGTCCACCCTGTATGGACGATCGTGGCGTCAACGAAATAAGTTAACAACCGTTGAGCTTCGGTTCTGAACGGAGCTAACGTGATCTCTTTGAGAGAATACGTTCCATTCATCTGGTTGACCAATAATTTTGAATCTCCTCTTTTCTCAAGATGCGTTGCTCCTGCTTGTTTAGCTAATGATAATCCCAAGAGGAAGGCTTCGTATTCTGCCGAGTTGTTGGTGCAATGGAAATCCAATTTGAATGAGTGTGAGAAAACTTCACCGGAAGGAGACACCAGCACTATGCCCGCTCCTCCAGTGTTATTACTAGGGGTGGCAGATCCATCAAAGTATAAAAGCCATGTTTCTTCCTTGATAACCAAGACGTCTGGGAATTCACCGGGTACTTCCTCATGCAGTATCGTTGTATCTTCTCCTGGGAAAGCAGCAAGTAGGTCTGCGACTGCTTGGCCTTTGATAGCTTTAGGTGGAGTACATGCTATGTAAAATTCTGACATCTGAAGTAGCCACTTCGCTGGTCTTCCAATCAATGCTGGCTTGGATAGCAAGAACTTTATGGGATCATCTCTGGAGATGAGTACGACCTTGTTAGAAAGCAGATAATGTCTGAACTTCTGGATCGCATGTACTAACGCTAGGTATGCCCTTTCATCTTTCGGATATCGGAGTTGATCCTCTCTCATTGTGCGGCTGAAGTAATAGACCGGCCGTTCAACACCTTTGTCGTCTTCTTAAGCGAGGAGTGCTCCAATAGCGACATCACTGGATGCAGTGTAAAGAATTAGGGGTCGTCCCTGTACCGGAGACCTCATGACAGCCGGTGATAATAATATCTGTTGTATTTTATGGAAGGATTCTTGTTGGACAGATGTCCAAGTGAAGCTCGCTCCTTTCTTCAACAGTGGCGTGAATGAAGCGATGAGTTGAGCTAATCCAGGGATGAAGCGTCGAATATAATTTACCTTGCCCATGAAACTCTGTAATTCTTTCACGGTTCATGGAGGAGACATGGTAGTAATAGCTTTTGCTTTATCTGGATCGACTTCGATCCCTTCAGCCGTGACTAGGAATCCTAGAAATTTCCCAGAAGAGACATTGAATGCACACTTTAGAGGATTCATTTTCAGTTTGTATTCTCTGCATCTTTCAAACACCTGCATGAGAACTTCTATATGAGACACTCGAGTCTTCGGTTTTACCACCACATCATCGACATAGTCTTCCACTTTCTTGTGCATCATATCATGGAATATGGAGGTCATGGCTCGTTGATAAGTAGCGCCTGCATTTTTTAGTCCAAAGGGAATCACCATGTAGTAGAAATTCCCGATAGGAGTACGAAATGCAGTCTTGTTGGTGTCATTTCATACATCTTGATCTGGTTGTATCCGTTGTAGCCGTCCATGAATGAGAACATGCCATGACCGCTGGTTGCGTCGACGAGCATATCAATGTTGGGTAGCGGGAAATCGTCTTTCGGACAACATTTATTCAAGTTCCTGAAGTCGACACAACATCTGATTTGACCATTTTTCTTTTTGACAGGTACTACGTTTTCTAGCCATGTCGGGTGAAGAATAGGCTTAATGAACCCTACTGCTAACAATTTCTGGATCTCCACCTTGATTTGCTCTTCGATTTCGTGCCTAAACTGTCTGGGCGATTATTTGACAGCTTTGGAACCGGGAACGATGTGTAGGTGATGGGTGACGAGCTTGTCGTCCAGACCTGGCATTTCCTCACACGTCCAAGCAAAGACATCCTGATACTCTCTTAGTAGTCTTGTTAGCTCGGTTCGCTCCTCCGGTGATAGTGCTGAACTGATCAGGATTGGCCTTGGATCTTGCTCAGTCCCGATGTTGATAGTTTCGAGATCGACAGTAGTGGAGTCAGTCCCGTCTTGTAGTTTTCTTGGAGCATCCTAGACCTATTCTTCAAGTGATGTCTCACTTTGACATGACTCCTCAGGGTGGGGAGACTTTTCATCGTTCTCCCCGATTAATTGCTAATCTTCCCGTCGGCGATAAGTGACTCTTCCTCCTGCGTCTCGATCAGCTATGAAGTTCGATTCAAGAGTAGAGAGTTGATCATTATTGCGATCAGTCGGTGTGGCAGATATCTTGATCTCTTTGGTAGTTGCAGACGGATCGTTACCAACCTTCTCAATAGTCTTCCAAATTGGGAGTGGAATACTGTGAATCTTGCTTGGAAGCTCCGGAATATTCTTTTGAGATTCGAGGAATTCAGCATCGTAGATGGGAGAGTAAGGATATGATGAAGCAGGTATGCAAATGATTTTGTTGTCGAGCAGAGCTTTCATACATTGGTGGTAGGTGGACGGAACCGCCTTGTTGTCATGGAGCCATGGTCGGCCAAGTATCATGTGATAGTCGGGTTCTTGCTCAATCACATGAAACTTTATCTTTGCTCGAATCGGCCCCACCCGTAGATCAATGTACGCGTATCCATATGTGTGGCTCTGACTTCCTTCAAACCCTGTCATTAGGATGGGATAATGGACAATCTTGCTATGTGGGAATCTGTCCATCCTGAGAGTTTTCATGGTGACAACATTCGTTGAAGCGCCAGTGTCAAAAAGAGCTCTTCTAAATTCGGTGCCTTTGATGAAGCCAGTGAAAAATAACGCCCGGTTGTGTCCTTCATCTGTCATGCGATCTTCTTCTCCAAAATATATGATGTCGATTGAAAGCTCAGAGACCAAGGAGACTCCTTCAATTGATCGCGTTGGTGGTGCTATCAGCACGCTGGATGATATCTGATTAAGTGCAGCAAACATGTTTGTGCGCTGATCCCTAGAGAAGTGTAGAAGTTCGCACAAGTTCTCGATCAAATGAGTGACCTCTTGTTCTACCGGCTTCTCATATGTTGTGAAGCTGTTGATTTGATGATTAGGTGATGATTCAGTCCCCGACGTTGGGACTTCTGGGGTGGAGACTCTTCCTAACTCGGACGTTAGCTTGATGAGGAAATCGAGTATGTGATTCATCGTGTTCTTCATCAGATCTATGTTCCTGGCGTGGATCTCCAGGGCTCGTGCCAATTCGGTTAGATTTGGGGCTCTTCCATATTATGTACCACCAGACATAGTGTTAGAAGGAGGAACATTCCCGTTTGAAGAATTATGGATCGAGTTTGAAGTAGTTGAGTTAATCCTAAGACCAACCATCTTGTGAGAATTGAAATTGCAACCGAGAAAATGATCTCCCATTGTGGTCGCCAATATGTGGATGGGAAAAAAACGATCTACTGGTTTTTAAGGGATTGAGGAGATGACCGGACGGAGGAGGTTCCTCGAACCAGGCAAAAAGCTAATCCTCACACAGATGCACCGCTGCAAAGGGGGTGCTTAGATTCGAAAGATCAATATGTAGTACTCCGGCCTAAATCGAGACAACGACCGTTCCAGAGTAAATTCGGTCACAAGAGAGGATGGGTTGATCTGTAGGAGGGAAGCTGAGAAATGTTTGGAATCGATGGTGATTCAAGGATTGTGGATGTGTGAATTCTGAATATGATAAGTTCTGAATGATTGAAGTTGAACGATTGTAAATAAATTGCTCAATTGATGAGTTTGATGATCTCGTGTTGTCGAAGAGACGTGAGATTCTTACTCTGAGTATTCTGTGTATTCGTTCTGTTTTCGATTCTCTCTGCCTTCAATCTTGATTTAGGAACTTATTTATATTGCTGGAATTGTAGACACCATGATCCCATGAAGTGTGACATTTAATGGAATCAAGGAGTGGAGAGGTGGAGATCGTGTTCGAAACCGGTTGTCCAACGTGTAAAGACTCGGTCGACCTTCCACTCACTACCTCGTGAATTCCTTCAACTGATTGCACGAGTTGCTCACATTCCATCGTGTGTTTGAACACACGTGCCATATACCGCCAGACCAAAACCCTAAGTGATATCCCCCCAAGTGACACGATTGATCGTCTCGTGGTTTGTTAGTCGATGATTTCGTAGTTTGTTGGGACAATGAGTCCACATGGTTGCTGAGTCGAACAAGATATTCTGGAACCACCCACGAATTGAACGTGTCATGAGACAGAGGTATAAGTCTTATGATGAAGTGAGCAAGTATTGCTCATTCGATGGATTGTTGAATATTGGTAGATTTTTGAACCAATATTCCTTAACTCGGGCAAATATTGATCATCTGAGCAAGTGTTGCTCATGAATGATTGGAAGT
The DNA here is from genome assembly GCA_023529315.1 of Papaver bracteatum. Taxonomy (NCBI): domain Eukaryota; kingdom Viridiplantae; phylum Streptophyta; class Magnoliopsida; order Ranunculales; family Papaveraceae; genus Papaver; species Papaver bracteatum. The sequence goes on from JAJJWX010001779.1 coordinate 682,244, forward strand.
GTGCCAAGAATATTAATTAAAGTGCTGGTCGTTGAACCTAGCATAATTAATACAATTCATGACCATGAGGTCACCGTAGAATTATTAATATTAATTCATGACCATGAGGTCGTCGTAGAATTATTAATATTAATTCATGACCATGAGGTCGTCGTAGAATTATTAATTCATGACCATGAGGTCGTCGTAGAATTATTAATTCATGACCATGAGGTCGTCGTAGAATTATTAAGGTTAGAGTCTGGAAGCATGGTCCTTGAACTCAGAAACCCTAATTTGACTGATTGATGATCAATTCATGGTCAGAAGTTTTAACCATGGCACGAATGAAGAGCATCTACATGAGACCGTGGATCAACCATGTAGTATCCATATGCTCACGTGAACAAATATGATGAATTCACGAAGAGTTCATGATTTGTTGGTGAAAGAATGATTAAATGCTGGTTCAATCATTATTAAAAATGCTCATCTGAGACTTAGGTGTGAAAACCTAATTAATTATGGGAGAGTGATACACCGACCATAAGGTCATGGAGCCGGCCATGGGTTGTCCCGTGACCGTCTGATGGTCACTTCATGAAAAAAAAGTGTTTGGAAGTTTTGGACCTAATACGAGCAATTGTGCAAATTAGGTCAAAACTATGAAAATCGATGGGATTGGATTCCGTGAGCCGAAGAGCTAATCTTGGTCGGTCAAGATAATGTGCTCGTGTCCCTAAGGTGTTCGCGTCCCAGTCTTGAGAATTTTGATATTTTCTAGTGCACGTTTGAGCGACCATTTGAGAAAATATGACAAAATCAGAGTTTTTTGATAAAACCGTCAAAACTTCATCGGACGAAGGAAAATAATGAAAAGTGAGGGAATCATGAAGTATGGACCGGTCACAGTGATCACGTGACCAACTGTTGGTCGCTTGAGCAACCCCCAAACCCTAATTAACGTCCTTTACTAGAATTGATGTAGAATTCTCATACGGACTCGGATTTTGATGGTCCGCCCCTTCATTCCATACGGAAAAAAATTTCCTATCTCCCAACGCGGGAAGTTTTAGGTTTTGAGCTCGTTCGGGAGGTGAAAACACCCCGAAAGTAAAATATTCAGGAAAGATTTAAGGGGCCGGTCCCAGGAGATAAAACGAATGAGTTTTGTTAAAATCAAGGAGTTTCCATGAGACGAAGGAAACACCATGAGACGATGGAAAATATTTATAAAATAAGGAATTGTGAGACTGGGACGCCGGTGGTCAAAGCACGGTCGACCAGTTATGACCACGGTCCCATGGTGTCTCTTCCTTAGTTTTACATATTTTGATAATTTTATGAAGGATTCATGAATTTTGAAAAATTTGATAAATTTAGAGTGTTTTCATGAATTGAAGGAGTTTCCATGAGTTCATGGTCTTTGAAAAATATCAAAATAATAAAATTCGGCCGTGTGAGATCATGGAGGCGTGACCGACCGGTCATGGCCCAATCCCACGAATTTTAATAATTTTTTAAATAATTTTTGGGTATTTTTTGATGATTTGAAGGAATTTTGAGAAAAATACCATGAAATCAAGGAAAAATAAGATAATTAATAATGAAATAAATAAAACAGGGCGTGTGGGACCGGCTAGGGCATGGCCGGACGCTAAGGCCCGGTCCCACGAGTTTTCATAATTTATTTTATTTTATTATTATTTTTGATGATTTAAAGGAATTTTTTGAGGAAAAATACCATGAAATCAAGGAGTTTTTTATGAAATTAAAGAAAAATAATAATAATAAAATAATAAGGACCGTGAGGTGTGGGCCGGCTGGGACCAAGGCATGGCCGGTCGGCCAATAGTCACGCCCCACACACTCTCCTTAATTATTTTTGACGGACTCATAGAAGTACCACGAATCCGAAGAATTTCCTCAAGACGGAGATTTGATCAAACGAGAGAATTTTATCAAATCATGAAAAATAATAAAAGTGTATTAAAAATATAGAATTAGCGTGGAACCGACCATGACACGATGAGTTGATCGTGTGTCCGTGTCCCAGCACCTTGGTCAAATATTTTTAATTATTTATTATTTTCTTCCCTATTTTGCATAGGTTCACCGTTTCGTCGTATTTTGAAATACTCGTTCATGCGGTGATTGTTAATACATCATCGTTGAATACACTTGCACCGTTTGAAACAGGGATTACTCAAAGGTAGCTCCGATGCCCTGTCGTTAATTATTTATTACTAATTCATGAAATTCAATAGAGAATAATCCATGAAATGAGTAATAAAACGGATAGATGTTTACTGTTAATTCATAGGATCAGCTAAAGATTCGACTACGAAATGAGTGATCGTTGCCATTCCATGGGATCAACGTTGATTTGACCATGAATAGGAAAAATGATATTGCCATTCCGTGGGATCGTCGTTGATTCGACCACGAAATCGGAAAAATGATATTTCCATTCCGTGGGATCGTCGTTGATTCGACCACGGAATCGGAGCAATGATATTGCCATTCTGTGGGATCGTCGTTGATTCGACCACGGAATCGGAGCAATGATATTTCCATTCCGTGGGATCGTCGTTGATTCGACCACGGAATCGGAGCAATGAAATTGCCATTCCGTGGGATCGTCGTTGATTCGACCAAGGAATCGGAGCAATGATATTTCCATTCCGTGGGATTGTCGTTGATTCGACCACGGAATCGGAGCAATGATATTGCCATTCCGTGGGATCGTCGTTGATTCAACCACGGAATCGAAGCAATGATATTGCCATTCCGTGGGATCGTCGTTGATTCGACCACGGAATCAGAGCAATGATATTGCCATTCCATGGGATCGTCGTTGATTCGACCATGGAATCAGAGCAATGAAGGGATAATTAACCTCATGGGTCTATGCCTAGCAGAATAAACTGACTACGATAGGAGCATTAATTATCCTGACATGACTTGCCGTTAAGCCATATCCTTTATATGACTGTTAAACTCGTTGTTTGTTCCTGAAGACGATATTGCCCCGTAGAGCCGTCCATCCCGTGATACTATATAGAAATGACTGAAAGTATTCAGTATTCATGAGATTATGCCGTTGTCTAGGCGTTGACTACACATCTACATGTACTCTGAGAGAAAGCACTCTCCGTTGAGAATTCGATGAGAGACCCGTGTCTCAATACTCACATGAAATTGCTGAACCAGTGGTCCGTACAATCATGAGTTTACGATTTTATCCTTTGTTGAAAATCCACCATCTACAATTGTTTACATGGGGGAAAATGTATTTTTATACATTTCCTTCGTTCTTTCAGCTAATTATATTTATTTTTCCAAAAGAATGCACACCTCATAAATAAATAAATTTGCAAGAGTATATTGCATTTTGTAAACTTTATGAACTTGTAAATAATTACTCCCTCTGTTTCTGAAAGACCGTCCTCTATTCCTTTTTCGTCAGTTTCAAAATTGTGTCCAGCTTCTGTTTATAGTCATACTTTTTCAATGAACTCTCTAATATACCCTTGAATTCCTTATATTCATAAATCCATTTTTAACGTGACCCAATCTAAAATATTAAATAAATTAGTATAATTAAGGAAACAAATATATCCTTCATTCCTTTTAAGAAAATATACATTTAACTCTAAAAATTAAATTCCTTATAAAGTTTATACTTCATGAATTCGATATCTTTTAAATTTTCCTTTATATTTCGTATTTATAATTCTCACAACAATTTTGGATAGTCTTTATTACTAGCATTTTTATTAAAATAAAATAGGTAAGTAACTAAGGGTAGTCAAGTAAAATAGTATGGTCTCCTTAATATTTTGAAAAAAATCAAAGCAGACTGTTTTTGTGAAACGGAAGGAGTATCTGATTTATTTCATGATTCCAATACCTAAATAATAAAATAATTCAGGAACATCACCTTCTTCTAAATAACAAAATTAGCAAACGAAAACAACTTTCAAAGCGTCCACAAAATGAAATCGATAAATCAAACCATATCACCAAAATAAAAAAAACATATGAAATGAACCATCCCCCATATTCAAACAATTCTTCTTGCAATGCAGAGGTGAACCTGATCACTCCAACCAGCAGGCTTGGGCACCTTTTCATCCTCAGATTTGTCATTTGATGCTTCATCGGGCTCCACATGCTTGTTAAGATCATGCTTGTTAACTTTTGGATTATCTGCCATACCCGTAACATCGGGACGATCTTCATCAATAATTTCAATAATAGAAGCAGGAGCATCATCATTCACAGTAGGAACATCAGCACAAACAGGAATATCAGCATCCTCAACGCTACTGATTACAGTGTCCAGAGGAACACCAGGAATAACATCAACATAAATAGGAACATCATCATCATCAACACTACTGATAACAGAACTAATAACAACGTCGAGATGAACACCAGGAACAGTAGTTATTTCGTCCACAATAATGATAATCCTCAATTTACGAGGACCAGCCATCAGTCGAGGACATTTTTGGATCCTCTCTTCAGTTTCATCTCTATAGTCTCTCTTAGCAGAACTCATTTTCTTCTTAATACTCTATGTTAATTTTTTCTATGCTTGGTGTAATTTATATATATTTCTAAGGAAAACCCTAATTTCTTAGGTTTTCCATCATTATCTTAAAACACCTATTCTTTGGTATTTACATCGAATATTATAGCAATATAAGGAGATATGGAATGAATATTTTCATGTTTATCTAATTTTCTTTTTAATCTAATATACATAAAGAACATAACAAACTAAAATAAATTATGATCTCATGAGATATATGGAATGAAAATTTTCATATTTATCTAATTTCCTTTTTAATTTAATTACCTAGGTCGGTTGGGGTGGCCCGGACGGATGGACCATAGGTGTAACGCAAAAAAAGGAAAAAACCAACAGGAGGTTAGTCCTCGAGTGATTTGTGGGGAGTTGAGTGTATTTTAAATCTTGGGGATTTTGAGATAGTTTGAGAGAGTTTTGTGTTTTTGAGTTCAGGGAGTTTGGGAGAGTTCACTCCTAACTCATTCTCTTTTAAGGAACAATAAACCCTCATTTGCAAATAAAAATGATCTTTAATGAAAAGAAAAAATAAATAGAAATGATCCCATCTCTGTATCAATAGTATGTTATTGTTGTGCAACAAGATAAAAAAATTTCTCTTCATTTTAACGGTCTCCATACAATTCTAACTCCCGTTTTTCACGAACATTTTTCCACATATCATCCGCTATACTCTTTCTCCATGCATTAGCTTCTTGACGTTATGTATCATGGTTCAAACGGAGGTAGTGTGATACATAATTTTGTATCCACTTAATATGAACTTAAGTGCCAGAATGGGGTTCAGACAAAATGATTCTACTAGATTCCTAAATTGGTTTTGTAGCTGTGGAATTATGTGTATAATTTTGGACACACATATAATTAAATGTGTTTTGTGTATAGATAATACCAGTATTATTAGGCAGGTATATAGTCACGCTTTGAAGGAAAGGCATGTGCATGGTTGTCTGACACAGTGAGCAGTTGTTGGCTTGTGGCAATGCTATTCGGCATATATATATATATAAAGAACCAACAATTGTATGAATTCTTTGTATCCATTGTATTTAGTGCGAGCAGAATTATATGGGAACTTGATCCTGGAAGATGAATGTTATATGATTTTGTTCTTCTATATACTTGGTGGATGGTGCAGCCACTTGTTGGGGTGGATGATCTAGTAATATAGATTTCTTAAGTCTTGGACTGCAATATAAAATTGTGTCTTCCTCTTCTAAACCTGACGTTGCTAATGTACAATAGCCTAAAGAGGCAGTTCAGAGTTGGTTAAGCATAAAAAGCATGTGACCTCTAATTTTGTAGTTCTTAAACCATAACTTCCGGTAAGCTACTAGCCTACTACGAAAGGTTTGACCATAAATAAACAACATGTTAATCTGCTAGCCTGAAATCAATTTTGACTTGATTAACCAAACACAAATTGAGATGAATATCGAAACAAAAAAGAGTTAACAGAACATGGAGAGACCCTAAACAATAAAAATATGGTTTTTACTTTTAAAACTAATATCAAAACAATCAAAATAGTAACAATCAAACAAAATAATCGGAGATTAGAGAAGAAAAAAATAGATGAAAAAAGCATACCTGAAGCTGAAGCGTTTCCTCCTTCTCCTAATATTTTTATCTGACCAAACTCCCTCCCAAATCTCTACTCCTATGAGAGATTTGTGCACAGGCAAAAATGCACTATCAACTCTCCAGAACTCCCCAAAACAATCATGTTAATGCACGAAATTGAACATTTCAACATAGAAAAAAATCCAAACACCAAAACAAAAACAAAAAAAAAATACAAGGAAAAAAAGCAACATAAATAACCCAAGGAATAAATTGTACATTTCAGCATAGAAAAGAATCCAAATACCAAAAAAAAAAAAAAAAAAACAACACAACTGCAAGAAAAAAAGCTACATAGATAAGCATAGGAATGTGTTAGTGGCATGGACATCATGATTACATGTTTCCGATTGTCCACCAAAATTCTTCAACGAGACAGTGCTCCTCATGTGAGGAATAATTGCAACCCTTGTTTCCCATGGTAGTGCCCCCAAAATTTCCGTCCAAGTTTTGGTGAGTGTATTGTAACGCAATAAACGCCTATTCTGCCAAAATAAGAGTTCCTTCTTATTTATAAAGGCTATCGGGTTATGATTCGGCCATTCATCCTCTTTAAAGAAAATGATTATCTCATAATTCCAATTCCATTCCCCGTCAGGTGCCCATGTATGAATATTTTCTTTGGAAATGGGAGCCCAAAAATATATTCGGGGCCGATCAATTCCCTCATGGATGTAGTAAAATAAAATGCGAACTCCGAACATGACCATCCCAAGTGATGGGTAAGTATTATCCAAAATTCACTCCCAAGAATATGATGCAGAGGTGGAAAATATTGATGGAACGTCTCGGTGTCCAAATTGAAAGATATTATGCCAATATCTTGCTGACAACAATCTATCCAAAAAATACAACCATGTGCGTACACACCTGAACTCCGAAAAGTATAAGGAATCTCCCATGCTATGTTCCTCCATTCCCTCTTGTCTTCTAAAGTGTGTATTTGGACTTTACCATCCATGTGAATTCGAACTACCTTGTACTCATTGGTACGTTGACAGTATCTGAAACCCCCAGTTATGTTGTATCGTGGATACCACGAAAGTACTTGATCCGGTGCAATTGGGATGCATAGTTATGGCAGATGGAGGTGGTCACCAGTTTCTGGATTCATAATATATACAGGATCTTGTATGCCGTGGTGTGAAACATAAAAACAAACCAGACCATTGCAAGATCCAACTATTGGGTGCAACATAGTCCAATCATCATGGGTTCCATCATTCGGGGAATCATGATTGTTGTCTATTACGATCGGGATGAAATCTTCCTCTCTATAAAAGAGTTGGGTAACTTTATTTTTCCCCATTCTTGGTGTGACACCAAAAAGGAATCCAATTCTTTTGTCCCTAAGGATAGTATTCCATTCTTTGCATACACATTTGCTTGCTAAAACGATTTCTGTAGTTTGGAGGCGCTGAAGTATCTCGGTAGTTAATTCCGGAAACATATCCATCACTATTATACTGATGAAAGATTATCAAAAAATAAATAAAAAAATAACAAGCTTTTAGGATTTTCTTATTGTGAATGCTACAAGCAAATACGAGTATAAAGCTCATATATATATAGACATCCAATATACCTGTTGGCGAATGGTCGCGTCAGTCTATGACGTTTTTGGATCCTCTCGTCAATTTCATATCAATAATCCCTCTTAATACTCTATGTTAGTTTTTTCTATGCTTGGTGTAATTGAAAACTCTATTTTTTTTGGTTTTCCATCATTATCTTAAATCGCGATTCTTTGGTATTTACACCGAATATTTCAATTTCCATATTACTAAAAAATGATATATTGTAGCAGTATAATGAGATATTGAATGAATATTTTCATGTTTATCTAATTTCATTTTTAATCTAATATATACGTTCCAAACATAACAAACTAAAATAAATCATGATCTCTTAGGAAATACCCATATAATTTTTCTACTTTTCGACTAATTACCTAGGTGGGTTGGGGTGGCCCGGACGGCTGGACCATAGGTGTAACGTAAAAAAAAAAAAAAAAAAAACAAAGGTTAGCTAGTTAAACAATGACCCAAACTAAATTGTGCATTTCAACATAAAAAATAATCCAAACACCAAAAAAAAAACACAACTACAAGAGAAAAACAAAGCTACATACCCAAGGAATAAATTGTACATAGAAAAAAAATACACCAAAAAAAAATAATACAACTACAAGAAAAAAAAAAGTTACATTAATAACCCAAGAAATGTGTTAGTGGCATGGACATCATGAGTACATGTTTCTGATTGTCCACCAAAATTCTTCAACGAGACAGCGCTCCTCATATGAGGAATAATTGTAACCTTGCTTGTTTACCACAGTCGTGTCCCCCAAATTTCCGTCCAAGTTCTGGTGAGTGCATTGTAACGCAATAAACGCCCATTCTGCCACAATAGGAGGTCCTTGTTTTTTACAAAAGCTATCGGGTAATAGGTCGGCCACCTTTCATCCTCATCCTTTTACAAGAAAATGTTTATCTTATGATTCCAATTCCATTCCCCGTCTGGTGCCCATGTATGAATATATTTTTTTTGGAAATGGGTGCCCAGAAATCTGTCTGGGGATGATTAATCCCCTCATCACGGGCCTCATGGATGTAGTAAAATAAAAGGCGAACTCCGAAGATAACCATCCCAACTGAAGGGAATTCACTCCTAAGAATATGATGCGGGGGTCGCGAATGTTGGTGAAATGTCTCAGTGTCCAAATTGAAAGAAACTATGGAACTATCCCGCTGACAACAATCCTTCCAAAAAATACAACCATGTACATACACACCTGAACCCCAAAAAAGATAAGGAATCTCCCATGCTATGTTCCTCCATCCCTTCTTGTCTCCTAGAGTGTGTATTTGAACTTTACCATCCATGTGAATTCGAAATACCTTATACTCATCGGTACGTTGACAGTATCCGAAACCCCCAATTACAGGATACCAAGAAAGTACTTGATCTCGTGCAATAATTGGGATGCATAGTTGTGGCAAATGTAGGTGTTCACCAGTTTATGGATTCATAACATATACAGGATCTTGTATGCCGTGGTGTGAAACATAAAAAAATACCAGACCATTGCAAGATCTAACTATTGGGTGCAACTTAGTCAAATCTTCATGGGTTCCATCATTCAGGGCGTCGTGATTGTTGGCTGTTACGATCGGGTTGAAATCTTCCTCTCTATAAAAGAGTTGAGTAACTTATTTCCCTATTCTAGGTGTGACACCAAAAAGGAGTCCAATTCTTTTGTCCCCGAGGATAGTATTCCACTCTTTGGAAACACATTTGCTTGCTGAAATGCTTTCTGCAGTTTGGAGGTGTTGTAGTATCTCGGTAGTTAATTCCGGCAACATATCCATCACTATTATACTGATGAAAGATTATCAAAATAAAAATAAAAATTAAAGCATTTAAGATTTTCTTAATATTGTAGAATGCTACAAGCATATATGAGTAATGCTTATATAGACATCCAATACACCTGTTGGAGAATGGTTGCGTCCTTGACGAGCAGGCATTATTTGAAAGGTCGCACCTTTAATGAGCATTTAGACAAGTAACTCATATTTACATGTTTTATCTTTGAAAGGTCACGTCCTTTAATGAGCAGGCAAGTAAATCATATTTGCCCGTTTTATCTCATAAGCGGTTATAGATTAAACCTATAACTGAATTTTTATTTAAAAGCAAACAAAATCTAAAGAATAACCATTATGTCATGAAGTAGTTATCCAATGAGACATTGGAGAGTTCCTATATTTTAGGCCACATAGAATTTTTGTGTTTTAAGAAAAAAACCTTCTCCAACTGAAATTTCAAAGATAAATGTCTCCAAATAACCCAGAAAAAGAGAGTGGTTCCAAACTATCAAAAGGCAAGACCCCAATGACAGAGGAAGAGGTTGATAAGGAGGAGTGCTTGAATAGAAAGAAAGTGATGATGAGGTTCAAATTAGCAGTATCTGAAATGGATTTGGAGCAACTAGATAAAGCTAAGTACTATTTATGCAAAGCAATAAGATTGAATAAAATGAAGAAGAAAGAAGATGTAAGGAATATGAGAGAAGAGGAAGAAGTAGGTTTGCAGAACAATAACCAAGATGATGATATGGATCTGTTGTGGAATGAGTTTTTTCATGCAAACCCAGTATATGAGGCAGAAAATGAAGAGAGAAAAAAGAGAAGCAAAGAGAAAGTAAAAGATGAAGAATGCCTAGAAGAATTTTTGCAGTTGTTGCAGAAAAAGGCAAGGAGACAAGGTGTGTTGTTAATGAGAAGGATTAGGGCTAGAAGATATAATAAGGATTATACAGAATATCATCGTTGATTTGTCTATCAATGCATTTTCAAGAATATCATCAATGATTTGTCTATCAATCACTTATACCCTTTGCATCTCAAATTCTCACTTCTTTTTACATTTTTCTTTTCCCCTCTCGGATTTTATTATAATGAACACATAAAAGTCTCCCTATAGATTCGAAAAATTTATAACCATAAATACAACTGGAATACAGAAATGCTTCCCTATATACCAAATTGACCACCATAAAAGAAAATACCCCTCTAAATTCGTCGGGAATATGTTTAAAGCATTAACTCCATTAAATAAAATACCAACCATTATTACCCAAAATAAGACCAAGTGTCATTCTTCAGATTTCAAAAACAACTTTTAGTCCAGACAAGATACCAAAATAAAAAAAATCACAGATGAGAAATAGTACTATTAAATATAATATAATATAAATATATATATATATATATATTGAACACCAAACTACATTACTCTGGTCAAAACAAAAACAAAAACACTACACTCGGAATATGTTTGTGGCATAGACATCGTCAATACATGTTTCCGATTGTCCTCCAAAATTCCTCAACGAGACGGCGCTCCTCATGTGAGGAATAACTCTAACCTTTGCCCACCTTATCTCCGCAATTTCTGTCAAAGTTCTGGTGAGTTCATTATAACGCGCTAAACATCGGTTGTTTTGCAATAGGACATCGTTGTTCTTTCCCAAGGCTATAAGCTTATAAGGAGGCCACCATAGATTCGAAGGCTCTTCCAATACAATGCTCCTCTTAAGTTCCCAATTCCATTCTACACCGGGTGCCCGTGCATGAATATCATTATCGTAAATGGGTGCCCAAAAATCAATCCGGATATCATAAATATCGTGAATGTTGTAAAATAAAAGGCGAACTCCAGACAGGACCATTCCAAGTTTTGGAGTACTGAAACCACCATTCTCATAAATATGATGCGGGGGTGGCGAATGTGACTTGAATGTCTCATTGTCCAAATTGAAAGATACTATCTGAATATTGTCATAAAAATAATGATTTATCCAAAAAATGAAACCATGTTCGTACACACCTGAATCCCAAAAAGTAAAAGGAAAATCTTTGATGTTCCTCCATCCCCTATTGTCTCCTAGAGTGTGTACGTCCACTTGAATTCGAACTAATTTTTATTCACCGGTATGTTCACAATATCCGAAACCCCCTACGACGAATCGTGGATCCCAACTAATTTGTGGCGTTGGTGTTGGATCACATATTTGTGGCAGATGGAGGTGCTCACCTGTTGTTGGATTCATAATATAGATAGGATCTTGTATGCCGTGGTGTGAAACATAAAAACATACCAGACCATTACAAGATCCAACGATTGGGTGTGATATGTTTTCATCATAGGATTGGATAATATTCCAGGTACCATTGTTTCCAAATAACATCTGATAGAAATCTCCCATCATCGTGTAGTAATCTTCTTCCTCAATTTATTCTCTGTAGAAGAGTTGCGTAACTTTTTCTTTTGTCACTTTTTGAGTGAAACCGAAAAGGAGTCCAATTATTTTGTCTGCAAGTACAGAATTCCACTCTTTGCATACACATTTGCTTGCCAAAATACCTTCTGTACTTGGGAGGAGGTGTAGTATCTCGGGAGTTAAATCCGGCAACATTTCCATTACTATTACTGGTGAAATAAAAAAAAATTAATCTATAAGTATTTAGGATTTCCTTTTTGTTGAATGCTTATATAGACATCCAATGGATGCAATATGTGTCCCTACACAACACACTTGTTGGAATTTTCACGTCTTTTAGTGTTTCGAAATCTATTCGGTTAATGTGAAGCGTAATACGAAGGGGTGTGAACCGTTACACCGTTTGGCTAATAGTCGCATCCTTAATCAGCATGCCTAATTTAAAAATCCGTGATCCAAACAAGAAACGGATATTTTCACGTGTTTGTGTGAGATTTATTCCAGTTTATCAACATTCTATTTATGTGTCCATTGCAAATTTAAAAATTAGGGTTATGACCATAGTATATTAATCTTTTGAAGACAAGAAATTAGGGTTAAGACCATAGTATATTAATCTTTGGTCATGGTTATAGCGCTTGGCCTGGAGGAATTGTTGCGCATGGCTTTGAGTAGGTGTGAATTACCGAGGGAATTACACCAAAAATATAAATTTTTTCAGAGAAGATTAGGCATGGCGAATCATGGGGAGAGATACTTCAGATACCTACAGATTTGGCAAGAGTGTAGCCAAGGCATGCACATTAGAGAAGAGTACATGATTATGATCTACTGTAAGATAAAGCATATACTCCATGTACTCGATCAACATGGTTGTGTTTACGCAATTTTTTCGTGCTATTTTTCCGTATTTAGATAAATCATACTATATACTAAAATCAATGTGGTGTTGTACACGTATATGATAATATATTTATCAATACGGAAACTATTATATTTTGTTTATTTGGGAGTGATATGCGCACGGAATACAACTAAATTAGGTAATTGGAGATAATGCTCTTAACCTAAAAAAAAATAGGGTTTTTTCTAATACATATATATTAGAGGTCTTACAAACCACACTAGCATAAAAGATAGATTGATATATTAGATGAAGAAAATGAGTTCCAATAAGAACAATACCGAGAGCATTAAAACAATTCCAAGGATAGTAATGGTTGTCCCTAGAAAGCAAAGGATCACCATAACTATTGATAGCATGTGTAAGGTTCCTAGCATGCCCCTGTTATCTGAAGTTCAAGCTCATGTTGACAATCTTACTCTTCCTGCTTCTTCTTTTATTGAAATGGATAGTGTCCATGCTCCCATTCCTTCGAATAAGACTATTGGTGAAACTATGTCTGGCACACCATAAATACCCAGGGAGACACCTCTAGAAGAAAAGGTACTTGAAGTTCTAGCACATCTTGCTTACGCTGCAATACGAGTACCAGATGCGATGGTTTTAGTTGAGCAGATTATCAAAGGAACTTTCGAATAATGTGGTTTTTGTTTTTTAATACTGAGGATGTTGGTATTATTTTGCTTCGTTTAGTTTTAGAATGAATAATATTAAAATATTGGTTCTTTAATATATGCTCATGTTCAAATTCTTTGCTTGATATTTGTTTGTTAGTCAATCAATTTTCATTATCTTAACTCGTCGAGTCAACTCAGTTTTCCATAATATACCTTATATAAACATAATCCCTTATGACAGTTATCAGATTTTTAATTATAATTTAGGCACAACCAAAATGGAAGAAATATAGCATTAATTTATGGAAAGACTGGACCACAAGGGATCTTTCCACCAATGCCAAATTTGGGTCAAGCCAACCCAATGTGACAGACATTTTAGAAACAAAAAATAATCTTCTCTATATTGTTTGGAAAAACAGAAGAAGAGGAGTACTGAAGAGATCCATCTTTTCGTTTGCATGTACCCAGTAAGGCCGCACAAGATACTCATTATGACTACTGTCAAATGCCCATTTATTTCAGGACCATAACAGCTACCTAGATCTTCTTCTTTTGCATGCACAAAAAATAAGGGACTCATTGTGATTGCGTATATTAGTGGAAGTGAAATATGAGAAACTGAGGTGTAATGATGATTGAAAAAATTTACTTAGGTAGTCAAAGGTGTGAGAAGCATATAGTTAGGTTGTTTTCTTTCTATGTTTTATATATTGTTACCAAAAAAAGTAAATTTAAAAAATATAAGTAAGAGAAGGCTATACCAACTTTTTATTGTTTTTGATAAGACCAAAAGTTATCAGATCTTGTGGGGTATACAATACTGATTAATACTTTTCTTTTAGTCACACATAACAATAAGTCCTAAAGTACAACTACCATATGAATGTACCCTTAAATCCAAAAATCAATCATAGGAATGTTCCATATATATACTCCTAGTATTTAGTGATGCGGCTGGTATTTAGGACAAGGTCCCACTATAATATTCTACACAAATTATTAAAGTAGAAATGATCAAAGATCAAAAAATACCACTGCAAACTGAAGTATTTATTATTTTACTAGCTAATTCCTTTGTTACTGGTACCTTGGATATAGTAGTATCTTTTATTTACTACTGAGTCAACTACATTGCACTATTTTACTCCCAATTCACATATTTTTAAAAGAAAAATCATTAATGATTAACATATTCCTTGGAGTACTAGCTAGTGCCTTGGAAGATCATAAATGCTTTTTGGTGCAATTTTTTTGATTAAAATCCCAATTCATATTCTTAGAAGCAATTATAGCTAGCTCTTACAATTAAATTTGTATTAAAAGAACCGAGATCAATATCTATTTTTTAAAATACTGGCCGACAATATAGGATTTTATCATGTTTGTGCCTTTAGTCTGGACAAAACATGATATATCAGCGATACATATGAATATCCAATGATATCGCATTATTGGTCTTATCGGACCGATCAGCCGATAATATTGGCAAGGATGTTTGGGGATGTGAGGTTATCAGGTGAAACTAGTTTATTTGATTGGTTGGCATTATGAATCCACGAACGACTATGATTGGCTTCGTCGACAAGACTCGATGTCACTCTTGGAGGATCTTCTAAACCAATTATTATTTATTTCGATGTCACAATCTTAGCAATAATGTTTCGTCCGAATCTAAGTTTCCGGGGAGTATTTCCACTGAGACAAATTGCTTAATGGTAATTTTCCATTTTTACCGATGTTACTCTTGGACGAGCTTGTTAACCAATTTATATTTCGATGTCATGATTCTTAGCAAGTATTATTGTGCAAATCTAAGTTTATACGGAGTATCTCCACCAAGATAAATTGATTGATGGTAATTTTTCATTTTTACCGATGTCACTCTTGAACGAGCTTCTAAACCAATTTTTATTTATTTCTATGTCATGATCTTAGCAAGAATTTTTCGTCCAAATCTAAGTTTCCGGGGAGTATTTCCACCGAGACAAATTGCTTAATGGTAATTTTCCATTTTTACTGATGTCACTCTTGGACGAGCTTGTTAACCAATTTATATTTCGATGTCACGATCTTAGAAAGTATTATCGTCCAAATCTAAGTTTACGCGGAGTATCTCCACCAAGATAAATTGATTGATGGTAATTTTCCATTTTTACCGATGTCACTCTTGGACGAGCTTCTAAACCAATTTCTATTTATTTCCATGTCATGATCTTAGCAAGAATTTTTCATCCAATCTATGTTTCCGAGGAGTATTTCCACGAAGACAAATTGCTTAATGGTAATTTTCCATTTTTACTGATGTCACTCTTGGACGAGCTTCAAAACCAATTTTTATTTATTTCCATGTCATGATCTTAGCAAGAATGTTTCGTCCAAATCTAAGTTTCCGGGGAGTATTTACACCGAGAAAAATTGCTTAATGGTAATTTTCCATTTTTACCGATGTCACTCTTGGACGAGCTTAGCAAGTATTATCGTCCAAATCTAAGTTTACGCGGAGTATGTCCACCAAGATAAATTGATTGATGGTAATTTTCCATTTTTACCGATGTCACTCTTGGACGAGCTTCTAAACCAATTTCTATTTATTTACATGTCATGATCTTAGCAAGAATATTTCGTCCAAATCTATGTTTCCTGGGAGTATTTCCACCGAGACAAATTGCTTAATGGTAATTTTCCATTTTTACCGATGTCACTCTTGGACGAGCTTGTTAACCAATTTATATTTCAATGTCATGATTCTTAGTAAGTATTTATCGTCCAAATCTAAATTTACGGGGAGTATCTCCACCCAGATAAATTTCTTGATTTTAATTTTCCATCCAATATTTTAATTTTAATTTTTATATTACTTTTTATTTATTTTCCAAAGCCGCATACTTGTTCACTAGACAAGTTTGCACCTGGCTAAGCTAGAGGTAAAGTGAAAACATGTGTCACGGTAAGGAATGGATACTGGACAGTACCGCTTTTTCGTTTCCAAGTCTCTCTCTAAACTAGGGTTTCAATATTAGGGTTTCAGTATCAAAAACTAAAAGTTTTAGTATCAAACCAGACAAAATGACTGCTCTTATAGTAACTTCCTTCCGATTTCTTCTTGTTGATGGAGATAAATAGATTGTTGGTTATTTTGGTTGCGAGGTTGTTTCTTGTTTTGGAGATGTTGATGATTATGATGTTGTTGACGATGAAGAAGAGGAGGACGATGAAGAAGAGGAAGACGATGAAGAGGATGATGAGTATGATTTTGAGGATGATGATGATGAGGATGAGGATGAGGATGATGATTTATATGATCCAGAACACTTGTTTTGGTTTGTGCCAGCACTTGAGGATGAAGATGAAGACGATGATGTTGATGATGATGATTGGCCATACAAAGATGTGGTTACCATTGTCGACAGCAGCAGTGAAGAAGAAGGGGATTATAACTGATATAGTCCTCTGTTTTCATGGTTCTTCTATGAAAGAATGGTATTCAATCACATCTTGATCCATCATATTTTGTTTAGTTAAATATCTTTTTAGTTTTTGTGTTATTAGTGTAATCTTTTTTTTTTTTTTTTAATTAGTCTGTTTGTAAAGCTGCTTGGAAGTATAGTTTTTGTGAATGTTTAATATTTACGGATGCAATATTTTCTTTAGATTCCAAGTGCATATGTTGTTTAATTTCTGTCCATTGTTCATCTGTTGGAGTATCAATCTTTTGACAAAACAGAATGAACGAGTAATGTGTTTAAGGGGGCTTGGTGTAGAGATTTGGATGTTAGGGTTAACCATGATTTTGTTGTGGCTTTGCTGTTAAAGTGATAGGATCATGAATATGATAGGGACTATATATTGAGTCTTGTATTAGAGTTGAAAAAAATTGCCAATTTTTTTCATAAATTGCAATGCCAAATCTGACATACTTTACCAAAAATAATAATCAGAATTGAGATCACAATTGAACAGTAGGCCTAGGACTTCTACATAATTGTTCTTACAAATTAATAAAATTAGCATACTAAAAATAATGTAAAAAACTTGAATTTAGTCAATGTCGAGTGCTCAGCCATATATTTGTTTGTCTTGGTAGCTTGCCATGTTCTTATTCATTGTAATCATTATCCAAATGTTCACCGTAGCTTTTCTCAAATGCATCCCAAGAAGAAAAACCCTTAGGAGGAGGATCATTTTCTTATTATGAACTAATTCCCATTCTTCATCGACAAAATCTTCTAGTTTATCACCAATGCTTTCCACAAAGTCATCATGTAGTTGCAGGAAATCCCACAACATACCCCTTATCATATCTTGATAACAATTTTTAGATCTACATATAAAAATGGTGATAAGAGTGCTAAAATTATAAATGGACACAAAGGTTTTTACATGGTTCGATCAATTTGATCGACATCCATGATTCTTCACTATGATTGTTTAAATTTACATCTGATTTACATTGATAATCTCCATTATTGAGTAGAGTTCTAGATCTAGTTTTTGGGGAAGAAGATGATAAAGAAAAAATACCTTCTCTCTCTAAAAATATCCCTATGTAAAATATCTCTCTCTCTGTTACCAAAATTGTATCTCCTCCTTTTCTCTCTCCTGCCTTTCCCTTTATATAGGCATTTACATAGTGGATGACAGCTCACATATAGTGGAGTACAGCTCATAAACTCTCAATCCCTGCTATTTTTTCTCAGGATTTGCTACATTCTCTCGAGCTCCTGCTACATTCTCGCGAGCACCCGCTACATTCTTGCGAGCTCCCGCTACATTCTCGCGAGATCCTGCTACATTCTCGCGAGCTTTCTCTATAACAACCACAAAATCTTCACATCTTTCTCGTGTTTTATGCTGTTTTTGTCTATTACATCACTCCTGTACTTAATTTGCGACATTTGCCATGTGTGGTAGAAGTTTTCGTAAGAGCGTTGTTGTTGCGAGATTCGGATCCTACATCTTGCCTCTTTTTTCTTGAATATTGCTTGAAGAGCGATCTTTAAGAAAAAAATCTGTTGTTGTAGTAATCTTTGATCTTTATTGATGAAGGAACGAGCAAAAGAAATATTGGACTTGAAAAGTACGTACTTGCCTCTATTCTTTTGTGAAGTTCCGGATCTTTGCGAAGTAAATAAGAAGTATCAACTCTTGAAGTATGCAAAGTATGAAGTATCCTTGAAGAAATATAAGAAGTACTCAATCCTCAAAATATAAGAAGTATTCTTCCTTGAATAAAAGTCATAAGTATTGCCTCTATACATGTGAAATTATTACTTCATTTTTGGTGAGAATTCTTGTCCAATTTGGAAATGATTCTTGCCAAGAAGATAAATAACATAAAATGTTTTCTTGGTAATCCATAATTGCCTCTATTCTTTATCTATGATGGTAGAATCCTTGAGAAAATGTTGAATGAGCGAATTGTTTCTTTATTCTTATCTTGCCTCTGTCTCATGTTATGTTTTCTTGTAATATTATAATCTCTTCAAGTTGCTTCAAATTTTGCGAAATAAATGAGCTCAATAACAACATTCTGCGAAATTTTGAATAATCTGCGAAATTATGAATAACCCTGCGAAATTATGAATAATCTGCGAATTTATGAATAACCCTGCGAAATTATGAATAATCTGCGAATTTATGAATAACCCTGCGAAATTATAAATAGTGCTTCGAATAGTGCTGCGAATAGATTCTGAATAGTATTCCTCAGAGATTCTAAATAGTACTCTTGAGAGATTCTGAATGTTACTCTTGAGAGATTCTGAATATTTTATCTTGCCTCTCATTATCTTTCTCTCAATGAACAAAATTTACCTGCATTTTACGGAAATAATTAATGTTTGTAATTATTCTATTGGTCTTATTTTTCCTTCATAGTTAAAGGTCTTATTTTGCCAATTTTTGTTTTGTGACAAAATCGCAGGACGTCATTACATTCGCATGTAAAGACCCATTGATCTTTCCTTATCCTCATTTTGTTAATTTGTTGCGACAATATGACAGGCCTAAGTTTTCTTGCGAGAACAAAGCCCCATGACATTGCCGTCTTGCGATGAAATCGCAGGACGTCTTTACACATTCATGTAAAAACCCATTGATCTCATCTTATCTTTTTCTCATGGATTTTTTCCTGTGTATAATTGTGGCAAAAATATGACAATCCTAAATATTCTTGCGAATATAAAGCCTCATGACATTTGCGTCTTAAGACACTTATCATCTCCCTAATGGAGGGTGCCACCCTTATCTTCCCCCTGGTTTCCCCTTCAAGGAGGCGTACATCGGCCATACAAGACTAGCTCCTCCCATCCGGTTTTACTAACAACCATTTGTTTTCGCAGCCTCTTATCCTTTTTTCCTATATGGATTATAGTTACGAGACTGCACCCTAAGTGGGGTTTTCTTCGGTCTGAGTGCATCATAGTCAAGACTTTCCAAGAATGGCCATATTAGGTTCATCCATCCCGGGCACCCTTGGCTCAACCGTGTACCTTGGCGCCTTGATCATACTTTGCACTCCTTAGAAGAGACCCTCGGTCGTCCAACTGTTAATATATATATATATATATATATGGAAATCCAAGGTACCTCCCCCGGATAGGTTTTCTTTAACCCCAACATCTCCATGACTCAGGTTCCAGCAACGGTATAACCTTATCCCTGAGCCATGCAAAGAGATACCCCCTTATATGACGTACTTTAGGTCTTACATTTGCCTCTTATGAAATTTTATTCGCGAACTAGGGTGTACGCCATAAAGGTTCATCCCATTCTATTAATCTCTATGAATTTTTATTCGCGTTTCTTGCGATATTTTCGCGTTTCTTTATTCTTTCATTTCTATCATTTCTGTCAATTCTTTCAATCATTCTTTGCGAGATAATCATCAAATCTTTTCTTTGTGAAATAATCAAAGGCCTTGCGAAATAATTGAAGGCCAATTGTTCGAATAAATATTTTTGTTGGTTGTGTTGTGTTGTAGCAACTTCTTTGTTGCCTTATGGTTTTTCTCCACATTATATAGTTAGCGAAGTAAGCTTCACGAAATAGTTTTTGCTGTTGGTGTAAGTCTCGGGAAAATATTTGTGAAGGAAACGTTTGCGAAGAGAAAATATTTGAGAAATGTTGTCTGAGAAATGTCATCTGGTAGGATCGGAAAGATACCTACTATTGTGTATACTGCAAGTGCACAATGTCGACAAGCAACACAGGGCAAGCACAGGTCGAACCACAGAGACTTGGAGAGTGTAGAAGTTGATTCTAAATCCTTACTTAGAACTAATTCAGAGAGTAACCAAAAGGGGTTTGCTTTTGTCGATACGACGAGATATTGGCAAAGACTTAAACAGAAAATAATATTGAATTAAAATACGCAATTAAATCAATGTGTAAATACTGAGAATATGGATACTAGGGTATTCAAATCCACCACTAACTTATGATATGCATTCAACTTGTAATATTATTCTTGTCCTTACAGCAGATTCAAGTCTACCGTATATCTAAGGTGTTTCTCCAATGGATAATTTAATCACAACTAAAGTATTTCTCCAAAGCATTAACTGTCTAATTAAAGCACAACTAATTTGAGGATCAATATTTGGTTAAGCATGAGTTGTAGCATAATCAACATAGAGATATTCTAACTACAATGGATACATGGCATACATTGTGAGAGCAAGATGTTGACAAACTTGGATTAAATTATATCTTTAAATAATTCTAAACTTTCAAGAACAAGATACAAGATATGAATACATACCAATGAGTTACGGCTTCATTTAAACCCTAGCAAATGAAACTAGAACATGAAGAACATTAAAACAAAACTGAAATTTGATAAACTAACATGAACAAGCTATTCTTGGATGAGTTTTCAACACAACAACCCTCTCTATTTATACACAAAAATTCTATCACACTTGGGATTCGAAATTTACTGTAGCAACCACTCAACAATTAAACAAAACATGTTTTCTTAATTGATGGATAGAATGGAATACAATGGGGGTGAGGTGGATGTTTTGGAAAGAATCCAATGGGGGTGAGGTGGATGTTTTGGAAAGAATCCAATGGGGGTGAGGTGGAAATGGATTTGGGTCTTGGGTTTTGGATCATGGGTTGTTTAATCCCATGAATTTGTAAACAGGTTGCCACTGATCTTGTGAGCTGGTTGCAACTCTTCCAACTTTCTTCTCTTTTGTCTTCTCAATTCTTCCAAGCTTTATTTAGTACTTAAAAACACAAAATTAATTAATACAAATATTTATTCTTGAAGATGGTAAGAATGCAGAATTTGGGATAATATATGACTTTGAAGCGCGAAAGATGAGTTAAGTGCCAATGAACAAGGTGTATGAATATGCAATATTTGGCACTCATCATCATCTCTTAAAGTGAAGTAAATCCTTGTTATCTGCGATATTGACCTTCTTTCTGACAAAATGACTTCTTCAATACACTTCGCCTGATCTTTTTAACGAACTTTGCATTGTTTGCATCTCGTTTTTTGGTATCTTTCTTTCTGACGATATTAATTTGACTACTGCATCTCTTTTCTTCGCTATTGTTCTTTTAATTCAGGATGAATTGTTGAGATGCCTTGTTTTTCTCTCTTGCAACTTTAAATATGGTACTTTCCTGCGCTTCCACTTTTTAAATTTGAGAGAAGAAAAAATATTGCAAGTTGATAAACTGCCCTTCACAGACATTTGATAACATTGCTTTTAGGCAGCGAAATGAAACTGTAAGTTTCACATGCATGAACTGCATGGGAGAAATTTCTTGTCGGTTTGTGATCCTTTGAGCTTGCATTGAACTTACAATGGGTTCACTGGGAACCTATCATTAATTGATGACGCTGCCTTAATTTGTTGCGAGAAGCAGGCAGTTATGTCAACTTAAATTGTTAGAGAAGTTTTTGCTGTTAAGAATGATATGCATAAATCCCTTGTTATTATGACGTGGGATTATCTTTGTTGAATGAAGATAATGCAACCTTGAGTTTGTGAGTTTTTGGTGATTTTTTCTCGGCCATCATTACTATTGCCTTGATTTCTTCTTTAGCTTATGAACTGGATGCTTAACAAGTACGTTTCTAGCACGTAACTATGGATCTGCGAAATAAATTTGGTTTTATTTATTTTAACAAGAACGAATCTAGCTTCATGAATAACATAGTTTAGGTTTTGTAAAACTTTTCTCAAAACTTTTCTTAAAAATTCCCAAATATGAAAACTCAAGCAAAAAAAATAAGAGAAGGGAGAAGTGGTTTGTCTTTTTTTGGATGAACTGCTGGTGTATTCTCGTGTGAGCTTCTCATTATTAAATTTCATCGTCACTACTACTGCCGGATGAGTTTGGGTGGCCGCTGGTTAGGTATTCCAGTTGTTGGGATGTTCTTCGATAATGAATCCATGTTTAACTTCGTTTTGACATTACCAAATTTCATTTCCTTTCTTCGTTGTTGTACTTGCTTTTGATAATTTTCCCTTTTTCCTTATGAAAATGGTTATTCTTCGCTACTACTGATGATTTATTCGCAGAATATTGCGAATGGCTGGTACTTCATTCCTTCGCATAAATTACTTCGACCCTGTTCTTCACAGAAATTCATCTTCCTTGGTTCTTCGCAGCTCACTCATTTCCATTATCTGCCACTCGTTGCTTCGCTGGTATTAATTGGTATGAAGTGTACTGACTATATTTTCTCTGGTTTATAAGTTCATTGTTTTTTTAATGTAACTTAGTCTTTGTCCTTGGTGAATATCTGCGAAGTGTTCTGCGAGGTAAGCGTCTTGGTGAATCTTTTCTTTTCCTGTGATTCTAGTTTTCTCCTTCCTATTCATTAGCGATGGTGCATAACCTTGTTCTCTTTATTTATTGCATTCATGCATTCATGTTGCGAGATGCATTCATGTTGCTGAGTTGATTTTTCTTCGTTTCTGCCTTGTGCGCTTTTGAAGTCTTTGAAGTTGCATTTCCTTTACCCTTGGCCATTCCTTCGAAATTAACATAAAGAATTCTTCGAAGTTGTTGATTTCATTGCTCTTGCTGTGAAGTTGTTTATTTCATCGCTCTTGCTGCAAAGTTGTTGATTTCATCGCTCTTGCTGCGAAGATAATTGTTACCATGCTTCTCTTACTAGGAAGTTTGCATTGCTTCTAACCTTTCTTCCTTCTTCCTTCTTCCTTCATTAACTGATATAGATGGGAAAGACGTTTCTTCTGGTCTTCGCAAGTTGCTTTACTTTACTTTTCTTGGCGTTATTTCTGAATTTTCTTTGCTGCGAGTTACAGGTTGGTTTGCTTTGTTCATCTAGACTTATCAGCTCTATCTAGTGCTGCTTATCTTTGATTCTTTGACAAAGTCTTATAGCTCCCTTTTGATCACTATCACTTTTGAACATATTGGTATAATCCTGGGGTTATAGGTTCTCTAGATATTCGTCCTTTTATTTTGTAATGAAACTGGCTGTTGATATTGCTCTTCATCTCCGTATCTGCGAATTTCTTCATGTATTTCTCCTGTTACCTTCGCAGAACTTCCTCGCAGGCGGGCTTAATAATTTTCTTTATGGTTCATTGATTCTTCATTGTTGATAGTCTCCCTTGGTGTGAGTTCAACCCATTCTTCGCTGGTCCGTTGAGATTTTATCTGGCTAAGTTCCTTGTTTTCTAATGATGTTCTGGCGAAATTTGGTGTGATTATATTTGGCGTGAAAACTCTACTGAAGTGTCCAACAAGGTATACTAACATCCCCTAGTTATTTTGTCTTAACTTTTCTTCTTTGTTGTGATGCTACAACAGTTTGGTTCGCTGCTTAGAATCGACAAATATTTTGGAAAATTCTTCTAGTACAAAGTTTCACAATCTCTTCCCTTTTCGTTAATTGCCACAGATGATAGCTGGATGTGTTCTTGATAACGTCTTTTCTTCCCTCTTCGCAAAAACTTTTCTACCATGTACTATATCTTAGCCTTTGCCTCAAGCACGTGAGATCTGTTCACCCTTGGAGCTGTGATTTTGACTATTCCTTCGCTGCTGCTAAAAGAAAAACAATATAGTCCCAAATACTAAGAGTCAGCACACAGATGGTCTCATAGCCGCTTGATAATGATGATTCTTTGACGAAGTATGTTTTCGCCTATTATGCGAAGTCTTTCTTTGTACTTTGTTATTTTCAACACGTCCTAAATTAACCACGGGAAGACTTGTTCTTTGATTTGTTCGTCTTTGAAATTCATGTGGCATGTGCGGCTTTGAAGCTTGCCTTTCATGTGCAGTTTTGAGTTCATGTCTTCTTTATTTACTTAGATTTTCGCAGATGCTTTCGTTATTTTTCATACATGTTGGTGTTTAGAGAAGATTTCAGTCATACATGCTGCAAACGATCAGTAAATTTGGTTAGCAGTCTATAGAGCATTAAGATGAGTAATTTCTCCCTGCGAAGAATGAAAACTTTCAATGAAATCTACTTGTTTTTATTCTTACAAAATGCAAATCTCTAATCAACAGAAAATCTTGAAATTTGACATTTTTAGAGATTCATTAAACAGATTTGTAAAACGAGGTTTGGCTACTACAAATTCGTAACAAAACATTTTTCGATTCAAGACTTCCGTAATAAATCAAATTTCTACAAAAAGAAAAATTTAGGTTTTATAAAAAATCTATTTTTCAATTTTGTTTTTTGAAATTCCCAGATCCGAAAAATGAAACAAAGAATAAGAAAAGTGAGAAGAAATTTGTCCTTTTTGATGATTTGTTGACATAATTTTGCTGATCTTTTCTTCAGCTGCCTCTTAATATATCTCCTTCTCTCTATTTGCTGTATAATCATGAGCTTTCGTTGTAGCTTCCATATTTGATCTTGAAGCTTTTAGATCCAGTGAGATCCAATTCTAACAATAGCCAATTTCTTTGTCTCTTCTTCAATTTGTCACAGGTTCAATAGACAATTTCCCTGTTTCTAGCGCCAAAATGTAGTTGCAGGAAATCCCACAATACACCCCTTATCATATCTTGATAACAATTTCTAGATCTACATATAAAAATGGTGATAAGAGTGCTAAAATTATAAATGGACATAAAGGTTTTTACATGGTTTGATCAATTTGATCTACATCCATGATTTTTCACTATGATTGTTTAAATTTACATTTGATTTACATTGATAATCTCCATTATTGAGTAGAGTTCTAGATCTAGTTTTTGGGGAAGAAAATGATAAAGAAAAAATACCTTCTCTCTCTAAAAATATCTCTCTCTCTCTCTGTTACCAAAATTGTCTCTCCTCTTTTTCTCTCTCCTGCCTTTCCCTTTATATAAGCATTTACATAGTGGATGACAGCTCACATATAATGGAGTAGAGCTCATAAACTCTCAAGCTATGATATGTTCTCTCAAGATATGATACATTCTCTCGAGCTCCCGCTACATTCTCGCGAGCTCCCGCTACATTCTCGCGAGCTTTATCTATAACAACCACAAAATCTTCACATCTTTCTCGTGTTTTATGTTGTTGTTGTCTATTACATCACTTCTGTAATTAATTTGCGATATTTCCCATGTGTGGTAGAAGTTTTCGCAAGAGCATTGTTGTTGCGAGATTCGGATCCTACACATCCCATGAAGCAAAGCCCTTCGAAGGAGGAGGATCATTATTAATAAGACCATTGGTAGGAACAACACATTTCTCATTAGAACTCATCCTCTCAATTCCTTCTTTCTTTTACTTACGAACGAGGTATCAAATTTCTTATTTCTAGGATCCAAATCTAGCTAAATATAGTGTCCTTTCCCTATACATATCTAGTATGCAAATCTAAATATAGTGGGTGGGTTATGTTTAACATGAATATAACAAACGAAAATCAAGGTGATACATGGAAAGTGGGATTTTGCGAGACCGAGTAGAAAAATATTGTATTTAGGATTATAGGATTAGACTACTGATTGTCAGTTCTAATTAGACGCCTATAATCTTGCCGTAACCCTAAATATATCTCTAAATATCCTGACACGTTAAGAATTCATGTCAATGAGATAGATAGTACACTTGTTAAAATTAAAATTTTACATTCCTTATTTAACAAAATACTCGTTCCTTATTGAATTTCAGACACAACTTTTCCTACTACATTATCACTACAATCATAATTGATTTTTTGCAAAATTCATAGACACCATCACTTGTTGATCATGCACGGTTTACCGGGGTTTACGCGTTTTTCATAGAGCCAGCACCTGTTGACAGGCATTATGTGACGCTGATGTATTGCAATATCTTGAACTGCAGCATGGTTTGGCTCATGTCTCATGCCATATCTCAAGTCCCTCACCAACAATTAAAATAAAAAAATGATCAAACATAAGGTCAAACAAAATAGGTCCAATAAGCAAAATAAAAATTAGCACACCTGTGTATATTTATTGAGTGGTATAATTTACCATTATGGTGATTATGAAGTATGAACATCTCTATGTTTCAGATTTTAGGTTTGTTTTTATGTTGTTGTGAATTGTACCCTGATTTTAGAATCTTTTGGTGATTATGAACATCTCAATTGCATGCTTTATGAACATCTCAGATTGTAGATTCAGACTGTAGGTGATTTAGGATTATGAATATCTTTTGGTGATTATGAACATCTCAGATTGTAGATTCAGAATAGGTGTGTATATGCCTCTCCATCAAGTGAATTAGATTGGATAGAGAATAATGCTTATTTTGTTTCAACATACCACGGTTGAAATCACAAAGAGAAACCGAAAAAAGACAATTGCAATTTCATTAACCACATTTACAAACACCATCACCATTACAAATCAGACTACTAATTACTAAGTAGTTCCTTTTACAATCAAACCATAAGCAAAAGAACTAGACACATTACCAATTCCAGTTCGACTTACACCTGCACAACCAACTCTGATGCCGTCCGATATGCAAAATTTTCCATAACCTCCATAACAAGTACCAGCAAAATACCTACCACTACTACTACTACTACCGAGTTTGATCTTTGTCAACACCAAAATAACACCTTTACAAGATAAAACCTTGTGCCGAAATATAAAAAAACCCAAAAAAAAAAAAACACTTACCATGCATTAGAAGATGTATCATGTATTACAGAAGACTAGACCTCTCCTTCAGTTCCAACAGCACTAGCAACTACAAGCATTAGGAAAATCTTTGTGAATTTTCACGAGGATGATCTGAAGACTTCAAGGAATGCAATCCTCCTAAGTCTTCCTCAAAAGATTTTCCCAATGCTCTTCAGATGATCACCACTGATCATCGTCATCATCGGTGTTAAATCCTTCTTCTTCATAAGAGAAGTCTACGCCGCTATCAGTGCTGGTAGAAGCTGCAGGACCATAACCTCCATCCTCATCATATTCATCATCTTCACAATCTTCTGATCCTTTATTTTCTTCTTGCTGAACCTCTGCTGCAATAGGATTTCCATCTATATCCATCCATGGTATTTTCTCACCGTCTGAATCCACGTTCAGGGGTTCAGACATAGTACGAGCAAATATCCTGGGTTGAGCTTTCTCTGCCAAATAGAGTAGATATATTTCTGCATCATATTTCTCCTGTTTTTGTCTCTCTCTAGCCTCTTTTTCTGGATCATTATATCCCTCACTGTTGCTATCATCCTCATCAAGTTTTACTGCTTCTCCACCTTCCTCGTCACTTTCACTTTCTGTGTCACTTCTTGTCTTAATCCAACGACGTTCATATCTCTCTAGCCTTTCTCTCTTCTTCCTTGCACATCTTGTCTAATAATTTATGATCCAAAACTGGTACTCTTCTTCGTTCTCAATCCTTTGCCTATCAAATTCTTCCTATTTCCTATTTTCTTCTTCCTGAATCCTCTTATTTGGAATTTCTTGTTCTAAATAAGAAATCAATCTCTCAGCCTCTTCACTTGTTAATGCATGAGTTGCTTGTTTTTCATTTTCTAATGTTGGTGATTGATTTTCAACAACATCAGGTTGGTTTGGTTCAGCCATCTCTTAATCTTCTTCTCTCTGCAAATTTACATTATTTTATTTTTTTTGATTAAGTAATTGCATATCAGTTTCTTATCCTTTTGTAGAGTGGTTAGATTAACCATAAATGTCCATTTATGGCGCATGGTTATACTTTTTGTCCCTTGGCAGACCATGCCTCATCAGTGTCAAGAGTCAAGACATAATTTTTCAAAATACATCATTATTAGCCGTCTCATCTCTTAATTGCCCCTTCAAAAAAAATCTCTTAATTGCACACATCGTTATCTTTAAGAGTAAAACCAGGAGGTTTCCTAATTTGAAGGCCATAACTGTAGCATTATGGTTCACCAGGGTTCACAAGTTTGACTCATGTATCATTCCATATCTCAAGTACCTGACCTATGGGTGGGACTTGGGTTGGTTGGGCGGGTTAGAAGGCTTACTCTAAATAGATAATAATGGCTCATGATTCATGAGATAAATATAATATATATTTTCATTATTATATTTGAAGATAATATCTAAAATTACTCTAAATAGATAATAATGTCAATTATAAAATTAGTTGTATATAGCTATATCATTGTTCTTAGGGTTGGGTGGGTTGCTTGGGCTAGAAACATTTGTGCCGATGCTTGCCCAAATTTAACTCGGGTTTATAAAATTTATGATCAAGCTTGCCCAAAGTTTTGAAATACATTGCCCATGTTCTCCTAACGATCGGGTTGGGCATGGGTTGGGTGGGTTAACCTAACCCCTAGTTAGTAATTCTCTGAATCATTCCTGAATGATTTGAAAACGTATCCGAACTGACCGAATCCGAATGATACTTCCGAACTATTTGAACTCCGAACTTAGTTCCCGGATTATATGGACCTCACGAATGATTCGTGAACATATCCGAACTGACCGTATCCGAATGATATTTCCAAACTAGAACTCCCATAGGTAACTCTCTCACCAGAGTTCTGTTGATTGATTTTGTTTGATTTTGTATATACTTTATATTTAAATACAATTATTGGTAGTTGTTTAACCAGTGTTTTATGTGTTTATTTTTGTTTAAAAGTCTATAAGTTTTATAATACATTTATGCGATTAAATTGTTTATTTCATGTTAAATAATCATGCTAAAATGTTTTTTTCCATCTTATAATTCATATACAAATCAAATTAGTCTTGTAATAAGGTCATAATACTTATCAATTTATCATATATGTTAGCCGAATTTTAAGTGCCGAACTCACATTTATAAAACGAATATGCACGTACGTATGTCGTTCCGAACTACTGTCCGAACAACGAACCGTTGACTGGATTTTCGATCGAATCCGATCTATCCAAATTCGTATAATTCCCGTACGTATGCCGTCCCGAGCTACTACATGTACCCCTTATCCGTATAATTCCCAAAAAATGGTCAAACATAATAGGTCCCTGCACAATCTCCCTTATAAAGCATATAGTTTGGACAACTTAGGCAAGTTAAAGAGCGGCCATGATTCATTCTTGGGAAAGCTAAATCTACGGCTGTAAGATGATCAGTTTAATTAACTTTCAATAATAAATGTTCTATTAATATTTCATAATAAATGTTTATTTAATTAATCAAATAAATACACTTTCATTAATACAGTACATAATAAATTTATTTTATGCTAAATCAGTTGACACTAATGGTGGTTGTGATGGTGGGCAGGGGTGGTGGATCATCGGTGGGTGTTAGTGAGAATGGTGGAGTGATGACATTAATGATGGTGGTGGTGGAACAAGTAGTGGTAGTGGGATGAGAAAGATGTCCTAAGATAGATAAATTAATTAGTTACCCTTGGTTTATTCTTTTTATTTGATACAGTATTAGTTTTTAAATTTGTTTTTATTTAAATTTTTTAAATTAAAATAAATATTATAGGCCAGATTTTTATCGGGTCGGGATAGGAAAAACGATGAACGGTTGAGGACTATAAAGAAACCAAGCTCTGAATGTCAGATACCAAACCAGAAAGCTCTGGATTCATTCTTGGGAAAGCTAAATCTACGGCCGAACGATGATTAGTTTACTTAATTTCAATAAAAAATGTTTTATTGATATTTCATAATATTTTTTTAACTAATCAAATAAATATATTTCATTAATACCGTATATAATAAGCTTATTTTATAGTAAATCAATTAACATGTAACATTATTATGGAAGTTGTGGTTGATTTTTTTAATTTGAAAATAAGATGGTTATTAACACAAAATAAATAATTGTACAGGCTGACCATAATTTTTTTCCGAAAAATAACCCGAGAAAAACTAGCGATGATAGGGATAATAAAGGTTATCAGTTGATCCCTCTATATGTTTCACCCGGTGATTTTATTGAGACAAATTTTCGACCAACCTAGAAATTCTCTGGAAAAAACATAACAATTAAAAAATATGAGGAAAAATTGTCACTTTATATAGAGCCAACAAAAGAATGACAAGGGTTTTAAACTGACATAATTTTTTTACTTACTATGGAGACCATGCCGTTACGGCAAGGATGAAGTTCTAGTTGTGTATATTATTTATTTTAATTAGTTAACAAATGGGCCATATCCTGAACTACAGCATGGTTTGGCTCAGACATCATGCCATATCTCAATACCGTCGTCCCTGAGTCCTGACCAACAACTAATTAATCAACTAATGTCAAACAAATCAGGTCAAACATAGATCAAGCAAATCAGGTCCCTGAAAGCTTTAATCCAACACGTACCCTAGTGGAATCTATCCTACCCACTATGTCATAATGACGTGATAAACCTAGGTAAAATGGCATTTTGGTTAATTAAAATCAATAATATGATTTCAAGTGATTTTTCACGGCTGTGGTTGAAAGCTGAACAAAGCTCTCTTCTGAGAGCTTCTGGCCCACCGGGATATATTTCAACCAATAGGATTTTTCCGTTATTTCACCCCTCAAAAACTACATCCGGAAACACCACCATCCAGAAACACCACCTATTCTAATTTTCTCTCTCGCCTCCTCTCTATTCCTCGCTCTTTCTTCCCCTCACCGTTACTTCTCCATTCTCTCTTTCTATTTTGCAGATTTGAAATCATCGGAAAGGAAGCTATTAGTGAAAGAATATTGATTCCTGCAGGTATACTATACCATAAACCATACCCTTTTTCTCTTACTTTTTTTCTTTCTTTCTGAATCAATGAACCCTAACACCTTTGGTCTATTTTGCAGATACGAGTTTTCATTGATCTTGATAAACAAAGAAATCCAACCTTTATTGGTGTTAGGACACTGGGGGAAAGACCTCTGCCGAATCAGTCGATTTAATCAATCGAGTTCATCTTCCTAAATCTCTAAGAAAAATCTCTTTGAACATTTTGTTCCGACAAGGTAAACTCAATTAATGTTTCTATAATCTCTTAATTTATTAACCAGGATTATAGATCAGCTTGAATCCGTCTAGAGCTGTATTTTTTTTTCTGTTTGCTACTCGCTTTTGGAATATTTTCTTTGTTATTGTTTCATTAATGTTTCTTTGTTGTTTTGTCACTGATTCCAATTTGTGTTATTTGTTCAAAATTTTCTACTTGGTCAAAGATTTTATGCTATACCTGGCCCATTTGGATTGTTGATGGATTGGTAAGTTGGTGAGGATAAAGATAATCCAGTGAACCATGATAAGGGAACTTGAATTTACTTTATACGGCTGTGTTAAGAGAACTTTAATTTTGATTTTGAATACTCCAAGGGTATTATCATAAACCAATTTAGAGAGAGTTCATCTAGAGCATTCTCTGATAACTTCTAATAATAAGATTGTAATTTTGGGTTTGAGTTCACATGGATGATCACGTTTCCTTATGATTTCATTATTGAATTTTGTTAGACAGTATTAATTTGTGACGGAAATTGTGAAATTTGGTTTAGGTTGAGTTAAATTTTGTTACTAGTGGTTTTTTTTATGGATTTAGGAATTAGCTTCTATTGCTGTAAGGAGTAAAAGTTGCATTGTAGATTAAGCCGGCGTTGTTATAGAGACGGAAAGGAGAATATGTTGTTGTATTCTCTCGATTTTGTTTTTCTTCACTTTGCAACGGTGTTCTATCATGCTAAGCAACTGGTTTAACAGGGAAAAAGACATATTTAAAACTCGGTGTTCGACCAGCAACGCACGTGCAATCCACTTGCATCCTATTAGAGAACCTACTCATCCCTACCTCCACATACAACAAATGGCATCGTTTGACTCCGCAGAAGATTTGGAAATCACCAAAGCATGGGCAGCCGAAAGTCGAGTTGTAGATCGCTCCTCGGCCGAGACCTATTGGGAGAAGATACATAAAAAATTTAGCCAAGATTATGGGAACCCAAAAAGAAGAAGTGTTCAACAAATAAAGGATAGGCACAACATCATCCTAGATGCGGTAGCTGGGTTTTTAAAAATCAAACACCGGATATCGCACGCAATCCACCATAGCTTGTCCCCTCTACAACTTGTACGTATCTTTATGGTTTATTCGGCACAATACTTTTTTCAACTTATATGTAACCAAATAAGTTTGTGTGTTGTTTTTGTAGCACGAAGCCGTGAAAGCGCGCTACTTAGAGGAAAAGAGGGAAGCATTCACATTTGATGAAATTGTTTACTTCATAGTATTTATATTTTCGGAGTACCACCAGCTGCGGAGTATCACCAGAACTCAATGGTGGGTGAATCGAACTTCATACTCTTATTTGGCATTGGAATCGTTTACTTCACTGCATTGCATTTTGTGTAATCATCCTGTGGAATCCAGTAATCACATATTCCTTGAATGTGGTTATGCTAGATCTATTTGGTTGGTTTAAATATCAATATTACCTTTGGTGCAGGAATTACTAGACATGAGATTAATAAATTGCTAATGGTTTCAGTTTGGACTTTTTTTAAGCACCAGTTTGGATTATTTGATGTTCAAAGATTTTTCAGAACATTAACTCCAAATAGGACAATGTCAATAGATGGCATTAATAAACTTGTGTCTCCTGGAACTAATCTTGTTTATTCTACATTTTTATGCTTCTTTAAGTCAGATTCATTACAAGGTGGAATAGGGCTAATAATGAGGAATTGTGCAGGTAGCTGCTTTCGGGTGCAAGGATAATGCTTCAATGGAGGAATGAAGATGGGAGTTGAAGCTGAGGAGATATAATGTAAGGCTATGCTGGCAGTTGTTACTCTGGCACCCTCTAAGGACTTTAATTATATTATCTATGAATCAGATTGTGAGACTTTAATGAAATTTATGAATGATCAAACCTATTATGTTAATTGGATGAATCAAGCTTTGGTTTTAGATATTAACTCTAATTGGACAGAACACACAATTAGAGCAATGTGTTTTAATTCACTTAATTCTAATTGGGGCCATAGCTTTTTCCAGTTCTTACGATTTTATTTTTCAACTGTACCAACATGTACTCCACTTTTTACAAAGTTAGTTTTTTACTTTAGTACTGTTATAACAACTGTAGCAACACGTACTCCGCTTTTTAGCTATCATTTTGATTTATTTTCTGAACTCGGGTACGAACAAAAAAATCTTTAAGATGGAATGAATATTAGTTGCATTGCACTCCGGTCTTTTAGAGCTGTCAAAGCAAAAAATTATGCAGCAGGATAACAAGATTTGAATGAGAAAATTCTTAACATAGAACGTGCAGCATGCAAATTGAAGGATCTTTACCTTCCTATTTTACCAAATTATTTACAATATATAATTAAATATTTTGCCAAATTATTTATTAGGAAAAATATTGCCAAATTTACATTTACCCTCTGTGTTCATCTCTCTCGTCTTAAATCATTTCATGTTTCTACTCTTAAATCTTCTAACCTCCCCTTAGAAAATGAAATAAGTGGTTTACTTTGATCATCTGATTCATCCATGTATAAACCATATATTCTCCTGTCAGTTTTTCTTTGCGGAATAATCAGATCGACCGTGTAAGTAATTCTTTTCAGTACTGCTTTGTTAACTGAGATTGTAACTCTAATGATCATAGTAGGGTAAATATTGTCTTCACATGCAACTGTATGTAGGTAACTAACCTATGATTACTTGTATGATTCACATATGATAACTGAACTCACATTGTGATTTGTGATTACTCTTTGTGTACGTATTACTCTTTGCAATGATATATCGTAGTTTTATTCGGACCACAATAGCATTTTCACAAGATGTTAACAAGTTTTTTCTCCATCCAGGTATCAGAGAATTCATAATCGATCCTAGAGTAATGGATAAATCTTGGATGTATACCGATAGAACCAGACCGCATTATCAAGACGGAGTCGATGTATTTACAAAGTTTGCTACGCATACATAGCAATAGGATATTGCGAATGGGAAACGGAAACCATGCGACAATGGCAAGGTTAAGTTTCTATGTCCATGCGTGAAATGTCTCAACCTCTATGCGCACAAGGCAAGTAAAGTTAGGTATCATTTATATTCTTCTGGATTCATGCAAAATTATGCGGTGTGGACTAAGCACGGAGAAGGAGATGAGTCATCATGGTGGACGCTTCTGGATGGTAATGGCAGCGACGGTCCACACTCTGGTGAACCAACACATGTTGTAGAGACTAGAGAAATGGTTAGTTCCTTAGCAGGAGAGAATTTTTCCAAGGATTTTGAGAAGATGCAACGGATACTCGAAGATGATGGGAAACCCCTATACGAAGGATGTGCGATTTTACAAAGATATCTGCAATGCGTGAGCTGTTTAACCTGAAAAGCAAGTACGGAGCTTCCGACAAGTTATTTAATGAACTTCTACCGTTGTTAAAATCCATGCTCCCTCCGGGAAATGAGATGATGAAAAGTACATATGAAGCTAAGAAGGTGATGAGAGATTTGGGTTCAGGTTACGAAAAGATACATGTATGGATCAATGATTGTATTCTCTATAGGAAGGATTACAAGGATCACATCAAGTGTCCCACCTGTGGGGAATCAAGATGTAAAGTTGACGACACCACCCACGAGGTTTATGAAAAAAATCCGGTAAAAGTCTTGTGGTATTTCCCAATTATTC
Organism: Papaver bracteatum; assembly: GCA_023529315.1. Lineage (NCBI taxonomy): Eukaryota > Viridiplantae > Streptophyta > Magnoliopsida > Ranunculales > Papaveraceae > Papaver > Papaver bracteatum. Next base: position 717,845 of record JAJJWX010001779.1, read on the forward strand.
CAAGACTGAAACAACTGTTTCAATCAAAGATAATTGTCGAATATTTATTGTGGCAAGACACCAGAAAGAAAGAAGAGGGTGTTTTACGGCATCCGATGGAGTCACCAGCATGGAAAAATATAGATGAAAGATATCCCGTAATTCGCGATGATACTCAAAATCTGCGTCTAAGCATTTCTGCTGACGGGGTTGACGTAAACAAAGGCATGAAAAAACAACACAGTGTGTGGCCAATTCTGACCGTGATTTACAACCTTCCGCCAGAGTTGTGTATGAAGAGAAAGTTCACCATGATATCATTAATGGGGGTCCTTGTAAGGACATTGATGTTATGTTACGACCGTTTGTCGAGGATCTTAGGGAATTGTTTGAGGGAGTCCAATGGTTTGATGCGGTGAAACAAGAGATGTTTACTCTACGTGCGGTTGTTTTATGGACAATAAAAAAATTCCCTGCTCTCGGTACACTGTGTGGCTGCCCCTACCAGGGACGAGACGCCTGTAAGGTGTGTGGGAGAAATATTTACTATGTCAGGATAAAACATTATAGAAAAGAGGTTTATATCGGGCATATAAGATACCTACCATACGATCATCCATTCAGACATCAGAAGGGGTTTAACAGAAAAGATGAAACTGAAGAGGCTCCGGAACTTATGACCCGTCACAAATATACAATGAGGTAAAGTCTATAAAGAATGAATGAGGAAAGGGACAAAATAATATTGTGGTGGAATTCGTGCAGGATAACCCGGGAAGAGGTGGAAAGATGAAGAGAATCAAAAAGACCATCGACCCAAAAAAGAGGAAGGGGAAGGAGAAAGAGACCGAAAGGCGCTATTGGAAAAAGTTCAATATATGGTTCCGGCTCCTCCCCTACTGGCGGTATCATTTTTTCCACCATTGCATAGATTTCATGCACGTCGAAAATAATGTATGCGAGAGTATTGTTGGAACATTGTTGAACAATGAATTTAAGTCAAAAGACCACCTTGCTGCTCGAATGGACCTGAAGGAGATGGGTTTTAGAGATGAGTTGCAACCTCGGGAAAATGGCAAAGGGGGATATATACTAAAGGCAGCATGTCACTCATTAATCCCGGAGGAAAAGGACAAGTTATGTGCAACATTATCTGAGATAAAGGTTCCACAAGGTTATTGTTCAAACTTTTCAACACCGGTGAATCGAAAAGATCAAAATCTTATCGGACTAAAATCGCATGATTATCACATGCTAATGTAACATTTTTTGCCCATTGCGATTAAATCAATTATGTCGCAGCCAACAAGATATGTTATTATCAGGTTTTGTTTCTTTTTCAGGGCAATATCTAGAAAAGAAATCAAGGTGGCATAACTAGAAAAATTGTAGTCAGATCTCGTTGTGACGTTGTGCTTGCTCGAGAAATACTTTCCTCCATCCTTTTTCGACATAATGGTTCATTTAACTGTGCATCTTACCAGGGAAGTGCAAATTTGTGGTCCTGTATTATTTCGATAGATGTATCCGTTTGAAAGGTGAATGAAGGTCATTAAAGGGCATGTGCGAAACAGAAAAAGACCTGCAGGAAGCATTGCTGAAGGGAACCTTGCGGAAGAGATAATTGAGGTTATCAGTGAGCACCAACAAAGCATGAATGATACAATCAGAATTCCACCAGACAAACTCAACACATCTGACACTAGCGAAGATTCTTATTCTTTCAGGGGAAAACCAATGTCAAATCCTAAGTTTCCTAATGTTGATAAGGATCTGTTTGATAAAGCGCATTTCTATGTATTGCAGAATTCGCCTGAAGTTGCTCCTTACGTTGAGTAAGTATAACTAGATCTAACCAAATAACCTCATTTTTTATTTAGTTTTTGATTCTGTGTCCGAATTTCTGTAAAGATAATAACATTAATCATTGCACTGTTGTCATCCGACACACGAGAATTTTTGAAGGATAAATATCTTGGTATGAGTGATAGACAGCTAGATCAAAAACATCGTGAAGAGTTCGCCAAATGGTTACAAAAAGTGGTAAGAGTTTGCAGAAAATGTCACTCTTGCTATGTAACTTTTGCGTTGAGATGGAGGCTAATCCTTATAATGTATTTCAGGTTGAGAATGAGTGGGCAGACTCTAGGGAAAACTTCAATCAGGACTTAAAGTGGCTATCAATACCACCGAATACACAAGTAGAGACATACGAAGCATATCACATCAATGGATACCTATTTCACACAAAATCTCATGATGGTTCCGTTAACCAGAATAGTGGGGTTTACATAGAGGCAACTGACACACACATTAGACAAGCGGGGATTACCCTTAATCTGGCGAATTATTATGGTGTTTTACAAGAGATATGGGTGCTGACATATCATTCGCTGAAAGTGCCACTTTTCAGGTGTAAATGGGTTACCAAAGCAGGGGTCTCAAAAGACAAACTTGGCTACATTTTGGTTAAGCTTGATAAGTTGGGACTCCAGGATGATTCTTTCGTTGTAGCATCCCAAGCTAAGCAGGTATTTTATGTGCCAGACTAGGAAAATAAAAAAAAGTCTATTGTGTTAGGTGCACCTACCCAAATATGGAAATATGCTGGTGATGAAGTTGACGAGGAATTCAGTACGACAGTTATTTGTCGGAATGAGTATAAATTTCCAAAGGTAGATAAACTTGACCTGCAAAGGAAATCCAGGGATGATTACTATAGGGACAACATTAAGGGTAGAACTGCAAGGAAAGCACCAGCACCAACATCAGTCCCTGCTTCTCAAACGACTGTATTTGAGCAATCATTTCCAAGGACTAAGCGACAAGCCAGGTGATAGAATGTAGTTGTTTGTATTTTTCTGTTAACTAGAGAATGAATGTATGGATTGTTGAAAAAAAAAATTGATTCTTAAATCATGGTGGGGTTTTGTATGCAGATGGGTTTTATCAATGTTGGATGAGTTTGGATTTGGCTATACTGATTGTTGAATTAATATTCTATCATGCTAGGATTAGTAGTAATAGTATTAGGCTTGCACATAGATTTTTTTTTGGAATTGGGCCTAAAATAGTCTTTGAATTAATCTTACTCCAACAACATTTTATAAACTGGAGTAATACCCATCATCTTAAACATCATTTTATATACCATATTGATTCATTAGTTCAGTCATTCCTACCCATCTCTACTTAACAATCATTGGAATTTTAGAATCATTCACCAAGAACATTGCTTGTTTGTACATTTACTATATCCAATCCATTACTACTGAAATCAAAAGAGCAAGAAAAACTGACACATTATGTTCAAACCCTTTAAACATATACATCCATCACAAGTTTAATACTACTGAAAATTCAAACAACTGGAAGAACACAACTAGTTTAATTACATCTAAAGAAGGACAAAGCAAACAGAATACGAATTCTAAACACCCGACATGCTACCAGTGCCATTACAACTTTCTTTTTATAATCAAAATTCAAAGATGCACATTACTAATCTACCTGACATAAAAAACCGTCCGCATCAACTTTCAAATTACAAAGAAACTTACCATCTTTCGCACCAACATCAGGAAGAGTAGAAGGAAGGAAAATTACCAGAAAAGTTGTTTTGCAAAAAATTTGTTGATCATTTTCAGGATTTATGCAATGCCTGAAAATCTATCCTTTCCTGGTAACTCTGATGAGCTTACCACACTTCATCCTCATCAGTATCCAGACCCTCTTCACCATAGTCCTCACTATCAGATGGTACAGGAGAAGTCCCACTGGATGATAATTCATCATCACTATCCTCATCCCCTTCTTCCCTTTCTTCCTCACTTGACTTATCATCGATATCAGCGATTCGATGGCTCACCTTCACTGCAACATGTTCACCCTCACTCATGGTGCGAGCAAAAATCTTGGGATTGGCAAGTTCATATTCAAATCACCTCTCATCATGATAAGAATTCATCCTTTGCTTGTCCTCCACAACATCCGAATCTAGGTCACTGGTATCTACTTCCTCCACTTGATACTCATATCCTTCTGAGGCCTCAGAATCACTTTCTGTTAAACTGCCATACTTTGGGGTCTTGGCCTGCTTCTCAGACTTTTCCTCATCCTTTTGTTCTTTCCATTCTAAGAAATTGGGTAGCCATGCATTGTAGAGAGCCTCAAATTTCCTTTTATTCTATTCCTGAACAGCCTCTTCTGCCTCTCTATGATGAGTTTGCTCTTGAATCCGATGATCAATATCAGACTGTGCATCTTCTCTTAACTGCAGCAATTCCTCTATACTCAAAGAAGATAGAATTGACTTGGCTTGTGCAAATTTAGGTGTTACTGGTGGTGCATTTGGAAGATTTCCGATGGAATTGGTTGAATTTTGGGAAGGATCAGCCATATTCTCAATTTAGTTTGCTAAACCTAAACCTTTCCTCTTCTGTTAAAGATCTCTCTGAAAATGGTAATCTCTCTGCTAATTAACCCCTCAAATACCCCATTGTGCCAATTCAATTCCATTTATGGCGCTTAGCTGTCATGTCACTTTGTTAACTATGCCCATTCATATCCATCTGTGTCCCCTTCACTCTAATAATCATCATTACCCTATGAAGACCTATTTTCAACACCTAATTCCCATTAAGACTTTTACCCTATTTTTGAACTGCCATTAATGGCATATCTGGTGGGTCACCAAACTTTGATGTTTATCTTTGGGGTCTAATTAACTCTTTATGTTTTATGCATACTAGGCGATGGCAGCACCAGTTGGGAGGATTCATTGCAACCTGCTACATGTATTAAGGTGTTAGATTGTATACACCACCTAGTATTACATGTCACACTACATGTAGGATGTTATGTATCAATAACACCTCTATCTTGCAAACCATGCAATTCAACACCCACTAGCTTTAGGTGTTAATCTCATCTTAAGCTTACTATTGCTTAATTAGCTTATACAAGATGCTTGGTGTAACAAGGTGCTTATGCAAGGTGCTTGGTGTAACTAATGGTGCTAAGTGGATAGCCACCATATCCCATGCATATTATAAAAAGCCACACTTTGATTTGGCGTGTTTATTAAAATGTTAAGTAGCTGAACCAGTTTAGTTTTTTTTCAAAACACCGTATACACACGTCTAAAGATGGGCTGCTTGGTGGATTGATACGTTACCTAACTTCTTTGAGGTCATGCGTTCGAATATTGCGTTCGAAAGCTTTTTATTAATTTTTTCAGAAGGATGGGCTTGTTCAGAAGGATAACAACGTCTTCTTTTAGAAGTTTTAAGGTAATTGGGCTTTCACTTGCCACTTCAAGCCCGTCTCTGACGAAAATAGTTGAGGGCAGTTGCGTTTCGGTACTGGGTTTCGACTTCGGGTCACGGGTAGCCCGCTTAAAGAGTCTGCTTGCTAAATAGCTGCCAAGTGTTTGCTGCCGCCTCTGAACGGCCAATAAGTTAGGGTGGCGTTCAATAGGTATTTGCATGCACTTAGTGTGGATGGGGAAAAACATGTCGCCGGTTTTTCGGGAAAGTGGAGAGTCGAGCGAGTTGTCAAGACTCCTCAGCCGGGCAAGATGTTAATCCTCACACAGATGCACCGCTGCAAAGGGGGTGCTTAGATTCGGGAAATCAATTTGTACGACTCCGGCCTAAACCAAGACAATGGCCGTTCCAGAATCAATTCGGTCGCAAAGATGGAGATGGGTTGATCTGTAGGAGGGAAACTGAGAATTGTGTGGGATCAGTGATGATCGAGGATTGTGGGTGTGTTGAAGGTTTCTTCAGTATTGGTGAACTGTTGAGTTCGAATAAGTTCTGAGTGATTGGTGAATTCTTGAGAGTAGTTACTCGAGAAATTCTGCAAGGATGATTACTGATGTTGTAATTCGTTGTTCTCAATCATGAATTCAGAGACTTATTTATACTGTTAGAGTAGTAACACCACTGATCCCTGTAAGTATGACGGTTTCTTGAGTGGAAGAGTGGGAAAGTGGGAGATCATGGTAAAGTTAATTCCACGTCGTGTGGAGACTTGACCGATCGTGTACCCACTACTTTGCTAACTCCTTCAACCGTTGACACGACTTACGCACATTTCTTATCGTGGGATGAATCCACGTGCCATAAACCTCCAGACCAAAACCCTAAGTGATATCCCCCCATTTGTGACGTGATTGATGTTTCACAAATAGTAGAGTCTGCGGGAAGACGTGTTTAGGTTAGACAATTGTTGACTGATTAGACACTGAGTCTAAGTTTGGTGAATCAAGCATGAATGGTGAATGCTCGGCGATTCATGGCTCGAACATGTAGTTCTTTGGAGAGATGTCAGTATGATGAATTACTGACTAGTTGAGTGATTGAGAAAGTAGAATTATGAGAATTCAATGAGCAACTGAGCAAGTATTGCTCAATTCACCGAATTATGGGATTTTGATGGGAACTGAGCAAGTATTGCTCAATTCTCTAATTTTAAGGATTTGATGGGCAATTGAGCAAGTATTGCTCGATTCGGCGAATTATTTACTGGTGATGTGACCCAGTAAAATATTAATTAAAATATTGGTAGATTACCGAATATTGTTTAATTAATTTTAGATGTTGATTGATGAATCAACATAAATTTATTAGTGTTTGAAATTTCTCAGAATGATGGTTTCACAGAGCGTTCATTCGAAACCCTAATTTTTGGACAACCATCCATCCATTGGAGATTTGCCGAAAATTGATTATGAGTGATGGAGGGACTGTCCTCATGGCATGAGGAGTGTCCATGTGACTTCCAGTGCTCAAGTAAGCACGCACCAGGGTTCTCAGTTTGAGAGTTGGTGAAAAATGATGATTAAATGGGGAGTTCACCATTTACTGAAAATCTTGTTGGGTTCAGCATTAGGTGTAAAACCTAAGTAGGAGAGATGGGACCAACCAAGAGAACCATGGGCTGGCTCTTGGTGACCATGTGACCAAGTGTTGGTCGTTTGGAGGATTTTCCAGTTGGTTGGAGAGATCTCGGGCCCAGTATGAGCAATTGAGCAAATTAGGTCAGAATTGCGAAAACGTGTGGGACCGGCTTCGTGAAATCCTTAGAAGCAACCTGGTCGGTCATGGAGGCATGCACGTGTTTCCATGATGTCCATGTCTCCATACTGAGAGTTTCAATATTTTCTGATGCGCGTTTGAGCGATGTTGTAAATTTTCAGAAGAGTTTCATCTTGGCTGAGAATTCTCGACTTTTTGGTGGAATGAGCATGTATGCTCAATTCATCAATATTTTGAAAATATTAAAATATAATATTTTAATAATCCAAAATTGCCGTGAGGGTCTATCCGGCCGCGTGACGATGTTGGCTTTTGGTTTTTCGTGATTCGAGCAATATTTGAGAAAATATGGAGAAGTCACGAATGTTGTTCAAACCCAGGAGTTTCACGAGTTGAGGGAAATAATAATAATAATGAGAAATTAAGGATTGCAAGGTGTGGGACCGACCACAACTAGGGCATGTCCTGCCGGCCAAGTTTCTCGGTCCCACACACCTTTCCTTATTTTATTATTATTTTTCGTGAATCCTTGAAATTATGGAGAGTCCTTGAAGATATGGAGAATCCAGGAAGATATGGAGAATCCATGAAGTTTTGGAATAATAATTATATAAAACTAATGATTGTGAGGTATGGGACCGTCCACGGCTTGGGCATGGCCGGCCGGCTAGGTTGCCCAGTCCCGCACACCTCTCCTTATTTTATAATTTATTTGGTGAATCCTCCAAGTTATGGAGAACTCTCGAGTTTTTTGCACAAATTAGGAAATTTTTCCAAGATGGATAACTCTCCAGGGGTCTATGAAAATCACGAGAAAATAAATAAAAATAATGGGGAAGCATGGGACCGGCCATGGCTAGGGCACGGCCGGCCGGCCGGTTGGCCTGGCCCATGGGCGCTTCTCATTATTTTTTTATTATTATTTTCTCTCTCCTATTTCGTGGAGAACTCTCCATTGTTTCATGTTTTTGGATCCTCGTTCGCGTATCTGGGTGCTCAGTCGTGCATCATTGTCGAGTACACTTGCACCATTTTTGTGGGGCTTACTCAGTGATGGTCCAGATGCCCAATTATTGAGTATTTATTATCAATTCATGAGATCCAGTAGAGAATAATTCATGAAACTGAGTAATAAAAGTGAATAGATGTTTCATTATTAATTCATAGGATCAGATTCGGATTTGACTACGAATTCAGAATAATAAAACGAGCATTACCATCCCATGGGATCGTGGATTCGACCATAGAATCGAAGTAATTTATATTTATCCATCACCATTTCATGAGACCAGTAGATTCGATCATGAAATCGGGGTAATGAGATAATATAGTTGTTTCATTGCTATTCTATGAGATCAAGCCGTGGATTCGATCATAGAATCAGAACACTTGTTATTTCCATTCCATGGGATTAGGCCGTGGATTCGACCATGGAATAGGAGCTATAATAGATTATTCTGGTAATTCAGTGGTGAATGTCACGACAGAATTAATCTATGTGCATAGTAAGGAGACGGAAAATACTGAGGGTGCCCTCAGACTCTACGGAGAACACCCGAATCTATACACGTCGCTCTACATAGTCAGGATCAGTGAGTGTCACTGTCCTGAAGGCGTTGTTTCTCTCAATCTGACGGAGAACCGCCAAATCGTTCTTCTATGTAGAGTGGGGTCACTCTCATGCAGTCAGGGACAGTGAGTATCACCGATGACATGAAGGCGCTATGTTCTCAATCTTCGGAGAACCGCCCAGCTGCATAGAGCTCACAATGAAATGCCAGGGATCGCTTGGTTGGTAGAGGCTTTTCGAAAACATATTCATCATGGCTTCGCAAAATATGAATCGTCACATGCCTGAAGCCGTATCAGGAACATGCAGTATCATGATTTTACGGTTTTGACCTTTGTTAAAAATCCACCATCTACACTTAGTAGGCATGTGCCTCCCAGATATCTCAACTAATTGATCTCGAGGATTGAAAAAGGATGGGTTATAGGTGTTAACTGTTGGTCTTCTCGTCCATAAGGCCTGTTTATAAGAGATCAGTTATAATTTCCGGAAGAGATCAGTTATAATTTCCAATTCTGTAACTCTGTAACTTCCACATTCCATCTCCGCAAATTCCCTTCAGTTTTCCAATTGTTGAAGTTATGTCTAAGCGAGGTTATAATTCATATCTAAATCTGAATGATCGCCCAGCCATGTCTACAAATCAGGAATCCATGGGTAGACCAGAGGAAAATAAGGCTAAGATGAATATGCAAGAAAACCAGGCATTGATTTTTGGTAATCATGGAAGAATTGTTGGGTTCAAGGTGTTGAAAGTTAATAAAGGAGATAAAACACTTGATCTCTAGTTTTTTTGTTTGTAAGTTTATTCATGTAAGCCGTAATGATAATCAAGTGGCAGACGCTGTTTCCAAACATGTCAGGCAGATAGCAATGCCAATATTATCTGTTGAAAACTTTAACCCAGTCTTTTGTGAGCTTCTAGCAAAAGATCACAATCCTGGCAAATTTCTATTTATCAAAAAAAAAAAAGGTGTTGAAAGTGAATTTCATAGTTTTAATTGGCTTTATTAGTAACTATGATGGTGTTATTGATTGGGATTCCCCTATTTCTCCAATTTGACAGGTAGTAGAGATAAGCAGTAACAGCAGTGAGGAACCAAATCCAAACATGCAAGTTGGTACTGGAGATGTTGGAGAAGTCAAAGAGGATAGAGTTGTTATGCATGATAGTGCCAGTGCTTATGCGTTGGATCCTCAACTTCCTCAACTCTAAGGGGCTGATGAAGGGTGGGTGGTGTATGCCGTTCATCCTGACAAAGGCCAGTTTGTGATTAATGATGTAGGATCAGAATATCGCCACAATAATACTCTTACGAAATTTATAAATAACATTTCTGCGAGTTCTTCAAAAACATACTGCGAGTGTCGCAGAATGACTCAAAGAATGACATAACGGGTGATGGTAACTGAAACATGAGAAGAGCATGACGAGCTTGCGAAGATTATATCATCTGAGAAAATTAACATTACAACTACTGCGAGAGTATCGCGAGTCAGATCCGAAATTAAAGGATAGCTTAGCTGTCATCCACTATGTAACTACCCTATATAAAGAGAACTAATAGAATCAGAAGGGAGAGATCAATTTGAGAGTATTGAGAAAGTTTTGAGGAGAGATAAAGTTTAAGAGAGCGGTTATATTCTTGATTTCTTTCATTTATTGTAATATTTCTGAGAATTAATCAATAAAAGTGTTGTTCTTAATCTTCAAATATGTATTGATTATTATGAATTCTTGTGAGGGGTGTAGTGTAGGAATTCCTGCAACTAAATAATGACGTTAGAAACAGGGATGTTTCTGAGCAAAGATTGAAATTGTGATTTGTAAGAATTTGAAGAAATTAGAGAAGATTTTTTCGTGATTTACAGTAATACATCAAAATTGAATGAATGGCTAGAAGAATAAATACATCAAAACAACCAACAACCGTAAGAAGGAGTGGAAGACTTGCTGGAGAAGAGACAAATGAAATAGGAGAATCTTCAAGATTAAGAACAAGGAGCAACAGAACAAGGAATAATGGAGAAAATCAAGTTCAACAACCAAATCAGCAAACACCGATACAAGATAGAACTGTGGATTATGACAGAGTGAGCGTGCATACTTGGCGATCAGATTCAATAGAAGAAGCAGAAAATCGACAATTAAGAAATGGAAGGCGAGAGGGAAGAGATCAAGAAGCGGTTGGAGGATTAATTCATGGAGATGACGAAAATGAAGTAGTAGAGGCTTTAAGACAAAGAATACAAGAGGAAATGAGATTAGAGGCGAAAGAACGCGCGAATTTAACAAGACAAAATCACGAGTTAAGAATGGAGAATTTGAGATTACAAAATAGGAGATCAATAAGTATTGCAAGATCAAGTTCAAGATCATTTAGAGAAGAAGCAAGGCGAAATTCTCCTGTGAGAAATGCTGGTGAAAATATTCGAGAGGAAGTGCAAAATCCAAATGAAGAGCGGCATTATGGAGAAGAAGAGATGATTAATGATCGCTACATTCCACATAGTGAAACCTTGGATGATAGACGTGATAATAGAAATCAAGAGGGTAGAAATAACCAAGATGGTGAAGAAAATCAAGAAGAAGGTAGGAGAATATTACATGAGCGATAAATTCAAAGAAACCGAAGAATAATTATGGATGAAATTGAGAAACATTATGCTGAACAAGCACGTCTAGCTTGCGAAAGAGAAAGATTGAGAGCAGAAGTGGAAGAACAAGAGTTTCAAGAAGCAATACGTCAGAATAATCGTGACAAGATGCTGAAGAAGAAGCACAAAATATCGCAAGACAAGAAAGACATGAACGCAGAAGAAGGGAAGCTGCACTGAAAAGACCAATGGAGAAAAATTCAGTTGGGAATGAACAGATCTTGAGAGAGTTAGCAGAAATTAAGGGAATGTTAAATAACAGAAGAGAGGGAGGCAAAAGGCAACTTGATGAGGCCATTGAAGAAGCTGCCAAAACTCCATTCACCCAAGAAGTACAATTAGGAGGAATACCCCCAAAATGCAATTTTCCAACGTTAGCCAGTATCTTTGATGGAACTACTTGTGCTATTCAACATGTCAAAGCTTATGTTAGGTGTATGCTACAGTGGGAAAACCATGATGTTGTATTTTGCAAATATTTTACATCCATCTTAACAGGCGAGGCGCTAAAATGGTTCGAAGGTTTACCTAAGAACACTATAACTTATTTCAATCATTTGCAAACTACATTTTTGGGAGCTTATATAAGTAACAATTCTTCGCGACCTGGCATTGAAGATGTATTTGGAGTGAAAGCTTAAAACATCTAACCATAAGGTGGAAAAAAATGTGCAGCTAAATGGCAGGCTGCCTGGATGAGAGATATATCATTTTATCATTCATTAATGCAATGATCGCAACCAATCTATTATACGTCCAAACCTTCAGAATCAAGAACACCATCACAATGACAGAGCTGCGAGAATTGCAAGAAGAATACATTTATTTGGAGGAGAAACAAAATGAGATGGAATCTTACCCTATTGCGAATACCAGTTCAATTGCAGCAAATGAAAGCCTATTTCCCAGGTTAATAAATATAGTAGCGAGCACTTCACAAGTGAAGCAAGAAAAGAGTATTGATGATGGTCAATAGAAATTAGTAGCTATGGGAAGCAGAGATCAAGAAGAGTTCGAAAGGGAAAGAAATTTTTTCAATCGAGGTGGAAATAATAAGATTCAGAGGCTTGATCAGCCGCAAGAGACTTATGGTGGTCAGAGACAAAATTATTATAGAGGGCAAGGAAGTCAGAAGATAATATGGGAAGAAATTAAGATGCCACCTCTAAATGCTAGCATAGAGAAAATTTGGGAGGCTATAATCTTGATGGAGGACATACCCGCACCATGGAACATGGGAAAAGAGCCACACCCAAATAATCGAAATCCAGAATTTAGATCTTATTATCATTTTCATGGTCACTCAACAAATGAATGCAGGAATGTAAAAAGAATCATCTTGAGGATGATGAATCAGGGAAAATTAAACCATTTTCTAATAAGGTATCCACAATCTCAGCAGCTACCCCCAGCCCCAGAAATTCGCAGAGTGAATACAACAAAGGGAGGATAAACGTTTGTGATAGAAGTTAGAGCAAAAGCGAAGAATCTATTCTGTAACTCCATCATACATTCATACAAGACTATAGAATATTTCCACGACAATGTTTTAAGCAGAGTTTTCGCGAAAGATGTTGATGATAGAGAAATAATGAATATTGCGAAAGCTTCTCCATTAGAAGAATGGCAAAAGCAGACAATTTCTTTCACTGCATAAGAAGTACCTGGGCCTGGCGAGATATATGACAATCCATTAGTGGTAAAACTAGAGATAAATCCAAAACAAAGAGAAGATGGAGAGGAAGATGAGGATGATGAGGCCGAAGACTCATGGGCAATCAATAGAGTTTTAATTGATACGGGGAGTTCTGTAGGTATCATGTTCTATCACACTTATAAAACAATGGGAGGCAGAGATGAGGATCTAATACCCTCAACCTATAAAATCTATGGTTTTAATGGTACTGCCAATAAACCTAGAGGGGAAATCACTATGCGAATTCCACTTAAGGGGATATCTTCTAAAATTCTATTCTGTGTTGTCGATGTTGAATCTCCTTACAATTACTTGATTTGCCGACCTTGGCTGCATGGGATTCTAGGTGTAGCGTCAACTTTCCACCAATGCATTAAGTTTCCTCATCCCAGCGGTCTTGGAGTCATAAAGAGAGATTGGATTGATGGAAAAAAGTGTTATGAAATTGATATGTAATCTTGCGAGGAAAGGGCTGCGAAGAACAGAAACTGGAAATATAATATCAAACAAAAGCAAAGAAGTGAAAGGCTGATGGTTGATACAGTGGAACGGCGAGAAGAAGGAATGCTGCGAAGTCAACATGTGATGAAATCAATAGCTGACGAGCATCTCGCAGATAGAGAAAAAGTAGAAAAGCGCAACAAAAAAGCAGAAACATAAAATAGTAAGTAGAAAAAGTAAAATTTCTAAATCGTGAAATACAAGAGATGTATGAATGATTTGTTGGAAAAAAAATTACAAAAGTATATTTTGACTCAATGAAAAAGATGAAATTGAAAAATCATACAAGAGCTGAAATGCAAAAAGAAAAAATCAAAGAATAATGACATATTAGAATGGGACGAACCTTTATGGCGTACACCCTAGTTCGTGGATAAAATTTCATAACAGGCAAATGTAAGACCTAAAGTATGTCATATAAGGGGGTATCTCTTTGCATGGCTCAGGGATAAGGTTATACCGCTGCTGGAACCTGAGTCATGGATATTTGGGGTCAATGAAAGCCCATCCAGGAGAGGTACCTTGGATTTCCAACTAAATATATATATATATATATTAAAAGTTGGACAACCGAGGGTCTCTCCTAAGGAGTGCAAAGTATGATCAAGGCGCCGAGGTACACGGTTGAGCCAAGGGTGCCCGGGGCATATGAAACTACCCTGGCCATTCTTGGAAAGTCTTGACTACGATGCACTCGACCCGAAGAAAACCCCACTTAGGGTGCAGTCTCGTAACCATAAGTCATATAGGCAAAAGGGATAAGTGTAGGATCAGAATATCGCCACATCAATACCCTTGTGAAATTTATAAACAACACTCTGCGAGCATCGCAGAATGACTCAAAGAATGACGTAACAAATGACGATAGCTGAAACACGATAAAAGCATGAAGATCCTGAGAATATTATAGCATCTGCGAGAATGAACATTACAACTGCTGCGAGAATATCACAAGTCATATCTGAAATTAAAGGACAACTTAGCTGTCATCCACTATGTAACTCCCTATATAAAGAGAACTAATAGACCCAGAAAGGGGGATCAATTTTGGAGTGTTGAGAAAGTTTTGAGGAGAGAGAAAGTTCTTGTGAGCGATTGTATTCTTGATTTCCTCAATTTCCTGTAACATTTCTGAGAATTAATCAATAAAAGTGTTGTTCTTAATCTTCAAATATGTGTTGATTATTATGAATTCTTGTGAGGGGTGTAGTGTAGGAATTCCTACAACTACATAATGGCGCTAGAAACAGGGATTGAAAGTTGAAAATTGTAGAAAAAGCAAGATTAAAGATCAACATTCAAGTTAAGAAGAGGATCGATCACGTCAGTGAAATAGTTGAAGGAAAAATGATTAAATCCAAGGAGAATTACATGAAGTCGGAGTGTAATACGATAACAAAAACGATGATCAACCAATTCCATGAAAATATTTAAGGGAGGATTTATAAACGAGATTTTGAAGGAAAGAAAATTATGACGGTGGAGAAAGTATCACCTCTGAAAGATTGGGAAAAGCAGAAAATCACATTCACAGCAGCAGAAATACCAAGAATTTTTTTGGATCATACAGCTCATTTGGTAATCACGGTATCCATTATACAAATGAACAGGGAAAAATCAACAAGATCTGCGGAAGAATGGGTTGTGAATAGAACTTTGGTGGATGCAGGAAGTTCTGTAGATATAATATTTTATCATGCATTTAAGAAGATGGGATACAAAGATGAAGAGATGTCTTGTTTAGCTTATCATATTCATGGCTTTGGAAAATATTTAACAAAACCTAAAGGAGAAATAGCGGTACAAATTCAATTAGGAGAGATTGAAACACAAGTAACATTATGTGTAGTAGATGTGGAATCACCATATAACATGCTATTGGGGCGACCATGGATACACGCAATCAAGGCTGTAGCATCAACATTGCATCAATGCATCAAATTTCCTATGCCCAGTGGAGTTGGAGAAATTAGAGGAGATACTGATCATGCGAAACTGTGTTATCAAATCGAAGTAAGAAATTATAAAGGGCGTGTAAAGATGCGAAAAGTTCGCAGAAAAATGGCGAAAGATACAAAGAAAGAAGAAGAATTTAAAGTTTACATGATAAGAGCAAAAGAAGAAAAAGGAATACCCAGTGAAATTTCGCAAGAAGGAGATAAACCTGCGAAAGTTATGAAAACATCAACACCAATGGGGGAACCTGAGGCCAGCTACACCGCAGCAGAACCAACAAAGGAAGTAAATATTGGAAGTGAAGAAGAACCTAAGATACTGAAAATTGGAACTAAAATGGATGCAGATGAGGAAGAGAGAACTGTAAACCTTTTGCGAGAATATAAAGACATCTTCGCGTGGAGTATGGATGAGATACCTGGAATAGATCCGTTAGTTGCATGTCATAAGTTAGAAATTAACAAGGATATAAGACCATTTAAACAAAGAATAAGAAAAATCGCGACAACATACCATTCCCAAATAGAAGAAGAATTACAGAAGATGCTTGATGCAGGAATTATAAGGAAAGAAAAATACCCGGAATGGATTGCAAATATGGTAGTGGTTCCAAAAAAGAATAAAGGGATAAGAATTTGCATAGATTTTACTGACTTAAACAAGGCTTGTCCTAAAGATAGTATTCCGTTACCAGACATTCCTAAAATGGTCGAATCAGCAGCGGGAAATGATAGAATATATTCGTTAGATGGGTATAAAGGATATAATCAGATTCCTCTTGCTGAAGAAGATAAGGAACACACCGCATTCTTCGCTCCAAGAGGGTTATATTGCTACACAAAGATGCCCTTCTGTTTGCGAAATACTGGTGCAACATATCAAAGAATGGTGGAGAAAGTGTTTGCGAGGTGGATCCATAAAACATTAGAGGTGTATGTAGATGACATGTTAATCAAGAGTAAGAAAGCTAAAAACCATGTGCAATATTTGAAGGAGATTTTTGACCAAATGCGACACTTTAACATTAAGGTGAATCCCGATAAATGTACTTTTGGAGTGGCTTCAGGAAATTGTTTAGGATATATTGTGTCGAAAGAAGGAATACAAGTTGATCTAGAGAAAGTACAAGCAATTCGCGACATGCCAACACCAGCAACAATAAAAGATGTGCAGAAGTTGAATGGGTTCTTGGCTTCGCTAGGAAGATTCATCTCGCGATCATCAGACAAATGCAAGCATTTCTTCAATATACTCAAGAAGGGAACAAAATTCAAGTGGACAGATGAATATGAAAAGGCTTTTCAAGGAATTAAAGAACATTTAATGAACATATCTATCTTACAGAAACCGGAGCCAGGAGAAGAATTATTGATCTATATTGCGACAAATTCGCACGCATTAAGTGCAGTGTTACTGCGAGTGGACGCAGGAATAGAAAAACCAATTTATTACATTAGAAAAACATTTAATGTTGCAGAGAAAAATTACTCAAAGATCGAGAAGTTAATTCTGGCATTGGTTTATGCAACTTTTAAACTTCGCATCTATTTTCAAGCACATAAAGTAAAAGTATTAACAAAGTTTCCAATTGAGTCAGTAATGAATAATTCAAAAAGATCAGGCAGAGTTGAGAGATAGAATGCACAAGTAGGACACTTCGAAATCAAATATGAAATTCTATCTTCGCCAAAATCACAAGTTGTAGCAGATTTCTTAGCAGAGTTTCCTCTAGAAGATAATGAAGCTGTAGAAGAGATGATGGATGTAGAAGAAGAACATGGAGACCCAAGAGATTTGTTAACAGAACCCAACAGGTTGGAAATATTGGTGGATGGGTCATCAAACGGGGAAGGTAATGGAGTTGGAGTTATCTTTATCTCGCCAAGGGGAGAATAAATGGCTTTTTCATTTAGATTGGAATTTGCATCCACTAACAATAAGACGGAATATAAAGCTATAATACATGCTCTAAAATTTGCAATAGAAATGAAGTTAGAGAATGCTAGAATTACCAGTGATTCGCAATTGGTTATTCGTCAAATAAAAGGAGAATACACAACAAATGAACCATTTTTGAAGAAATACAAGAAACTTGTTGAAGAACTGTCAGCGAAAATTCCAAAAATAAAATGGAGACCTATATCAAGAAAATATAACAGAATCGCAGATGCTTTTTCTTTCATATCCAGCATGATGACAAATCCAGCTGCGAGATGCATAAAAATTCATACACTTATATCACCTTCAATCAATAAAGAAGAAGAAGAAAAAGAAGAGGCAAATATGATGATGATAGAAGGTGGCGAAGAAGAACCGAGAGGCAATATTGTAGATTGGCGAGCAGAACTTCATGCATATTTGGCGAGAGGAGAAACACCAAGAAATAGATTAGAAGCACATAAATTAAAAATCCGAGCAACAAATTATGAATTAAGAGATGGAGTATTATATCGCAAATCTTTTAATAGACCATCACTAAGATGCTTGACACGATAAGAAGGAGAAAAGGTGTTAAAAATGTTGCATAGTGGAGACGCTAGTAATCACAGTGGAGGAAGATCTTTAGAATACAGAAAAAAAATGCAAGGCTATTACGGGCCATACATGTATGAGGACGAGAAGCAACTTTCAAGACGTTGTGAAGATTTTCAGCAATATGGAAAGAAGATACATGCACCAGGGGCACAATTGTCATCTTCCACAAGTGTATGGCCTTTTGAAAAATGGGGGTTGGATATTGTGGGACCATTTGTACCCGGTTATGGACAAAGAATATATTTGATTGTCGCTACAGATTATTTCACAAAGTGGGGAGAAGTAAAGGCCATACATCACATTCGCGATAAAGACATTTTACATTCATATTTGTAAATATAATTTGCAGATTTGGAATTCCAGCACAGTTGGTATCTGATAATGGAAATCAATTTGAAGGACAAAATATAGAAATGTTACTTAATGCATTTAAGATCAAATGTGGAAAATCAACACCTCTTTATCCACATGCCAATTGGCAGGCAGAGGCAACCAATAAGACAATCGCAGATATACTGAAGAAAAAATTAGAGGGACACCATAGGGCATGGTGTGAACAAGTGCATAATGCAATATGGGCCTACAATACAACTAAGAGAGAAGCAAATGGGATGTCACCTTTTTGTCTAACATATGGTGTTGAAGCAGCACTGCCAACAGAAGTTGCTATCCCTACAACAAAATGCGAGGCTTGGGAAAAGAATCTGAGTGCTGGTATGATTCTAAGTAAACTTGATGAGTTAGAAGAGAAGATAGAAAAAGCTTTACAACATATGGAAAATTATCAACGAAGATTGGCTCGCGAATACAACAAACGTGTCAAAATATGTGAGTTCCAACCAGGTGATTTAGTGTTGCAAGAAACACTAGGTTATCAGCGAGAAAATGGTGGAAAGTTGGCAAGAAAATGGGATGTACCATATATTATTAAAGAGATAGTTGGAACAGGGGCATATAAATTGATGGATCCGGAAGGTAGAGATGTTGTTCAAAGACTTGGTAGACCATGGAACAGAATATATCTAAAAAGATATTACCATTAACAAATTCGAAGAAAGGATAGGTGATGATATAATATATGATGAAACAAAGAAGAAATAAATAAAAGAAATTTTTATCACAGCTGCGAGATTATTCGCAAGAAATAATATAAAAATAAGAAATGGCGATATTCGCAAGAGAAATATAAGAATGGGACGAACCTTTATGGCGTACACCCTAGTTCGCGGATAAAATTTCGCAATAGGCAAATGTAAGAACTAACGTGCGTCATATAAGGGGGTATCTCTTTACATGGCTCAGGGATAAGGTTATACCGCTGCTGGAACCCGAGTCATGGAGATTTGGGGTCAATAAAGCCCATCCGGGGGAGGTACCTTGGATTTTCAACCTGAACTTATGATTTAGGTTGGACGACTGAGGGTCTCTTCCAAGGAGTGCAGAGTATGATCAAGGCGCCGAGGTACAAGGTTGAGCCAAGGGTGCCCGGGGTGTATGAAACTACCCTGGCCATTCTTGTGAAGTATTGACTATGATGCACTCAGCCCGAAGAAAACCCCACCTATGGTGCAGTCTCGTAACCATAATCCATATAGTCGAACGGGACAAGAGGATGCAAAAACAACTGGTTGTTGTTAAGACCGGATGGGAGGAGCTAGTCTTGTATGGCCGATGTACGCCTCCTTGAAGGGGAAACCAGGGGGAAGATAAGGGTGGAACCCTCCATTAGGGAGCTGATAAGTGTCTTACGACGCAAATGTCATGAGGATTTTTACTCACGGGAGTATTAAGGCTTGTCATATTTGTGCAACAAATATACAGAGGAAAAAAGCCAAGAGAAAAAGATAAGATGAGATCAATGGGTTTTTACATGAAAGTGTAAAGACGTACTGCGACCTCATCGCAAGACGGCAATGTCATGGGGCTTTGCTTTCACCAGAAAACTTAGGCCTGTCATATTGTCGCAACAAAATTGATACAGCGCGGATAAGGAAAGATCAATGGGTTCTTACATGCGAATGTAAGAACGTCCTGTGATTTTGTCGCAGAAACAAAATTTGGCAAAATAAGACCTTTAACTAGGAAGGCAAAATAAGACCAAAATAATAATCATAAACATTATCTATTTTGTTCAAATGCAGATAAACTTTGTTCATCGCAAGAAATATATTGAGGGGCAAGTATGGGAATCGATAAACAGAACATCAACATCTTTCTCGCAAGCACAACTGAATTCAAGAAATAGTGTAAAGTATATCATTCGCAAGAAAAGGAAGAGATAACTCAAGAAAATGTCAAAGTTCTTATAGAAGAAATAACTCAAGAAAATAAAAATAAAATTCATAGTTCAGTGTTAACTTCGCCGGCTCCATTGTCTTTACCAGAGTTATTATCTTCGCCAACATTCCTTTCATTCTGATTAATTCTAGCTTGTTCTTCATCATACTTGTCACCAGCAGTTGTTCTATCATCAATAACATCTTTTTCTGGAGGGATTTCATCCTTATCCACCTGGTTTTCTTGAGAATGATTTTCTTCGCCACTTTCACAATCAAAATCACCGTCAGAAGGACGAGGAACTTCATCATCACCTACTTCTATAGGTTTGATTGACACAGGATGAAGAGAGTTGGACAACAAAATATCATTCACTAAAACTTGTTCAGAAAGATGAAATTGACGAAGAAAAGCTTTATCACGGTTTCTAATCTCCATATCTTTAAAATATTCAAGGTAGTCATATTTACTTTCTGCTAGATTGAGAGAATAAGCAAGATGAGTGGTAAGAACACCATTTTCTTTGCTAACCTTAGCCAGATCAGCACTCATAGCATAAATAGTAGAATAAAGCTTTTCCTCAGATGCTGCGAACAACAACAATGAAAATAAAGATTATTCTGTTAAAGATTTCGCAAGAAATTCAACAAAATAAAAATAATCAAGGCAGCCAAAATGACTACCTTCCTTTTGCGAAGTTAATTTTTGAATTAGTGACAGGCAAGAATTCTCCCAACGGTCCATGGCGTCATCGAATTTATCTCCAACTATGCCTTTTAGGCGAGATTTTATACCTTCTTCTTTAGAAAGGAGATAAGTATTTTCCTTCGCTAATGAAGAGTTGGATTCTTCTAATTTGGAGTATTCTTCTTTAAGTTGGCTTACATTTATACTTAAAGCTATTCTACCTTGGATGCGCGCATTTTTCTCAGTGATATAAGATTCAGTTACTTCTTTAAGTTCATCTTTTAGCGAATGAAAAGATCGTTCTTGGTTATCATACATTCTTTGAAGAGTACTTAGTTGCTGCGAGGAGATCACCACCTTATTTGAAAGATCCCTCTTCTCTTGAGATAAAATCTTATTTTCGTCTGATAAAATTTCCATTGCTAAATTAGCCTTGGTTAACAAATAAGAGATGCGAGATATTTCGTTACTTAATAAATCTTGTTTCTGTGCTAATTGTATGTTCTCTTTGGTAAGGTTCTCTACTTGATCAAGGGAGTACGTATAAAGATTATCTAATCGTTTATATTGGTCCATCCAAGAATCTGTATCAACACAAATCTCTTCAGCAATGGATTCAGCTTTGAATATCCCCATTAATTGATTCTGATTTAAGGCTTAATATGCGAACAAAGGATTTTAAGAAAATGAAGTATGAAAAGAAGAAAAACAATTAACATAGGAAAATTAAAGACAAAGATAGAAAGATTTATACCTTTTAACTCATTGTTTTTCTTGCGAAGATTCTCACAGTTCAGTGAAGAATTGTTCAGCTTATGATGAAAAGTATCACATTCTAAAGTTTTGGCTTGGAAATTTCTCCTTAAAGCTTCAATTTCATTTTCTAAAGATGCTTGCGAAGCCATTCGGTCAGAACCAAAATATTTACTTAAAATCTTGCAGATACTATGCCTAACAGGATCAACAGAAGACTTCATAGCATCATCTAAAATATCAGACAAAACCTTAAAAGCAATATCTACTCCTACTGAAGTTTCTTTAGAAGAAGGGAGGGATCTAGATGGCGAAAAAGTGACAATAAAAAGTTGGGAATTTGAATTATTCGCAGCAAATGCACCATCCAAAGGTGAATTTTCAGGGAAAGTAATCAATGGAATTGAAGTAGAATTAACTTGATAAGTAATTACAATAGGAGGGGAAGAAACGTCATTCACAACAGTTTCAGGAATTTCATTTATGACGGGATCAGTTGAGGAAGAAATATTTATGGAGATGTTCTCGCAGACAGAAGTAACAGGTTCAGTTTGCGAAGGTGTAGTAATAGAACCAGCATGAATTAATTGGGGAATAGGAACATCAAAATCAACAACTTTAGCTCGGCGATATTTCTTGCGAGGAGCATTAGTGTTCTCATCACCTTGCGAATAATAATCTAGATAAGAAACATAGGAAACAATATTGTTATTAAGAAAACAAATATTTCTTACTACCTTATGATTCACAGGCTTCCTTTTCTTTTCAGCGGACTTTTGCTGCGAATTTCCGGAAGAATTAAGGTTTTGGACTGCAAATTTGGTATTAGAAGTGATTCTGCTGAAAAGAAAACACAGTATGGGAATTACATAAAATCAAACAAAGACAGATCAGATAACTCTGATGAACATAATTTAGATAAACAAGATTGAGTTTAGTAATGATAGAAGAACATATACCTTGATGACTCCATGAAAGTAGTAGCAGAAGAATCTTTGAAGGAAGAAAGTTGCAGACGGAAAAAAGACGAAAAGATGAAGAAGACGGAGAAACAAAAGAAGAAGATTATTTCTATACTAGATTCTACCTTTTATAGACAAAATGGATGGTGACCGGATAATAATGAAGATACCAATAAAAAGAGGAATATTTTACACGTGTAGGCGGTTATACTTAATTTACGGGGCTTTGTCGTGAAGAGAATATGGAAAGATAGGAAGCTGCGGCATTATGAAGAGATGGAGATTCTCATAATCTTCTCCACTTCGTAGAAAAGATATGAGAAGAGGCAAGATGTAGGATCAAAATATCGCCACAACAATACTCTTGTGAAATTTATAAACAACACTCTGCGAGCGTCGCAGAATGACGTAACGGATGACGATAGCTGAAACACGATAAAAGCATGACGATCTTGTAAAGATTATAGCATCTGCGAGAATTAACATTACAACTGCTGCGAAATATCGCGAGTCAGATCCAAAATTAAAGGATAGCTTAGCTGTCATCCACTATGTAACTACCCTATATAAATAGAACTAATAGACCCAGAAAGGGGGATCAATTTTGGAGTGTTGAGAAAGTTTTGAGGAGAGAGAAAGTTCTTGTGAGCGGTTGTATTCTTGATTTCCTCCATTTCCTGTAACATTTCTGAGAATTAATCAATAAAAGTGTTGTTCTTAATCTTCAAATATGTGTAGATTATTATGAATTCTTGTGAGGGGTGTAGTCTAGGAATTCCTGCAACTACAATAAGAGGCTGCGAAAACAACTAGTTATTTTTAAGACCGGAAGGGAGGAGCTAGTCTTGTATGTCCGATGTACACCTCCTTGAAGGGGAAAAAAGGGGAGATAAGGGAGGCACCCTCCAATAGGGAGCTGATAAGTGTCTTCAAATGCAAATGTCATGAGGCTTTATGTTCGAAAGAATATTTAGGCTTGTCATATTTGTGCAACAATTATATAGAGGAAAAAATCCATGAGAAAAAGATAAGACGAGATCAATGGGTTTTTACATGAAAGTGTAAAGACGTCCTGCGATTTCATCGCAAGACGACAATGTCACGGGGCTTTGTTTTCGCAAGAAAACTTAGGCCTGTCATATTGTCGCAACAAATTGACAAAATGCGGATAAGGAAAGATCAATGGGTCTTTATCTGCGAATATAAGGACGTCCTGCGATTTTGTCGCCAAAACAAAACGTGGCAAAATAAGACCTTTAACTAGGAAGGAAAAATAAGACCACACAAGAGAGAAAGAAACGGCTGCGAGATTATGGCCAAAATTTAAAAACAGATCTTATTCAGAAAATAATCTGCTCAATCTTTCATATTGCAGATGAATAACAGAGGCAAGTATGGGAATGAACAGAATGATAAAATTGTTATTCGTCATTATATGGCAGATTTACATTGATAGTTAAAAATTAATAATCATATTGATTAACCATATTGCAAAAAAGAATTGTTTTCTAATGTATGCAGATAGAAACAAAATAAATTTATACACCAAGGAATGTTAGAAGCTGGTGTAATTCGCAGGAATATCTTACAAGGAGAAGGAAATAAATGTACAAATATTACAAAGAATTTAGAAAAGGAGATAAAACTATTTCTCATTAGATCCTTCATTTTTTTCACCAGATTCCCCCCCTTCACCTTCATCTTCATTATATTCTTCATCTTCTTCAGACTCTTCAGCTTCACTGTCAGATATGACAAGATTAGGAACATTCTCTGGTATTTCATTTGCAAGATAAGTATATGCAGAATGAGGAATTTTATGATCATTACAGACCATATTAATGGAATCATTTTGAACACCAACAAGAACATTACTAAAATTCACCAGGGTAATCTGTAGCTGCATCTTGAACTTGGAACATTTCTCGTTGCGAGAAGACAGAAGTTTTGCGAGTTGTCCTTTTTCTTCTTCCAACTCTTCAACTCTTTGGCGAAGATTTCCTTCAGATGCTGCGAATAAATAACAACCTATTAATAAAATAGTAGAGATTCAATTAAAAAATGGATTAGTGAAAAAACAAGAATAACCACATTCTCTTTCAAAGATCATATCCTTAATCAAGGTAGAATGCTCAGCTTGAAGACTAACATCTACACCTAAATTATTTCTGGCGTTAACAAGAATTTTTGCAGCCCAAGGAAACTCATTATCATTATTAATGAGAAGAAGGGAGCGAACTTGGTTTTCTATTTCAACAAGATCTCTATTCTCGTAGATAAGCCTATCTCTTTCAATTTGAACATCGAGAAGAGTCTTATGAAAATCTGCTAAAGCATGAGCACCTTGGTTAGTGATGCGGTCCTTATCATATGAAAGCTTAATATTATTGGCTTTTAAAGATTTGATTTCTTTTTTAGAATCATGATAATGGCGCTTAAATTTGTTGGTTAAGCTCAAGTTGAATCTATGTTCAACTTCTAAGAGGCGAAATTTTGATCTGAGTTCATCTATGGAGAGGGATGTAATCTGGTCATTAGAAAAACTTACGAAATTTATAAACAACATTTCTGCGAGTTCTTCAACAACACACTGAGAGTGTCGTAGAATGACTCGAAGAATGACATAACAGATGATGGTAATTGAAACACGAGAAGAGCATGACGAGCCTGCGAAGATAATATCATCTGCGAAAATTAACATTACAACTACTGCGAGAGTATCGCGAGTCAGATCCGAAATTAAATGATAGCTTAGCTGTCATCCACTATGTAACTACCCTATATAAAGAGAACTAATAGACTCAGAAGAGAGAGATCAATTTGAGAGTATTGAGAAAGTTTTGAGGAGACAGAAAGTTTAAGAGATCGGTTGTATTCTTGATTTCTTTCATTTCTTGTAATATTTCTGAGAATTAATCAATAAAAGTGTTGTTCTTAATCTTAAAATATGTGTTGATTATTATGAATTTTTGTGAGGGGTGTAGTGTAGGAATTCCTGCAACTACAAATGAAGGTGTGTTACTTGTAGGGGAGGAGCAGGTGGTTTGTGGTGGTGCTACACATGGGTTCTATTCTGCACCAGTTCCAGTTGCATGCAGAGCTAAGATTCGGGAGAATTACACTCATGGTCTCCCCAATGATGTGGTAGTATTCCCCAATATCTTCATGCTGACACCAGTGATGCGAAAGTTGGCAGAGGATGCTTATGATATTGAAATCTTCGGACTAGGGGAGATAAATGATTCTAATGAGATTCCTGAGGATGTAGTAGTGCCTATGCCTCCTCCTAGGGTAAAATATTATGTGCCAAGGAGGAGGGCTGCACCATAAAGGAGTGGAGATAACAAGAAGGTTGTTGGAAGTGGTGTGGGGACCTCTGGGGTTGCACCAGGAGCTTGACCAGTATTCAACCATCCCCTTCCAGATGGTAAAGTAAGTATTCCTGCAAATGTTTTTTGGCTGAATATTGCATATGTTTCTCATGGATAAACAGTTAATGCTAGTGGTGCTGATTTTGGATTTGATAGTGTTGGTTTTAAAGAAAATGATGTTCAATTGAATGTATATGTGGTTCTGGGTTACTGTATTATGCTTGGTTGAGTGGATGTTGTGTTTAATTTTGGTTTTGAGCTTGATATGGTGACTATAGTAAATAGCAGGGGGAATTTGAAAGGGGTTTATGCCCAAAAGTTATTTACTAAAAATGTCTAGTATTTTAAAATTTCCGAAAAAGGTATAATGTGTACACATTATAGGTGTGGATTCTTGATATTGTGTACACAATATCAAGCAATGGGTACACATTCAAACATTTTTGGTAATTTATAAAAAAATTGGGAATAACTAAAGAAAACAAGACACCTTTGGAATTTTTTTCGTTATCATGAAGGTTTGAAATTGTTTTATGGGGTTAATAGTTTTATCTGGGCATTCATATGAACTAATCCAACTGGTAGCATAGGCAACTTTGAAGTTATAGAGATAGAATAACATATTAGTACAGGAATGCTTGAGAGAGCAATGAAAAACTTACCAGAAATGCAGTGTGGTAGGTGAGAGGAAATTTTAATAACACACATAGTCTAGGAGTATGATCTTTTAGAAACCAAATTGCAGACTCCCAAGTTATTTATAGCATTCCAATGCAACGGATTACCAAAGAAATTTTGATTATAGGTGTTTAGAAGATTTGCAGAAATAGTTTTGGAGAACCCAATAACTTGCAGAACATGCAAGTCAGAATCTATTCCAGAGAAAGCTAGGGAATTAGTCTTGAGGGTTTTGGGTGTACTTTTTGGCCACACTTTCAACTTGGCGTGTTTATTTCAATGTTGAGTAGTTCAATCAATCTAGTATTTTCAAAACACTAATCATAAACATCTAAAGATGGACAGCTTTGTGGATCGGTACCTTATCTAAATCCTTCGAGGTCATGCGTTCGAATATGGGCGAAGGATTTTTATTAATTTTTTCAAAATGAAATTTTTAGCCACGCTATAAAACCGGCATGTCTATAGAACGCACACTATGGACACACATATACTAACGTGTCCAAAGAAGAACTTTTTGGCCACACTTTTAACCTGGCGTGTTTATTTAAATGTTGAGTAGTTCAACCAATCCAGTATTTTCAAAACACTAATCATAAACATCTAAAGATGGGCAGCTTGGTGGATTGGTACATTATCTAAATCCTTTGAGGTCATGCGTTCGAATATGGGCGAAAGATTTTTATTAATTTTTTCAAAATGAACTTTTTATCCACGCTATAAAACCAGCGTGTCTATAGAACGCACACTATGGACACACATATACTGGCGTGTCCAAAGAAGAACTTTTTGGCCACACTTTCAACTTGGCGTGTCTATATATCCTACACTATGGACAAGATATACTGGTGTGTCTATAAATCGTACACTATGGACACACATATACCGGCGTGTCCAAAGAAGAACCTTTTGGCCACACTTTGAATTTGGCGTGTCAATCAATCGTACACTATGGACACACATATACTGGCGTGTCTAATGAACCAAATTTAAAACCATACCTTAAATGGCGTGACTAACCTTTTGGACACGCCACAACTCCCTAATGTGGCCATAAACTGGTCTATAAACACGCCCAATACCTAATGTGGCCATAGACTAGTCTATAAACACGCCCAATCAAAAATTTGAAGTTAACGTGACTAAATGGTTGAAAATTTGACACGCTAGTAGCCCTGGCGTGGCTGAAAGCACTTATATGAACACGCCCATTGAACATTGCGTGTCTATAGGGTAGAAGTATACCCTATAGACACGCCAAAACCAAAAAGGCGTGACAGTGAAATTTATATTTGGCGTCGCTAAAGGCCATTTCTGTACTAATGTAAATAGGAATTAACGTTTGTGCAATTTACTTTAATTATAATAAAACAATTATAATGTGGAAATATAAAGTAAATGACACAGCAAGATTTAGTTAACGAGGAAACCGTATATGCATAAAAACCACGTTACCTTGTCCAGAATTGAATACTCTCAGGATTAATCCGCTATACAAAATAAACCAACTTCGTATAGTTGACACCAAGCAACTAAACCTATAGTTCACCTAGTTCCGTCTATATTCCCACGCCTCCAACCTGTAAACAAGTAACGTACTTGGACCAATTCCTTTGGTTCATATTCCAAACAGTAAAGGAACAACAAATTTGTTTGGTATCAACTCTCTTCAACCAAGTGATATGAGTTGCACAAAGGATCTTCTGTTTACCAGGTTCCAAGATCTATCTTATGTTCAATAACCAAAAGGCAATCTGTAAGATTTTGCTATTAATACCTCTAATCCCAAGGAAATGTATTGATGCCGATCTTATCAACTATTCTATCAAAATACCCAAAGGATAAATTAATTATAGTTGAATCCTTTGTTTCCCAAACAAGTATTGTGCATACCAAAGATTATAAAACCAAGTCAGAAATCTTTTATCTCTTATTTGTCTTCAAATATTCTTAGATCTTCAATAAACACCTGCACACAACTACTTGAATCTCTTGTGATCAATCACACATAGAACAGAGTCTGTTAACAATGGATTATCAGATTAGGTGCAATCAAAGTTCAACCACCTTTAGTCAATCAAATCAATACGAAAACTAAATATAAACCGCAATATCTAGTTTCCCACCAACGGGTCGCGCTAGAGCTTCTCAATCCAAAAGAAGACTTTAAATTGAGCGGCCGTAAGAGATTTTAGCTAATTAGATTACTCTCCTATCCGATAGGCGGCTTCAGCAGTAACAATACAACAAAGGAAGTTTACTGTCACGAAGGATTAGTTTGCTAGAAATGCAAAATCAAAGTATTTATAGACAAGGAAGTTTGGACACCAAGGAATTTCCAAAACCGAAAATATTCTCAAGATATTTTTCCATATTAACCCAAATTCAGTTTCATAATTCCTGTGAATGTACTGTCCAAATATAATGATCGAAATCTCCTTGGAAAATATTTAACTAGCAAATGCACATTACTAATTCTTATTTTCCATACATAATTAAAAAACTTAATTAAAAGATTCTTAACTTATTTAAATTCGATCTTGGGATTTATTTCCTTCTTAGATGTTAAGAAATATCTTTGAACAATAAAAGAATACACATTAATGCGCGTGTTCAAAGTGTGTCAATATCTTACTCTTGCAAGTCCTTTTTCATACTTACTCACTTGAAACCGATTTACCACACTTCCAAACAAGTTTAGAATTGGTTCATCTAACTTTCAAGAACTATGTGATTGATCAAGTAACACTCAATCACAAACCATGGGTGTAACGGTTCAACCAAAACAAGTTTCATTTCTACCTCCATGTGAGTACTGTGCATAGTCACACTATCTTACCAAAGATACGGCTGACTAGGTACTAGGATCGGTTTCCCACATATATTTGGTATCTAACTTGTATGCACTGCACATGTCCATAGGATCGGTTCCCCTTGCCTAAAAACGTGTTGCACATGTTCATAGGATCGGTTCCCCTTTCTTCTATAAACCTTGTTACACCTTATACAAGGATCGGTTCCCCTTTCCCAAATTTGTTCAGACACTCACAAACACGATCATACCCCAAGTGATTACTTAAGATCGATTTCACTAATAAAAGTCATACCAATACATAAGTCAGGCCTCATGTGAATATTTTTACCAAAAACACAAACAAGTCATGAGCGGTTATACTAATCACACATATTGGTCGTTCATAAGATTTGCAATGAAGAACAACCCCAATAACGCCTGGCGATTACCTTTTCGGTTCACAACACATATCATGAACTTACTTCCTTAAAACACATGTAAAAACATTGTTTCCTAGGATGAAATTCTCACCTCATACCCATACATAATCACAATAGCATTCATACGATTATGTCGATGTCTCATATACAAAGTTTAATGGT
Source organism: Papaver bracteatum (assembly GCA_023529315.1). Classification (NCBI taxonomy): domain Eukaryota; kingdom Viridiplantae; phylum Streptophyta; class Magnoliopsida; order Ranunculales; family Papaveraceae; genus Papaver; species Papaver bracteatum. Next base: position 747,907 of record JAJJWX010001779.1, read on the forward strand.
TAAGAAAGAAACTTCATATTGTATTCCTTAATACTATGTCTATCTAGAGTGTTCATCCTTCGCAGTTTTATGTTTTCAATATGCACGACTTGAAAGATACATCAGGGAATGAAACAGTTCAAGTCAAATATCACTAACCTCAAGTGGAAGGATGATGTTGTCGATGTAGCTCCGTACTTCTTCACTTCTTCAAATCTTCGTAATACTTGTAACGTCTCATCCTAATACTTTCAAGCTAACCTATACGAAGTTGACTCTAGTACATTTAAATCAAGCGACTCTTAAATGAGTTTTGGATCACTAAAATATGACAACCAAAACCAACGCTTGGTGGGTTCAACCGAGCTATGCTTTAACACTGACCATTTTGTAACCTAATTACATAAAATTATGACCGAAAATCATATATGATGTTGTAATTTGAAGGCGAGGGAGGGCCATCTCTAACTTTCACAAAATGTATGGTGGGACTCGATTGTACATTCAAAATTCCAATAGTCTTGGGGTGCGTACATTTTTAGCCATGTCTTTTCAAAAGAAAACAAATGGATTTTCTCATAAAAAAAGACAAATGGATCTTTTCTTATAGTTAATAGGCAGTGGTTAGGGCTTTAATGACCATTGACTTTGAGAAGGAGACATCATGTACGATACATGACCACGAAACAGAGGTTTACATCTCGGGGATTTTTCCTCAAATAAAATATTGTTAATTCTTCATCAAAAATAAGATAATTGTTGGGGCAATGTCGGTGGTGCTATTCCACTCTCTAACCACAACACTACTTACCACTCACCCACATTTAGACCCTAGATTTGGGGAGATAGAAACCTTTTTGGGGGAGTGGGTGGGTCATGGCTGAACATCCTTGGCCAGTAATGTTGGGACATGTGGACTTGAGTGGTAAGTAGTGCTGTGAATAGAGCGTGGAATAGCATTTCCGGGGCAATTTTGACTTCCCCAAAAAATAATCCAGTTAAACGACGCCCCCCATTTTAGAAAACCTTTATTTTACCCCTATTCTGTTTATTCAGAGGTTAACTCACTGTTTGGTCCCACTTTCTTCACCTGTAAAGTCTTAAATTCCCTCAACCCATGCACTTACGTAACTCAACATAAGTTAGTCTTAAAAACACGTGGCAGCATACGTGGAAGCTATATTTAAAATGATAAAAGCCTCTCTTTTTTCCAGCCGTTCACATTCAATGAAAATCAACACTTTGTATATATAGACAAGTTGTTATCATTTTTGATACATTCAAATAACTAAGTTCTCATAGGAACACGAAGAACTCACATGAGCATGAAGCAGTGAACAAACATGTAGTAGAGCCAATGATAAACCCATGACATAACAAACAAGAACTGTAATGGAGACCATCATGTAACAAAAAAGATTTTATTCATATATATTTGTATTTCAGATTCTTTACATATTGAATTGATTGTTTTGCAAACAATATTACACCTGATGGTTAAAAGATAAGTAAACTAAACCTAACAGTTAAACTACAACCAGTCAAAACCTAGTGTTTCCATCACAACATCACCAAATGTTGCTAACACAACACTATAAAGAAAAAATTATTGCTACATAACAGTTCCAAAAAATACTGGTTGCTATCACAAGAAGTACTGTCTTTTCAAAATACACACAAAGTTATCTATCTATATCAATTCTTCTTAATATAAATTAGAATGATTTTGCTGACATGTCGGATCCACATTAACTCTTCAAATTTCTACAAATTTTCGGCATCCACGTGGAAAACAAATTTATAAAACACGTTGTCCCAACCAATGTGTTGGTACTTAACGAGGAGGTACGTCCTTTCCGAATCCGACATCCACGGGAAAACCTTTTTCTCCAAAACCTTTAATAATTCGATCAATCAACAACTTAGGTATTGAACAGTCAAATATTTGGGGGTTTGAATTAATTTCATTGGTATTAATCCTTGATTGCTCATGTTTTCTGCAAAACAAAAAAGCCGCATGGACGTATCAGTTTTCAGCTAACAGATACGTCTTTTGGTCAATAGTTGTTTCCTTAACAGTATGAATGAAAAGACTCGAGCGAATAATTGACAAGATGGCTTCCCGTACATGCCTTTTTGCTAGTTAAAAGTTGGCTGACATTATTTCTCCCTTTCCGTCTCTCTATTATTTCCGTAGGATCACGCTAGAAGACTTTCAAGAGAGCAGATAATGATCGGGTAAATCAAATTAATAAATTTTCCCGCGCAATTATGCGGGTTTACTGAACTTGTACATATATACAATATATATATATATATATATATATATACCAACTAATAACAGTTAAAATATGAAGCCATAGGAGGAACCTGTTTTGGCTTGTTCTTAGAACCTTTCGGTCTACCTCTTTTCTTCTTAGCAGAAGCAGAACTGGTACCAGCTGCACTTGGTCTGGAACATAGAATCTACCTCCCCTTGCGGTTGCCTGGCTCATATTCACATTTGCTAGTGATTGTGCTTTCTTATCTTTGGCATCCCTCCCTGACAAGTGGATTTGTAGTGGCCAGAAACATTATAAGTTGTGCATTTCCTCTACTTTGAAGGACTACCTTGTTCGTATTCATCTCTGCCTCTTCTTCTCTTCCTTCTTGGTCTTCCTAGCTTTCTCTTAACAATTGATGGTTTAAGCACAGGTAAAATCTAAAAGAAAATAAATAATCCAAGTTAGTTGTAATAAAAGCATACAATATAAGTTAATCACATGTGCTGAATTAATTAAGAACAAATAAAATACTTATGGGTGGATAAGAAAGGAAAAGAAAACAATTTAAGTTAAGGGTTAAACTGGATCCTCCCACTCAGTCACATCAGGAATAGGAAACACAGCTTCTGCATAAGTCACCCTGAATTTTGCAACAAAGTACCTAGGACTTGTGTACCTGCCAAGTATCAAATGAGTTGGTGCCAATAAAGTTGAATTGAAAGACTTGATTTAAATGAAGAAACATAATGAAGAATGTATTTACTCTTTGTAGTTGAGTCTGAACTTTTTGATAACAACCACACAATGAATACATGGAATCCCCCTCAGTTGCCATTGAATACAAGTGCATTGTTTCCACCACAAACTTACCGTTCGTCCCACTTGTCACTGCAAACTTACTTCCATCAACTCTGTCGACTATGAACTCATTTATCCTCTTAGCCAAGTTATTCATCATCTCCTCTACATTAGGAACAATTTCTCCCAACATCCAAGTTTTTGCTTCCTCTTTTCTGTTGTAGAACCTGGTCATCATCATTTCATGATATGCTTTCACCAAACAACAGAAAGGCTTGTCTCTTATCTATAGAATCCAAGAATTGAAGGATTCACTAAATTTTTTGTTGACATATTCACACTCAGCTAAATGGTCAAACTGTGATCTAGTCCATGAGGTAGGGTCTTCTTTCATCAAATACTTCCATGCACCAGGACACAGGGCCATCAACTATGCCATGTATTTATCAAAGTGCTTAGTTTTGAATGCTTTGGAAGCATTCCAAACTATACCAACAAAGATGTTATCCTTAAACTCATACCTGAAGTTCTTTATCATATGTCTGAAGCAAAACCTGTGATAAGTTGTAGGGTACACCTTTGCAACTACAAGACTAAGACCCTTCTGTCTGTCACTAAAAAAGGTAAGCCTCCTTCTGTCGTCCGTACCTATTCTGCTATATAGAATCCTTAAGAAAGTTGTCCAGTTCTACTCATCTTCACAATTGCATCAATCAAATGAATCAGCATAATGGATATTACAAACTTAAAGCTCAGAAACAAAACTATTATACCTGCATATGAAAATTGCCTAAGGAAATAAACCATTTCTTGCATCTAATGCTATAGCAGCAAGCAAAACTCTCCAAACTTTCCCTTAAGAAGTGTACCATTATGGCCAATAGTGGTTCTACAAGCATTGTTAAACCCTTCAATCGATGCTTGATAAGCTACAAACAAGTAAGTGAAGTTTCCTTCTGGTGACTTTTCATATTCTGCAATTGAACCTGGGCAGTTGTTCAGAATTTTTCTACACAATTCAGGAACTCTCTTGTAACTATCAGCATAGTTACCATGAATCCACTTCATCACAATGATAATGGCTTTCCAACACCTATAGTATGACACATTAATTGTGTACTACTTGAACACGTCACTCTGCATTAATCAAATTAGACATATCATCCAACCACATACTTATCAGTGACGGAAAAATAATTATAGTTAACCTTAAAATAAAGTGAATAAAACTTTTTACCTTCAGCATCTTCGGCTTGTAACTACTGCCATGCTTTCGTATCACATCCTCAAATGTATTTGTAATCCATAAAGGATTTGCCAAATAATTTCTAAAATGTTTGCCCCCCCTCCCCCCACAATAATGATTTAGAACAACTTTTCTAACCTTGAATGTCTTCTCATTTTTTATAATTCTAGCATACACTAGCCATCGACAATCTTTTGTTCTACACATGCACTTCCCTGACCCTATAACTTCATTTTTAACTAACATAAGTTGTCTTGGCATTTATGGAATAAGTTCTTAAGAAATTCCTGAAATGATGCACATCAAGAAAACAAGTATTAACTGCAACATCTATGGGGAGGTATCTCTTTAAGATTCTCATCACCACCATCTGCCTTAGATGTCCTTTCAACAAACTCCAAATAGTGCTGAGGGATCCTCTAATCATCGTCATCTGAGTTCTCGTCAGCTGAACTTGTAGGAAAGTTAACCACCTGCTGGTCCACATCAAACTGCTCTTGTTCTTCATCATCTGAAACTTCAAGATCACTTATACAAGGAACCAACTCCAACACCTCGTATTTAGTTATAAGCACTTATTTAAATTCAGATTCACTTTGCGGGTATTTGTTTCTCCTCCTTGGCCTGTATTGAGAGATGTCGATGAACCTAGCAAGTTCACAGCTGTATATTCTCCTCCTTGACTTACATTCAATGATGTAGACGAACCTTGAAAGAAAATAAATGACACATTTAATCTAGACAATCTTAATTTATATTTGTGTACAAAAAACTAAATAAATGGTTACCTGGCACCAAATTTATTTGAAGCTTATCTGCCACCTCAATTGCATCCTGCCAAAAATAGGAATATACCTCAACAGGGATAGCATCTTCCGCACTTGGTTCAGTGTTATTCATCACATTTGCTTGAGGGGTTTCCACCATATTAACTTCTTCATGTTCACTGTCAGATACAACAATTGGAGTACTATCAAACATGTCACCAAGAGATAACCTCCTCCTAAGATTATCAGTGACAGTAGATCCCACAGGAGTAGTCGCCCTAAACCTGTGTAAATAAAAATAAACTAATCATTATTCATTAGTTTATGATACTTGACTTCTATTTAAATAATTTATATGCACTAATAAAGGGGATGAAACTTGATAACAATGTTACTTTGGACTTCTTCTTACTGCAACCATGGTTTGATACTTAGGAGATGTTTTACGAGGAGTGTTCTTGCTTACAGGTTTATTTGGAGTAGTCTTAACTCCTCTGAAATGACTGTTAAGGTTGACAACTTGGGACAACGGTTGACTCACAACATCATCCCTCAATAATCCAGTTACCACATGACCATCACCACCACCACTTTTAGCAAATAGCATATTGATAAAACCAGTATGATCAACCACCAAAGAGTTTCACAAGTCAAAAAAAAGCAAAATCATCCTTAGGGGTAACCTTAGCACCATCAACAATACAAATCAGTTCATACTTGAAGTCCTTAGAACACTTAAGATCATCTCTTATTGTATTCAATAGATCAACTAAACTAATTAAATCACCATCAATCCGAGATAAGTCATAATATTTAGAATTTTTGTAGTAAAAAAATGTCAATCTTTGGCCTGGATTGACTAGTCCTGAAAAAGTGGGGGTCTAACAACCTCAACCAATATTTTGCTTAGAAATCTGTATGAACTAAGTCAAATATACTTTTAAGAGAATCAATTAGACAGTCAGACTCAATCTTAATAAAAGAATATCAAAAAATTATATCTCAATTTCTCGATTCAATCCACACTCAAACAAATAGGAATTTGCGAGCCTGATTGAATATAAGAGAAATAACTTGAACAATATCAAAGACCAATATTCAAGGATCAATCAATTTCAATCAACAACCAAAGGTTGGATTTACCAGTTGATCGATTCAATGCACAACCTGTGATATTTCAATTATATAACAAAATATAATGCGAAAAAGAAATAACACAGACACCAGAAGCTTTGTTAATGAGGAAATCGCAAATGCAAAAAAAACCCCGGGACCTAGTCCATATTTGAACACCACATTGTATTAATCCGCTACAGACAATAGCCTACTACAAACTAACTTCAGTCTGGACTGTAGTTGAACCTCAATCAATCTCACACTGATCCAAGGTATAGTTGCGCTCCTTACGTCTCTGATCCCAGCAGGATACTACACACTTGATTCCTTTAGCTAATATCACCCACAACTAAGAGTTGCTACGACCCAAAGTCAAAGACTTAATAGAAAAATCTGTCTCACACAAAAAAGTCTATTGAATAGATAAATGTGTCTCCCATAGATAAACCTATGAGTTTTGTTCCGTCTTTTGATAAATCTAGGTGAACAGGAACCAATCGATAACCTGGACTTATATTCCCGGAGAACATCCTAGAATTATCAATCACCTCACAATAATCTTAATCAATTAACGAAACAAGATATTATGGAATCACAAACGATGAGACGAAGATGTTTGTGACTACTTTTATATCTTGTCTATCAGAGATATAAATATCAAGCCAATATTACGATTGCACTCAATCATAATAGAAACAACAAGATCATATTACACAACTATAGAGAAAATAGTTGGGCCTGGCTTCACAATCCCAGTGAAGTCTTTAAGTCGTTAACCTACAAGGTCTCATGAGAAACCTAAGGTTAAAGGAGAATCGACTCTAGCTTATACAACTGGTATCACACAGGAGGTGTGGGTATTAGGTTTCCTCGTTGTTAGAGTTCTTCTTTATATAGTCTCTAAATCAGGGTTTGCAATCTAAGTTACCTTGGTAACAAAGCATTAAATATTCATCGTTATATGACAACCTGATTAGATTCAAGATAATATCTTTCAACCGTTAGATCGAACTTGTAGTTGCAGGAAATCCTACACTACACCCTTGATAAGATCTTACAGTGATTAACACATATTTGGATGATAAAAACGATAATTTATTATTTGATTCTCAGAAATGTTTACAAGTAATGGAAGAAGATCAAAAATACAACCGCTCTTTTGTTTCTCTCTCCTCAAGAATTTCTCAATACTCAAAAATACATCATCCTCTCTCTGGACATACTGGGTCTTTATATATAGGGTAGTTACATAATGGATGACAGCTAAACTCCCCTTTAATTTCGGATTTTATTTGCGATCTTATCGCAACAGTTATAATATGAAATATCGCAAGCATTATAACCATCGCAGATCAATCATGATTTTCTCATGTTTCTTCAATCGTCAGCTATTACGTCATTCTTTGAATTATTCTGTGACGCTCACAAAGTGTTGTTGAAGAGCTCGCGGTGATGATCGCAGGAGTGTTGTTAATCTCGCAAGAATATTATCATGGCGATATTCTGGTCCTACATCTTGCCTCTTCTCATGTCTTTTCTGCGAAGGAGAAAAGATCATGAGAATTGAATTTTTTACAATGTCGCAGCTCTTTATCTTTGTGCATTATTCTGCTTTGACACGTTTCTGTATTCTTCGCCAGCTGTTTTCTCGTACTTTTTCTTCCAGTAAATATTTGACACGTCCTTTTCAACCGCTGCGATCTGACCGTTCACGTCTTTTCTTTGCATTAATTGCATTCACCTTCCCGAGAAATTTCTTCTTTCATAAATACTTCTTTCATTCTTTTCTTTTCCTCCTTTTACTTTCTTGTTTCTATCCCTCTGCAAATTCACTGTTCTTCCGTAAATTGCGCATCTGTTATTGTTGTGATTTCTTTCTCGTTCTTCAACCTTTTCCTTCATTCCCATACTCAAAAATGGTTGCTCCTGACGCTAAAAATTTGGTTGCTTTTGGTGAGATGCGGGTAAATCTTAAAAATAAAGGTTTTACTTTGTCTACAATTCCAGATCAGAGTCCTAAATCCGAACTTTCTATCAAATTATTTTCTGATCATCAATTTTCTCGCGAGAAAGTCACAGTATCGCTAGGTCAGGTTGAAGCTGGTCTTCCCATTCCTCTCTACGATCCTGAGCTGCCTTTATTTTATGAGATACTTTCTCACCCAAAATTCTCGCGAGCTATATATCAACTAGGTGGGGATTGCATTCGTCTGTTGTTGGAGTATGCTACTCGTGCAGCTAATAAAGAATCTCGCTACCCTGACACTGCGAAGAACCCTAAATTCAAGGATGTTCCAATTATTCCCGCAATGTATACTGTAGATAATTTCTTCATAAACTATGACATAATCCCCATGAGGAGGGATCGCACTTGTTGGGGTGTCCGCTTGCAAAAGAAAGATGATGTTGCGGAAGACAAAATGCTTATGCTGGATATTGACTGGCATACTAGTACTAATCAAGGTCCTCGCCACTCCAGCGATGAAAAATGGTTCATCTTCCCTTTACTTTTAGAGGGTTCATACATTTCTGGTACCCATGCTCTACCTGCGCATCTCGCAAAGTTCCAACCGTGGGTATTCAGCTGGCCTGAGAGAAATAAAGAAGTATGTTCTATTAATTCTTTGCATAACAAATTATCATTATTAATTTCTTCATGTCTTTAGATTCTTGCTAACTATCTCCTTTTTATCAGATTGTAAGGTTGAAAGCCATCTATGATAAGTCTGGGAAACCTTCTACTTTCTTAGCTCTCAAATCTCTCACAGATGAAGTAAGAAATATTTCTTTATAACTTTTTACAATATATTGTTGCCTCTATTTCTTATCTTTATCTGTGTTCGCAGGAAATCGAAGAAAGAGAGCATGTGAAACCTGCGAGAACTAAAGATAAATCTAAAGGTGGTCGCAAGGGTAAATCTACTGCTCCTCTTATAGAAAAATCTACTGCCCCTCGCAGAGAGAAATCTGGTGCTCCGCCCTTAAAGAAAAGAAAAACCCAATTCTCTTCTCTTCCACTCTTCATCCTAATACAGAAAACTCGAGTGATAATTCTGATGATGTCAATAATAATGATGATTTTAATGCTGATGTCCCTTCTGCGATGGAGTCTTCTCAATCTGATTCTTCCATGACTCAACTGTCCAAGATTTTTGGTGATATTACATATGGTATCGCAAATAATTTTGGAGATGAAGCTCTTAATGGGGTATCCCAGGCTCTCGCTAAAGTCTGCAATGCTCCGATACTGGTTGATAATGATTCCCTCCAAGGAATCTCAAGATCAACATCTCCCAGTCTCTTAAATTCTCTTGGTATTCTGGTACGTTTTCATTTCTATACTATATTTATGTATTCATGTCCTCACTAGATTTAATTTACATTGTTCTCTTCACATCATGGAAGAGCTTCCTTTGTTGTTACCTCAGACTTGGAGAGGAGGTGTGCATCTTTTCACAAGAAGAATGTCGTTCTTCGCAAGAAGAATGTGGATTTGGAATCTGAGTCCGCCAATCTTCGCAGACAATTGGAATCTGGGTTAATTGATCTTCAAGAAAGGATCAAGCAGTTGGAAACTGATCTAAATTTCTTGCAAGAAAAGGTCGCAAGCCTCCAAGCTGCGAATGATCATCTTTATGGTAAGAGATCTTTCCCTTTCTTTTTATCCTTGTATTCCTTTGCATTTTTTCTTATTATTCTTCTTCGCAGATGTTTATGGCCTTTCTGATGAAGATGTATTCCTTCTTTCTTTTCCAAACCCAATAGATGATGATACTCTTCTCAATCGCCTTAATGAATCCTTAGGTAGTTATTCAAATGAACAGATTAACTCCCTTTCTGTAGATGATCTTAGATCCAAATTTCATATTTTAGCAATTGATCATAGATCTAGTTTGAAAGCGGCCAATGCATCCAAGCGTCAATATCTTAATTCTAAAGAAGAAATCAAGATCCTAAGAGCCCCAAAAAGTGATCTTATAGATGAAAGGGATCATATCTCTAGACAAGAAGCACAAACCTTAGCGTATTTTCATAAAACTCTTCTTGAAGTCCAAATTAAAAGAGATAAACTTATCAGCGAGAGGGATTATCTTGTTGAAAGAGAAAACCAAATCCGTTCCCGTCTTCTTATTAACGATGATAATGAATTTGCTTGGGCTGCAAAGGTTCTTGAAAACGCCAGAGCTAACTTAGGTGTAGATATTAGTATTCATGTTGAACAAGTGGCCTTAATTAAGGAAATGGTTTCTGAAAGAGAAGGTTGCTAATTGTTCTTCCTTATTAATTTCTTGCTTTTATGATTTTTTCTTGCAAATTTTCCAACTTGTTATTGTATACTCGCAGGAGTTGAGAAGAGGTATTCTGAAAGAATCAGGGAAGTCGAAGCTGATAAGAATCAACTCGCGAATACTCTTGCTGCTCGCAATGAGAAATATTCAAGGTTGAAAGATCAATTGAAGATTATTATTGCGAATTTTAGTAATGCCCTTATTGGTGTTCGTAACGATTCTATCAAAATGGTCTGCAATGATCATAACATTCCTCATTCTATATATCCTGATCTATCAGAAGAAATTCCAGCAGATACTCCAAACCTTATTATCTCTGATAGTGAAGCTGAGGAGTCTGGCGAGGATGAAGATGATGATAAAGATGAAGAAGAAAGATAAATCTGGCGAAGATGACGATGGATCTAATTAGTTCTGTTTCTTCTTTTTATCTTCCTTGTAATTTTTGTACACTTATTTCCTTCCTTTTTTAATATTGCTGCGAGTTTATCCAACTTGTAGATTTCCTTGATATATAAATTTCTTTTGCTTCTATCTAAATAAATTAGAAAACAATTCTTTTCTGCAACATAGTCAATTAACATAATTATTACCCTTTAACTATCTGCGTAAATGTGTCATATAATAAGATCTACGTAATTTTATCGTATGATGATGAATAATAATTTCATCGCTCTGTGCATTCCCATACTTGCCTCTATTATTCATCTGCAATATGAAAAAATTGAGTAGAGCTTAGATATCGGTTGTGAATAAAATCTTTTTACATATTTTTGCCTTAATATTTGCGATGATGTCGCTAGTAATAGCTTTATGATCTCTGCGTAAATATCGCAAGTCTCATAATTTCTGCGACGATATCGCAATCATTCAATCTAGTGGTCTTATCATGCCTTCCTATTTAAAGGTCTTATTTTGCCACATTTTATATTGGCGACAAAATCGCAGGACGTCCTTACATTTGCATGTAAAAACCCATTGATCTTGCCTTATCCTTGTTTTTTAAAATTTTCTGCGACAATATGACATGCCTAAATTCTCTTGTGAGAACAAAGACCCATGACATTTCCGTCTTGCGATGAAATCGCAGGACGTCTTTACACTTTCATATAAAAACCCATTGATCTCATCTCATATTTTATCTTATGGATTGTTGCCTCTGTATAATATTAGTCACGCGACAATATGATAGGCCTAAATGTTCTTGCGATCATAAAGCCCCATGACATTGCCGTCTTTAGACACTTATCAGCTCCCTAATGGAGGGTGCCTCCCTTATCTCCCCCATGGTTTCCCTTTCAAGGAGGGCACATCGGCCATACAAGACTAGCTCCTCCTATCCAGATTTTCCAACAACCAGTTTTTTTCGCAGCCTCTTGTACTTTATGCCTATATGGCTTATAGTTACAAGACTGCACCCTAAGTGGGGTTTTCTTTGGGCCGAGTGCATCATAGCCAAGACTTACCAAGAATGGCAAGGGTAGTTTCGTCCGTCCTGGGCATCCTTGGCTCAACTGTGTACCTTGGCGCCTTGGTCATACTCTGCACTCCTTAGAAGAGACCCTCGGTCGTCCAACCAGGGTATAACCTTATATAGTTGGAAATCCAAAGTATCTCTCCTGGATAGGTATCTCAAAGAGATGGACCCTAGTCTCCGTGTCTCAGGTTCCAGTAACGGTATAACCTTATCCCTGAGCTATGCAAAGAGATAACACCTTAAATGACGCACTTTAGGTCTTACATTTGCCTCTTGCGAAATTGTATCCGCGAACTAAGGTGTACGGCATATAGGTTTTTCCCATTCTTATGTCTCTGCGAAGTTGTACTCGCATTTCTTGCGGATATTGCAATTCTGATGAAATTTCTTTTCTTTGATCTTCTCCTTATTTGCATTTCAAATTTTATATAATTTTTCAATTTTATTTCTTTCATTCAAACAAAATATCTTTTTGAAATATTTTCTTCAGCAAATATTTTGCGAGTTCTTCAACGAATCATTCATAAACTTCTTAAATTTCTTCGTTTTACCTTCATACTTACTACTTTCTGCTTCTGCCCTTTTGTTGTATTTTGCATCTGTGATCTTCTCGCCATTCATACACTCATGTTAATTTTGCAGTATTATCTCCTCTCGCTGCTCTATTGTGTCAACCATCATCTTATCACCTCTTTGTTTTTTCTTAATGCTTCGTTTACAGTCTCTGTTCTTTGCTGCCCTTTCCTCGCAAGATTCCATGTCAATTTCATAGCATTTCTTCCCATCATCCCAGTCTCCCTGTATTATTCCAACACCATTAGGATGAGGAAATTTAATACATTGGTGGAAGGCTGACGCCACACCTAATATCCTATGTAGCCAAGGTTTGCCAATCAGGGCACTATAAGGTTATTCAGTATCCACAACACAGAATAAAATCTTAGAAGATAACCCCTTTAATGGAATTCGCATTGTAATTTCCCCTTTGGGCTTGTTGGCAGTGTCGTTGAAACCATAGATTTTATAGGTTGATGGTATCAGATCCTCATCTTTTCCACCCATGGTTCTGTAAGTATAATAAAATAATATGTCAACTGAGCTTCCGGTATCTATTAGAACTTTATTAATGGCCCAAGAATCTTCAGTTCTATCGTCATCAGTTTCTTCATCTTCTTCTTCTATTTGTTTTGGATTTATTTCTAGTCTTACTAGTAGGGGGTTGTCATGCATCTCTCCAGGCTCTGTTACTTCTTGTGCAGTGAAAGATATAGTTTGCTTTTGCCATTCCTCCAATGGAGAGACTCTCGCAATATTCATTACCTCTTTTCCATCCATGTCTATCGTGAAGACTCTTCTTAGAACATTGTCGTGGAAATCCTCAATAGTCTTATATGAGTGTATGATGGAATTACAGAACAAATTCTTCGCCTTGGCTCCAACCTCTATCACAAATGTTTCTGCTCCTTTTACAGTATTCACTCTGTGAATTTCTGGTGCTGGTGGTAGCTACTGAGATTGCGGATGTCCTATTAGAAAATGATTTAACTTTCCCTGATCAATCATCCTCAAAATTATTCTTTTTACATTCCTGCAATCGTTTATTGAATTTCCATGGAAATGATGATAAGGACAAAATTCTTGATTTCGATTATTTTGATGTGGCTCTTTTCCTATGTTCCAGGGTGATGGTATATTTTCCATCAAAATGATAGCTTCCCAAATTTTTTCTATGCTGGCATTCGGGGGTGGCATCTTAATTTCTTCCCATATTACCCTTTGATTCCCTTGTCCTCTGAAATTATTTTGCCTCTGACCACCATAAGTCTCTTGCGGATGATCAAGTCTTTGAATTTTATTATTTCCACCGCGATTGTAATAATTCCTTTCTCTTTCATACTCCTCTTGATCTCGACTTCCCATGGCTACTAACTTCTGCTGATTTTCAATGACCACTTTCTCTTGCTGTGGCTGCGAGGTGCTCGCCACATTGTTGATCATTTTTGGAAGTAAACTCCCGTTCGCCGCTATTGAGCTGGTGTTTGCGATTGGATATGATTCCATCTCATTTTTTTTTTCCTCCAAAGCAATGTATTCTTCTTGTAGTTCTCGGAGCTCAGTCATTGTGATGGTATTTTTGATTTTGAAAATTTGTATGTACATCAGATTGGTTGCGAACATTGCATTAATGAAATATAAAATGAGGTATCTCTCATCCACTCTTCCTGCCATTTCACTGCACATTGTCTTCCATCTTATGGTTAGGTGTTTCAAACTCTCGCCAATCCTCTATTTTAATCCAAATACATCTTCAATACCGGATCGTGAAGAATTATTGCTTATATATGCTCCTAGGAATGTAGCTTGCAAATGGTCGAAAGAAGTTATTGTATTTTTAGGTAAGCCTTCGAACCATTTTAATGCCTCGCCATTTAAACTAGATGCAAAGTATTTGCATAACACGGTGTCATGGTTTTCCCATTGTAGCATATACCTAACATAAGCCTTAACATGTTGAACATCACATGTAGTCCCATCGAAGATACTAGTTAATGCTGGTAAATTGCATTAATGGAACGGAGTGAACGGAGTTCTCGCAGCTTCTTTAATGGATTCATAAAGTTTTCTCCTGCCTCCTTCTCTTCTGTTATTCAACATTCCCCTCATTTCTGCTAATTCTCTTAAAATTTGTTCATTCCCAGCTGAATTTTGCTCCATTGGTCTTTTAAGTGCAGCTTCTCTTCTTCTACGTTCATGTCTTTCTTGTCCTGTGAGATTTTGTGCTTCTTCTTTAGCATCTTCACTCTGCCTTCTCCTGCGATTTTCTACTTCAACTCCTTCCATATTTCACAACTGATTATGCCTCCCAATTTTCTTCTCTGCGAATTTCTTCATTTCTCATCGCTTCTCTTCGTTGTCTTTCTATTCTTCTTTGTATTCTATCATATTCCTCATTGATATTATGGTAATGGCGATTTTGTGTGCGTCTTCTTTCTCGATTGTCATGATTATTCTTCCGTATCGCTTCTTGAAACTCTTATTTTTCAACTTTTGCTCTTAATCTTTCTCTTTCGCAAGCTAGACGTGCTTGTTCATCATAATTCCTCTCAATTTCCTCCTCAGTGATTCTTTGATTTCTTTGGATTTCTCGCCCGTGTAATATTCTTCTACCTTCTTCTTGATTTTCTTCACCATTTTGGTTATTTCCACCTTCTTGATTTCTATTATTACGTCTACCATTCAAAGATTCACCACGTGGATCATAGCGATCATTAATTATCTCTTCTGCTCCATGACGTTGCTCTTCATTTGGATTTTGCATTTCTTCTCGGATATTTTCTTTATCATTTCTCATAGGGGAATTTCGCCTTGGTCCTTATCTAAATGATCTTGAACTTGATCTAGCAGTACTTCTTGATCTCCTACTCTGCAATCTCAAATTCTCCATTCTTAACTCGTGATTTTTTCTTGTTAAATTTGCACGTTCTTCTGCTTTTAACCTCCCTTCCTCTTGTATTCCTTGTCTTAAATCATCTGTTGTTTCATTTTCGCCTTCTCCATGAATTAATCTTTCTCCATTAATCTTTCAACCACTCCATATTGGTGTTTGTTGGTTTGGCTGTTGAACTTGATTTTCTCCTTCATTCCTTGTTCTATTTCTTCTTGTTCTTATTCTTGAAGATTCTCCCACTTCATTTGTTTCTCCACCTGCAAGTCTTCTACTCCTCCTTACAGTTGTTGGTGGTTCTGATGTGTTTCTTCTTCTTCTAGCCATTAATCTTAGTAATCTGTTGAATGTTGCGTAAGATCTTTCACTAATTATTCCAAATTCCTCCCAACCACAATGTCAATTTTTATATTTTTCTTTAAACAATCATTAATTCATCTCTGTTTCTAGCGCCAAAATGTAGTTATAGGAAATCCTACACTACACCATTGATAAGATCTTACAGTGATTAACACATATTTGGATGATTAAAACGATACTTTATTATTTGATTCTCAAAAATGTTTACAAGTAATAGAAGAAGATCAAAAATACAACCGCTCTTTTGTTTCTCTCTCCTCAAGAATTTCTCAATACTCAAAAATACATCATCCTCTCTCTGGACATACTGGGTCTCTATATATAGGGTAGTTACATAATGGATGACAGCTAAGCTCCCCTTTAATTTCGTATTTGATTTGCGATCTTATCGCAATAGTTATAATATGAAATATCGCAAGCATTGTAACCATCGCAGATCAATCATGCTTTTCTCATGTTTCTTCAATCGTCAGCTATTACATCATTCTTTGAATCATTCTTTAAGTTATTCTATGACGCTCGCAAAGTGTTGTTGAAGTGCTCGCGGTGATGATCGTAGGAGTTTTGTTAATCTTGGAAGAACACTATCATGGAGATATTCTGGTCCTACAGAACTTAGCTTGTTATACATAAGTAAAATGTTACTTTATTTAGGTTTGTGTAACTGTACCTAAATGTGTACACTTAGTTGGTTCAACAATAGATAACCAATGGTTAGCCATATGAGCACTTTCATATCAACCTTATTCATCTTCACCAATAACTAGTTCAAGTGACTCAAATGAACTAGTTAGAGAGTTGTTCAATTGCTTAGATCTTATAGAAGTATACAAGACACAATCGAAGCAAAATTGGTTTTGATTCACTCGAATATATTTATGAACATTATAGCCACGATTTGCAAAGATTGTATTCCCTAATATATAAATGTTTTAGTTCATGAACAAACCGATTTTAGAAAGTAACCTACTTAAGTATACATACGTTTACGCGTACTTAAGTAACCGTATTGAGTTCTTTTTTACTTTCAAACTCCAGTAGAAATTCACGGACGTGAACTTTCCTCTAGTATGCGTATGGGTATGCATACTTACCCGGATTCCCAATAACCGCCAGTACGCGTATAGGTACACATACTTTGGGTTCCCGGTTTTGGATTTTTACACAAATGTGAGAACACACCATGTTTATATCCAAAGATGGTTACATGTTCTAAACTCTCATTTCAATCATTGAAACTTTCTTAGAGGATGTTATATAGTTGTTATTCACAAACTATTTTTCATCAAAGCGATTTTCAAGTTATTGAAGTATTCAACATGACTTTCGTCACAAGTAAAGATGAACTTGGCCAAAGCGAAAGCTTACCTACACATATTTTGAGAAATAGATAAGTGAGATAAACTCGGTTCGAAATAGCAAATGTGTATAATCGAAGTCTATATAGCAATACGACTTTTGTCTCAAGATAGAAGATAGAATAGATAAACTTTTGAGTGATATATAAGTTCAAGTATCCGCATACCTTTTTGTCGATGAAGTTCCACAAGTTCCTTGAGTAGTTCTTCGTCTTTGCATGATAAACGCCGTGGAGTCTAGAGATCAACTACACTTACTATCCTAGTCCGAGACTTAGCTATAAGTAGACTAGAAATCAAGACTTATAGTTTTGGAACCTAAACTTGACAAACAAGCTTGAGATAGCAACGCTTGCGATTTAGACCGAGCAGTTCTCTAACAGGTCCCCAAGTCCCATTATTATAAAATTTGAACATTATTCCAAGGGTAATCATAAATTCCTCTGCAAAATTTAATAATCAATATTTGACATTCAGATCACTTAAAAGGATTCAATAATGAGCACCATTAAAGGTAAAATTACAATATAATCAACTAGGACCATTCACAGAATTCAAAGCAAGCATACTGATAAAATCAAGCACAAGGAATCTACATCTATTAATCAAATACACACTTTTTATACATTAATACTAATGGAAAAAACACAAAAAATGACAAAAATGCGCGTTTTTTATACATAAATCACACATGCAACATGGGATTCACTCGTTTTTTTAACTAGATCAGTTACATGCACACTTATTCGATCATAAAAACACATATATCATCACACTTATTTCATCAGCAAATACATGTTATATCAAAACACTAACTTTAAACAAAATAAAGTAACATCAAAACACTTTTAAAAAAAATATCAACAAACAACTAATACCCAACATGGGTTTTATCTAAATACCAAAAATAAAAGGGAGCATTATTTAAATACCCTTACTATAGGGCCCCTTCCAAAATACCCTTATCATCTTTTACAAATACCCCTAGGCATAAAAAAGCCCAAACCCGAATTATAAGATTACCAAAATAACCTTCAAATAAATATAAAGAATCAGGAGAAAAAAACGGTCAACCATTAATTCATTTCTTCTTATTATCTTCTTCTCTCACTCTCTTTCCTATCTAATTACAGATCCAAGAAACTGAAAAAAATTAAAAAAAAAACTGAAAAAAAAACTGCAACGAATCCACTACAAAACCAGAAAAAAACTAAAACAAAACCAATTAATTCTTACGGAAAATAGCGAACTAGATCAAGGAGTAGACTACACCAAGCAAGAACAAAGACTATGCACAGGACAACTCCAATGAAAAGAGATGTCCAGTTGCACCAGTGGATCAAGAAAACACATGTCCAGTTGAAATGGAGGAAGAGCAAGAAAAGTACAATTGCAATGGACGAAGACCAAGTTGAAAGAACAAGTGCAGTTGAAATGGATGAGGAAACAGTTAGAGACGATAAAGAAAGGATAACTCCAAATAATCAAGAAGATGTAACAGAAAGGTAGATTCATTCATTTTTAAGAGTAGATTGCTAAATTTAGTAGTAAATAATTCTTCGATGGAAGCAACTTGTTCAAGTTGTCTCCATATGTTTAGGAATCAACTTATTCAATTTGTCTCCATATTTTTAGGAATCAACTTGATCAAGTTGTCTCCAAATGTGGAAGCAACTTGATCAAGTTGTCTCCATATGTTTAGGAAGCAACTTGCTTCAGGTTTCTTTCATTGAAATATGTTTACTCTGCAATAATTTAAGAAAGATAATGAGACTTTTTTACTCTGCAATTTTTTGGTGTAAGCAACTTCCTTAAAGTTGTCTCCTATACTTGTTTTCAAGTTGTCCCCAAATGTTTAGGAACTTATTCAATTTGGAAGCAACTTGCTTCAAGTTGTCTCCATATGTGGAAGCAACTTGATCAAGTTGTCTCCATATGTTTAGGAAGAAACTGGCTTAAGGTTATCTCCATACGTTTAAGCAACTTCCTTACAGTTGTCTCCTCTACTTGTTTTCAGTGAACTATGTTTTTAATGAATTTTTTCCTTTAATCAAAATTGCCGGCAACTAGCATATTCTACACAAGATAATGAGGATGAAAAGAAAAAATTAGATGAAATGGTTGTTGATCAATACCCTCCAACATGTGTGAGAAACCAATCCTTTGAAGGTCCAACTTTTGATTTGCATTTGGATTCTCCGATAGCACCAGTCCCATCTTCTCAGATAATTGAACAACCAAAAGTAGACGAAGAGAGTGCCTTATCAGAAACTGAACAGCAAGAGGCTGAATAGAAAGATGATATTGGTTCTATTATTAAAAGAGTAAAGAACGATCCAAGGGAGAGGAGGAGGAAGGGATTAGGATCTGGATTCACTGGAACAGGTTTACACCGAAAAAAGAACAAGAAACAACATGACGGTGAAGTTATTGACTTGAAAGCAATCGAGTACATCGATCCAACACCTCCTCAACCAATACCGCTCAAGCATCCAGAAAGTCTTAAGCGTTGGGGAGATTGCAGCGAAGAACAACAAAAAATACTCCAAGAATTCTGCGAGGATGCCATGAAAGCGTAAAAAATACTAAGACTTTTACACTGCTAGTTTTATTATTGACTTTGGGTATTATTTCTCGCAGTTACTTCAATTTTGCAATATTGATGTTTTTTGCTAAAATATTTTGCAATATTGATGTTTGTAGTTCTTAATAATGATGTTTGCTATGTTGTTGGATTATGCAGGGAAATGCTTTATTCTACACCGAATAATGAATATCACATTCAGAAACAGTTCATCCAAAATCTATTGGATGATCTCTATATCGATAGCGACATTGTAGAATTCTACGCAAGTATTCTGAAATCGAAGATGGAAAACGTTTCTGCCGATAATCCATACAACAAGCATGTAATAATAAATACCAATCATTTGGTAAGTCAATTTTTCATCTGATAAATTACACACTAGTTAGTATTAACAGATT
This sequence comes from Papaver bracteatum, assembly GCA_023529315.1. Lineage (NCBI taxonomy): Eukaryota > Viridiplantae > Streptophyta > Magnoliopsida > Ranunculales > Papaveraceae > Papaver > Papaver bracteatum. Next base: position 767,991 of record JAJJWX010001779.1, read on the forward strand.
CCATGTTATTTTGACTTGTAAAAACTTTTTGCAGAAATATAATGTGTGTATATTTTTGTTTTTTTAAAAAATTTCAATGATGCAGAGATACGTGCAATTAGCCATGGAGAACGGAGACGATAATGCAATGGAAACAAGTTTAATAGCAGATTATGTGAGGGATAATTACAAGTTGGATGCCAAGAACAAAATGCTGATGTTTCCACTGTGCATGAACTACCACTGGGTGTTGCTGGTATGACATAAAAGAGTCTGGAAGATATGCAACTCTATGAAACAGACTCCATTGTTGTCAGGTCATCTGCATACACTTACAAAGCCACTAAGCAAAGTTTTAAATGAGATTGGACATCGAGACAAAGGTGGTAATGAAATTGTTTACACATTGAAGATTCCTAAAGTTCTTAAACAAATATTTTTTTGTGTTTTTATGAAGATGTTGGTGGAATACCAAGAATTCAGTACTCTGAAAAGAGAAAAGAAGAATAAATATATTGGCCACTTTAACAAAAAAAGGATCAAAATGGCATTCCGTATACTGGATGCAACTGATGAATGGAAGAAACTGAAAGGCACAAATTCAAGTCAGATTGTGATATATTCCTAGTAGTACTAAATGACAGATACAACTTGTTAGTATAATCTATAATTATCTGACTGAACTAATTTTGTTGGTATTATCTAGTACACTTATGTTGGTATTATCTAATTTGTTAGTATTAGTGTAGATGCATTTTACTACAAACTACATCCAAAGGATAGAAATGCAATGCTTATCTCTAATGAAAGTAAACACTCCACAATGAACAAAAGATATACGTGGTTCGGTATGATTACCTACGTCCACGGGGGTGAAAGGATGAATCTTATTACTTTGAAGTGTTACAAAGGTGTTGCTCTCCGTGGGATTTCCTTAAAAAATGCACTTACTACTCACTTTTCTTCTTCTTAGTGTTTACTCGAGTTTCTCTCCTTTTCTCTCCCAAAAATACCACCTCACTTTCTTGAATACAAGTCCCTCTATTTATAGGAGAAGTTAACGAAATTAAGGTATTGGTCATGTTACATCCATTTAGCAGTTCTGTGATCGGGCCGGTTCACTTCGTCTCATGTGGCCGATATATCCTGACTCCTTGCCTATCCTTCGTTCGGGACGATCTCTTTAGGTGCATTATTAACACGATGTCGCCTATATTTTACTGTCGTCCTTACGGTTATCCGATGTAACCCGTTCTTTCTTATTCGTTTGACCATAGCCCCTCGTTTGACCCGCCACGCCTTATCTTATCAGCTTTATCAGGAGTCTGGGTCAAGTCTTGTCCGAAATTATTAATCCCTATCCACGTGGATCCTTAAATCTCGCGCCCGGTAATCTTCGCTCTGTACTTCGCGTCTCCTCGTATTTGGGTACACCGGTTCTAGGATGTTTCCACCTGGATCTGCAGATAATTTATACCTAAATTTATGCCCCTTCTTTCGCTTGTGCCGCAGACACGAGTGGAAGAAAGTCGTTTCAACTGCCACGTCCTCGTCCATGCCGCAGATCCCGCCATGCAGCGTTCCACTATCCCCACTTTATTACCTGTAACCGTTGTCATCGGTTACAACTTGTTATTTTTAAATAGCCCGCTCCTTTTTTCTTTTTCTTCTTCTTCTCCACTTCTCACTTCCGCCATTGCAACCTCTTCTTCAAGATTTCTTCGTTACTTTGCGCTTAAAAACCCTAGATTTCTTGTTTTTCTTCCTTCATATCCTCTTCCCCAATTGTTACAGTAGATGTTGTCGCCTCATCTTTTTTTGTTAAAAACCGAGCTTTGCATTATCTCCATTAATGGTTTCTTCTCCTTCCATGACTGAGAAAAGGTCTGTTGACAACGTTTTTTCCGAGTTTGATGCTCCTCCCCTTGCTTCTCTGTTTTTGCTTGAAAGTCCTTCTAGGTATGATGATCGCGCGATAAAATCTATTTTTGCTGATAGCTCTTCTTCTATTTCGTGCAGGTCCGAGAAAATGGTGAAGGATCTCTCTGATAAAGAGTTCATTGAGCAGCTGAAGGAGAAGTACGATCTTCAAAATTACGAAGTGACCCTTCTCTCGGGCCGAAACGGTATCTTGAAGAAAACCGATATGAAGAAGTACGAGCAATAGGCTGATTGTGTGGTCATCACCCTGGGCCAACTGGATCTGGGCCTTCGTCTTCCCTTATACAACCATGATAGCCCGTTTTATTACGAGGTTCTGTCCCAGATTCGGCCTTCTCAGGCTTTGTCTCAATGGACTGGCAATACTTTTAGAATTATGAACGAGTGGAGGGATCGCCACGATGGTCATGGTTCTGATGTTGATTGGTCGACCTACAAGCCTGAGGACGCTCCAATGTATTTCGTTGCTAATTTCCTTGTCAACTATCGGGCCGGTACTACGAACCGGGCGATCTTGTTTGGGTTTCTTTGCTAGTCCTCATCGGGTCAAGGTTATGCCCGAGGGTGTTGAAAGGATGATGCTGGATTACGATCCCATCGGCCAACCCTGCAACAAGCGACCCCGTCATTCTAATGATCCGATTTATCCCCGAGTTCCACTTCTTGTTCGAGGTCCAATTCTTCATGGTGACTTATCGTCGCCTACTTTTCCCGTCGAGCCCTATTCTTTCTGGGTGGTTAATGATGACAAGGCCGATAAGGTATGCGCTTTTCTTGATTTCTATCTTGTTAGCTTCGGGCGTCAACTTGTCATCTTTTTTTTTGTTTGAAAATTTCAGGTCGGTTCCACCAAGACTGTCGGGTCTAGGAAGAGAGGTTCTGGCACAAGTTTTGAGGAAGACCAGGGGAAGGTAACAAACATAATGATTTTATTATAAGTACATGTACTTGCCCCTGTTTTTTGACTTCACATGTTCTGACAAGACACTTGTGCAGAAACACCCAAGGCACGATGATGATGACGCGGGCGATGTTGACCCCACTCCGCTTAGGCGTAATCCTGGTAGAGGTAAGCAAATTGCTAAGCCACCGACGAAAACGGGCCCCATCATTGATCTTTCCGATGACGATGAGATGTTTGGAGAGAATGTGTCGGGTGACAAAGGTGATGAACAAGGTGTGGGCGACCAGCAGGAGCCCTCGGAGACGCCCGACGTAGAGAAGGTCGTTACTAATGTACCGGTAGAGCTTCCTTGTGTGCCCCGGATTTCTGAGGGATCGTCTTCTAGTGCTGAAAATTTCTTTACTGTCTCTAGCCTGATCATGAACTCCTTGGGTGCGCTTACTTTCTCCGACTTTGGGAAGTATACTGGTGAAGAAATGTTGAATGATGTACCCTGTTATGGCGACATCGCCTTGACACTTGACACTGTGGTGAGCGATTCGTTTCTGTATGGTAATACCCCGCTTCTGATTTCTGTTCTTAGTGTCGCTTATGATGCAAACTCGTTTGTTTGTGTTAGATTATGAACCGCGTACGCTTGGATGCCGCCAATCTCCTTCGAGATAAGCAGTTGATAGAGTCTCTCCAACTTCAACTTCAGAATGAGAAGGGTCGTGTGAACGAGCTGGAGATCAAACTTGCCGACGCTCAAGGTATATGATCACTCTTAACTTGTGTTGATTGAGTTTATCGTGCCAGTATCCTGAGTCGGGTATCCTTCTTCCTAGCCGAGGTATCTAGTATAGGTATAGAAGCTTCTTCGGAGTTTAGGATTATGAAGAGAAAATGGGATATTGAGAAGGGTCTAGTGGAAAATCTTCGTCAACGAATGGCGAACAAAGACGACAAAATAGACCGTCAAACTGAGGAAATTGCAAGACTTGAGGACGAGTTAGAACGACATCGCCGGTTTGATTATGATCCTGCCGAGATGGACAATTTACGGGCTCACTTGGGATCTTCTCAGCGCCTTGCTGCTGAAAAAGATGCTTTAGCCACAAGTTTGGAGCAAAGGGTAGACGCTCTACAATTACAGACTCGAGACCTTCACGAGGACCGCCGACGAATATTGAGAGATAAAGATGTGGTGGAGCGAGCTAATAGCGATTTACTGGGCGGAGTGAGTGAATTTGATAAAGTTATGGGCGATTTAGAGTGGAGTAGATTGCAGCTTGCAGTGCTCCAAGCGTCGCGTAATCAGTTAATGAATGATTGGAATGAGCATAAGAAGTATTGCCCCAGCAACGAGTTCAACGAGCAACATTATAACGAATTAACCATGAAGTTGTCCAAGGCCGAGAATGAGTTGTCCAAGTCGGTAGAGTCGCTTCAGTCGGTGTTGCCCGCCCTGTCAGGTCTCTTAGACGATATGTTGAGGCCGTTCTTTTAGATCTAGATTGTGCTTTATTCTTGCAAAAATATTAAGTCGTACCCGATGAATAACATCCTATCTTTGTGATTTTGTAGCCGAGCAAAAACGCTCTCGGGAGCTGGATCTGGAGGTTCGCCGATTGAAACAGGCCGAGGTCGATTTGGGCTCCAAGTTAGCTGAAGCTGAGGAAAATGCTTCCCAGATTACCCAACAACTCGAGGATGAACGCGTCGCCCATGTAGAGGAGTTAGACCGAGAAGGTTCGGGGCGGGCATTATGGACTGGGTGGAAAAGAAGCGGCTCGAGGTCGCGCAGAGGAAGGCCGGCGCGGCTCCTCCCAAGGCTTAAACTTTCTTTTTGTGGTGTTGCGTCACTATGTTGCCCCTTCCATCGGGTTGTAAATCGCTCTGAACACTTCTCCCCTTTTTAATTTCCGATACCTTGCTTGTTTGTTTTAACGGGGGTGCTGCATCACCGATGTTGTTTGTTTTACTTTCGTTAGACGCTTCGTTTCTCTTGGACACATGATGCTTTCCGTATTTTCTTAATAGTCGCATGATGCAATCGAGTTCTCCTTTGTTTCATATGTTATTCCTGCAATCATTGTTCAAGTAAGTCAGTATTCTAACTATTTCTATTGAACACACCCAACAAGGAGGGTCATCGGGCCCTATGCCATGTCCTGATTAGGGAATCTCATCACTATCTCTTTGGATTCAGTGGAAGGGTGCAAGTCATCCTAGTTCTAGGCCAGATAATCCCGAGTGGTTATCGATTAACCGATCTCGGGCAAGTGTACATGCCCACTTGTGATGGTGGTGACCTTTCAGATGTAAGTAGGCCACCTAGCTGAGTAGACCTCGCGTCTAAACAACCTTTGGAACTGGTTTCCAACCACCAGAACCCTTAGGCTACCTCAGCACTTGCACAATGCCACTGCCCCAAGTTCGAATAGCCAGGCGACTGTAAGGCACCTCGGCACTTCCACACTGGCGTTTCCCCGAGTACGAATTCCCATTCGAGTGTAAGTCACCTCGGCACTTCCACACTGGCTTTGCCCCGAGTACGAATGACCATTCGAGTGTAAGTCACCTCGGCACTTCCACACTGGCATTGCCCCGAGTACGAATGACCATTAGTCGCTCATTCCCTATCCCATACCCCTCACGGTTTCACAGAGATAGAAGACACGTTTTCTTACCGTTTTTCCGCATCGCTCGTCAAGGATGGTAGAGTTTCAGGAATCGGATGTTCCATGGTTTGAGATCTCTTGTTCCGCCGAGTCGCAGTAGTCGATATGATACCTCTCCCGCCTTAGATTCGATTATATATGGCCCACCCCACTTTGGTGCTAGTTTTCCGCCTTTTTTGTCGCGCTCCCATTCAGCCAGAAATTTCAATACCTACTTCCCGGGATTGAATTCTCTTGGTCGAACGCGCTTGTTGTATTCCCGTTGTAACCTCCTTTGATAATTTTCCATTTTTTGTAACTCCATTTCTCTTGTTTCTTCCAAGTCGTCGAGTTTAGCCAAGATCAGATCGGATGACACGTTTCGCCTCCAAGCTTCGGTTCTTGTGGTAGGAATCATTCCTTCTGTTGGTAGAATCGCCTCGGTTCCATAGGTAAGCATAAACGGAGAGAATCCCGTAGCTTCCCTTTGTGTGGTTCTATATGCCCATAGGATGTTATATATCTCCTCGCACCAGTTGCCATATTCCCCGTCCAATTTATTCTTCATGTTATCGGCAATAGTCTTATTAGTGATCTCGGCCTGCCCATTGCACTGGGGGTAAATCGGGGTAGCTTTGCTCTTCTTGATGTTGTAAGTGTTGAATAGAAGATCAATGTTCTCGCCCTGTAGTTGTTTCCATTATCGGAGTCGATTGCGGCCGGGACCCCGAAGCGACAAACGATATGTTCCCAAATAAACTTAAAGACATCTTTGTCCCGAATATGCCTTAGTAGTGCCACCTCTACCCACTTGGTAAAGTAATCAGTGGCCACGATAAAATACTTCCTTTGCCCCGTTCCTACATGTAATGGCCCGACAATGTCCACCCCCCATTTAGCAAAGGGCCACGGACTTATGATTGAGTTTAACGGTACGCCGGGAGCAAGGATTTTCTTCCTAAAACGCTGACATTCTTCGCAAGCTCTTGCCATTTGCTTTGCGTCCTCGTTCATATACATCCAAAAGTAGCCCATTGTTTTTTCCTTAACCGATAAGCTTCTTCCTGAGCTGTGATTTCCAGCCGCCCAATAGTGTAGCTCGTGTAGGATTATATTGACCTATTCCCTGCTTAAGCATCATAGGAGTGGTCCTAGGTAAGATTTCCGATATAAGATCCCTTCCCTTAAATCGTAGGCGCCCGATTTTCTTTTGATCTTGTTCATCTCGGGCCGACTCTTAGGTAGCTCACCTGTCTCTAAGTATTGATGTATCGGCTTTCTCCAGTCGCCTTCTTTGTATCTCTCGACTGTGATAACGGCCACCTAGATACGTACGTCTGGTGTTTCTGGGATAGACGGGTTAAGAAGCCTCATAAAGCATATCCCTTCGATGCTCGGGTCTACTAGTTGTGAGGCGATGTACGATAGAGCGTCCGAGTGTCTGTTATCCTTTCGGCAGATATGGCGGAATTTAATATCTGGTATTTGCTTGATGTAAAATTGGGCGAGCTCCCAATATTTTTGCAGCACCGGATCGTGTGTAGCGTATTGGCCCGTAATTTGCCGGATCACTAGTTGTGAGTCACTAATCAGTCGAACCTCATGCAACCCCATTTCCACAATTATTCGTAAGGCATGGATCACAGCTTCATACTCGGTGACGTTGTTTGTTGCCTTGAATTCTAACCTGAACGAATGCACGATCTTCCTCCCCTTTGGCGTGGTAAACACCAACCCGAGGCCCGATCCGTATTTGTTTGATGCCCCATCAACAAATACTTCCCATCGTGTTGAGCTACTGGCGGCTAGTAGGTCCGCTGGCTCCTCTTGTTCTTTTACCATTCCCGGTATATCTTCTACCTCGTCTTCATCACTGAGGGGGAAATCTGCCAAGAAATCGGCCACTACTTGTCCTTTGATCGCGGTTCTTGTCTCGTATATCACGTCATATTGTTTGATTATGGCTCTCCACTTGGAGATTCTCCCCGATCGCCCAGCACTATCCAAGACCGCTTCGATAGGCGATTTGGTGAGCACCCGTATTCGATGAGCTTGAAAATATGTTCGTAGCTTAGAGGCAGTAAAGGCTAGCGCGAGCACCATCTGCTCCATTCTGGTGTAGTTCTTCTCGGCCGGACTTAAAGTTTTTCTAGCGAAGTATACCGACTTCTCCACGCCTATCTCTGTTTTGACCAATACCTCACTGATGGCATAGGGTGTTGCGCCTAAGTATAGAGTGAGAATTTCTGACGGCTCAGGCCTTTGAAGAACCGGGAGGCTAGCTAGATGTAGCTTGATATTTTGAAAGGCTTCTTCGCTTGCGTCCGTCCATTGGAATTTTTCTCCTTTCTTTAAGATATCGTAAAAGGCCTTGCATTTGTCCGATGATCGTGATACGAATCGCCCCAATGCGGCTATGAAACCATTTAGTTTCTGCACGTCTTTTACCGTCGCGGGGGATGACATTTCAAGGACGGCTCGTACCTTCTCGGGATCTGCTTCTATTCCCCTGGGGGTGATGATGTAGCCTAGGAATTTCCCCGACGTGACCCAGAAGTCGCACTTGGCAGGATTAATCTTCATCTTGTGTTTCCTCATTGTCTGAAAAATCTCTCGAAGGTCTCGGACGTGGTTTTTTGATTTTCGACTCTTAACTAACATGTCGTCCACGTAAACTTCTATGGTATCGTGAATCTTGTCTTCAAACATGTCGCCTACCAATCTCTGGTACGTATCCCCGGCATTCCTAAGTCCGAATGGCATCTTGGTGTAACAATACAATCCTCTTGGTGTGAAGAAGGAAGTATGTTCCTGGTCCTCCGGCGCCAATGGTATTTGGTTGTAGCCCATGTATCTGTCCATTAAGGTTATCGCCTCGTATCTCACTATTGATTCTACTAATTGATCTGTGCTGGGAAGGGGGAAACTGTCCTTCGGGCAAGCCTTGTTCAAGTCGCTGAAATCAATACATATTCTGACTCCCCCTTTCTTTTTCGGTACCACGACCATGTTAGATATCCACTGTGGGTAGTGGGACTTCCTTATTATTCCAAATTCTTGTAGATTCTTCAGCTCGACCTCTACCGCCGCTTGTGACTCTGGCGCGATACGCCTCATTTTTTGTCTAATCGGTTTGAACTTCGGATCAGTTTTTAAGTGGTGACAGCAGACCTTCGGGTCAATACCCTCCAAATCATACACTTCCCAGGCGAATGCATCCAAGTTTTCTTTTAATAACATCGTGAGTTTACTCGCTTGTTCGTCCGATAGTAATGCCCCGATCCTTACTACCTTGGGTTCTTTTATCGTTCCCAAGTTTACTTCTTTAGTCGGCTCAACTGTCTAGTAGTTTGATTTGGTCTCCCTGACTGGGGACGCTTCCTTTAATTACTATAAAGGGTCTTGTTCTCGAGTCTCGTGTGCCAGGACCGCTTGTGAAATTACCTCCTCCAATTCTTTTGCCGCCTTCACTTCCTTTGCTTTGTTCTTTTCTTGCCTTTGACGAGCTCGCCGTTCTTCATTTATTTCTACATCAACTTTCATGCATTGTCGTGCCTCCTGGGAGTCGCCCACAACTTCCGCTATTCCCTTGCAAGTCGGGAACCTTAACCTTTGATGGTATGCCGATGCTACTCACTTAATCCCAGCAATCCATGGGCGCCCGATAATGTCATCATAAGGTGAGGCGACGTCGACCACACAAAAGGTGGTTAGTGTGTCGAGGTAGCCACCACCATCTAAAAATCTCAAAGTTACTTCGCCCTTTGGGATGGTTACTGTGCCGTTAAAGCCGTAGATGCGATATGTTGATGGGACGAGCATGTCATCCGAGAGTTTCATTCTTCTGAACGTGTCGTAGAACAACACCTCGACTGAACTTCCGCTATCCACGAGGATCCTTCTTACTCCCCACTTCTCAATCAATAACCTGATGACCAGTGGATCGATGTGTGCCTGTCCGTTTGCTGGGACATCCTTAGCCGAGAACGAAATGGGCAGCGTCATCCAAGGTTCCATTGGAAGGGACTTGGCTATGCTAAATACTTCTTTACCTTCACGATCCCTTTTATGGATCCTAGTGGTGATTACTGGGCCGAGGGTGTAATTTTGCATTGTCGAATGTGAAATGGTGCTCACGAACTGATTCGCCCTATCGATACGGACTTGATGAACTGGTGCATCGGGTGTTGCTTCCGGCCGAAGGGGGTTTCGGACATACTGCCTCAAATATCCATCGCGGATGAGGTGCTGAACAATATCTTTCACTTCTCGACAGTTGTTGGTGGAATGACCCCTATATTGATGGTAGTGACAGTATTCGGGATGATCTCGGGTCTCTTGGAACTTTACCCCCTCGATGCTGGGTAGTTGATGTCGTTTCTCTTCTCAACTTCCTTGAACAACTCTTCCAAAGAAGCGTTTAGAGGGGTATACGATCGGGCTTCCTGCTTTGGCTTCTTCCATTTGGCCATCCATTCCCTCTTCTCACTGCTCCTCGGGGGCGGGTCCGATCTCTTTTCTGGTCGCCTGATATGGTCGTCCATGACCGTTTTAGTTTCGGTACCAACTTCAGCGCTGGCTTCTTGTACTCCTCTATCTCTTGATTCGGCCTGAATTTCTTCCAGGGAGATGTAGTGTTCTTGCATTCTTATCATCTCCTTTAAGGTTTTAGGTTTTTCGTAAAACATGGCAATCCAGATGGGGTCCGATCTCCCTAACGCGTTTTCAAACCCAAATATGGCTTGATCCACCGGTACCTTCCCAATTTCAGTACACAGTTTCCTCCACCTGTCGGTCAGGGTTCTCAAAGGCTCTCTGAATCTTCGGGCGAGAGTAAACAGCTTGTTCATTCTTGGCCGAGGTCTACTGTTATGCAAGTAGGTCTCAAGGAAGGCCTCGACTAGCGCATCGTAACCGTTAATCGAACCAGGTGTGAGCGAATAAAACCAATCTTGCGCCTCGCCCTCCAAACTAGCTGGAAAGAATTTGCTCATTACTACCAGGTTGTTTCTCCATTGGATCAGTGACATGGTATACATCTTAAGATGCTCGATCGCATCGCCCGTTCCATCAAATCTAGAGGGTAATGAAGGTAAAGTACATTTGGGTGGGAACGGCATTTGTTCCAGTTCTTGAGATAAAGGCGTTTTCTCGGCTTCACTCATAATCTCGGCCAACTTATTCTCTTCGCTTCCGCCCGAGAGTTCCTTGATTTTTTCTTCCAACTCCTCAATCTTGGCTTTAGTTTTCCGATCTTGTCGCTCATCCCTTCCTCGCCTTTCTTCGTCGGTGGACGAATCCTCGGGTGGTCCATATCTCTGCATGGGGGGTACCGGAGGTAATGGTGGCTAACCTGACTGATTGGGCTGATTAAGGTTACTTGGCCCCATCATGGGTGGTGAGTGTTCGGATCGGCCGCGATAACCCGATGTACCTCGACTGGACGACCCTCTTGATCTGGTCCGTTGGTTTCTCAGCTGGTAGTTCTCATAATCCAAGGCTAGATTCCGCTGCTGGAGTTCCCTTAGTGCCGCTTCTTGTCTCCTCTGACTCTCCAAAATGGCCAATAACGTCGGGTCCGTACTTTCATGACTGGAATGTCCATTGGGTTGGTGTGGCCGAGGCTGTAATGGTGCAGATGTGGGTGGTGGGGGTAGTATCGGGTTGGTTACACGATCGACCACGTGAACGGTTGTCGGGCCGATGTTACTTGTTGCTGCTCGGCCCAGCTGAATCTTCCTAAGACGCTCTTGTTCCCTTCCCAAAGCTTTCTGGTGCTCAACTTGTCGCCTCGTCCTTTGCCTCTGAGCTCGCGCTGCAAGGGCTTCCTCATCGTCATCGGTGTCTGAAGATGTGATTCCATCGATTTGGTCAACTCTTCTCTGGGTCAATATAATTTGGTCCAGAGGTAGGGTGTTATCGTATCTCCCCAAATCTACTTCCTCGTCTACAACAGGCATTCCTCGCGCAGATGCATGATATTCCTCGGGCGGTGGTTGGCGACTGTCTTCTTGCCTCGGCCCCGTTATCCCTTCATGCATGCTTCTGCTAGTGATTGTACGATTCCTTAACATCCTAATTGTCCCTGAAGTGCTAGCCATCGGTCACGTCGCGTGATAAGCCGAGTATCGCCCGTCCCTACGTCAGCAAATACGAAAAAGAACCCCTTACTTTGACCTAATTTTCAAATAAAAAATTCAGACATATGGGCAAAAAGTTCGACTGTACGACTGATGTCACTGTGTAAGATCTACTTCAGTTGTTAGGTGGGTACTGTCCCTCTACCCTATATTGTCCCTATGCTGAATCTGTGGCTGACCTCACTTTCCCGTCGCTATCACTCCGTACGACGTCTCTCTCTGTACTCGACCTATGCATTTAAGTTAGTTTTGTCCTTTATTCTACATGTTCCAAATCATTGATCTTATGCACATTATTCTTAGAAAGAAGTGCGACAAGGAACCCCTAAAATCAAATCAAACTTGTACCAGCTCCACTTTATCGAGATCTAATTATGAACTCTCCGACGACTTATGCTACACCGCCGGATAAAAAATTCTATACGATTGACAGTTTATCGCACGATGAAACAGCTACAAACGCAAACTTTTGGTTATTCCAAGCACCCGACTTCATGCCGTAGCTAAAAACAACTCGTTTAACGCTAACAATTATACAACTATCAAGAACAAACAGTCATCCTTTCAACAGATTCTTCACATAGCTTCTAACCCGAACTGTTAGTTGCTGGTGAGCTCGTGAAGTCTCTCTGTTGATCAGACTGTTGAATATGTTAAGAAGACGCTGCTACTGTTCTGGCTTTGAAGTAAATGACTCAAAACAACTGTTATTTCGGCCAACAGAGTTCATCATAGCTTCAAATTCAACACGTTAATCATGTATTGATGAGCTGTTGATCGTCTCTGAAGGTTTTTACGGCAAGGTATCCTGAGATCTTAGTCGCTCCCCTTAGTCGGCGCCAGAATGTAGATTCATTTTACTACAAACTACATCCAAAGGATAGAAACGCAATGCTCATCTCAAATGAAAGTAAACACTCCACAATGAACACAAGATATACGTGGTTCGGTATGATTACCTACGTCCACGGGGGTGAAAGGATGAATCTTATTACTTTGAAGTGTTACAAAGGTGTTGCTCTCCGTGGGATTTCCTTACAAGATGCACTTACTACTCACTTTTCTTCTTCTTAGTGTTTACTCGAGTTTCTATCCTTTTCTCTCCCAAAAATACCACCTCACTTTCTTGAATACAAGTACCTCTATTTATAGGAGAAATTCTATACAACGAAATTAAGGTGTTGGTCATGTTACATCCATTTAGCAGTTCTGTGATCGGGCCGGTTCACATTGTCTCATGTGGCCGATGTATCCTGACTCCTCGCCTATCCTTCGTTCGGGCCGATCTCTTTAGGTGCATTATTAACACGATGTCGCCTATATTTTACTGTCGTCCTTACGGTTATCCGATGTAACCCGTTCTTTCTTATTCGTTTGACCATAGCTCCTCGTTTGACCCGCCACGCCTTATCTTGTCAGATTTATCAGGAGTGTTTGGGTCAAGTCTTGTCCGACATTATTACGCCCGATCCACGTGGCTCCTTAAATCTCGCGCCCGGTAATCTTCGATCAATACTTCGCGTCTCCTCGTATTTGGGTACACCGGTTCTAGGATGTTTCCACCTGGATCTGCAGATAATTTACACCTACAATTACCTAGTATTATTCTGATTGAACTACAGATTACTATTGGTTGTTAACATTATGTTGGTATTATCTAATTAAAGCACACTTCTTAATATTGTCTAGTTAAAGTTTGAATGGTTTGATTATTTCCCTTGATTATCTTCAGTGTTGCAATATTTTTATATGGTTACAGGTTTGCATAGGTAAAAAATACAGAGAGACAACTTGCAGAAGTTTTTCCCAGAAATGGAAGCAACTAGAACAAGTTGTCTCCATAAAATAGAAGCAACTTGCAGAATCCGTGAACATAACCAACAAAGCAAATAATATTACAGACCAAATTCATTTGTAATCCCTTCTATTCTTGATTGTTCTGTGTTGCAATGTTTCTATATGGTTACAGGTTTGCATAGGTAAAAATTCTGCTATAGAAGGAACTTGCTCAAGTTGTCTCCATCTATGGAAGCAACTTCCTTCAAGTTTATCCCAAAATTGGAAGCAACTTATAAAAGTTGTTGCCAAAAAAATCATGCAGGAACTGAAATGGAAAGCAACTAGCAAAAAGTTGTCTCCATAAATGGAAGCAACTTGCAGAAGTTGTTCCCAACATGGAAGCAACTAGCAAAAGTTGTCTTCATAAAAAACAAAAGCAACTAGTAAAAGTTTCCTTCAACTAAAATAACATGACTTCAAATCTGTAGACATAACCAACATAATTTCCATGAAAAAAAATATATTAAAGACCCTGCAGCAAACTGAAGAACAAAAACTGATTTCATAAGCATAACAAGTTAAAAAAAAAAAGTGTATCATTATCAATTAAAGACAAAAACCAAGTTCACATAAACATAAATCACAAGTTCAATAAAACATGAAAGAAAGGTTCAGAAAAAAATAAAACAAACTGGAAAAAATGCAGTTGAGAGATTGTATAAGAACATCATCCTGTTGAACCTTCCAATCCTAGACCGATTCTTGAATACTGGTGGGCGAGGGGCCAATGGAGCACTACTGCATGTTCTACGATTATGGTATACAAGCATTCCACAGCGACCACACCTTCTCTTCTTGCGTATTTTCTCACGGTAACTGCGTTCACGAACAGAGTTTCTCCTTCCAATTTGTGGTCCAACAGTGGGAGGCATGACGTATTTGGTACGAGAAATCTCATCAGGCTTGTCTCCATCAGGAATGGGATAGATAGGTTTGAGTACAAACCTCTGTAGTATTCAGCGGTGTAGTAAGGTAAGATGTGCTTGTACACCTCCTCCTCACTAATCTGCACCATAGCTTTCACCGAATGACTGTAGGGGAAGCTGTGTTTGATAGACTCATTTTTGTGTCTAAATTGTCCTCAATGTCTCTATTATTAGTCTCGATTGTTGTACTTATATTGGTGTTTTTATGTTTGTGTAGGTATTTTTGGAGAAATACACTTGTTTGGAAAAAGTTGCTCAAAAAGTGTTATTTTGGCCCCCGGAGAAAAGTGATAAAAGCACCCTCAATTTGGATAAGGGGCACCTCAGGGCACCCCATGTGTTAAAGGCGCCCAACCTTTGGATTGGGGCACTCCTTCTTCAACATTCAACTTCTGTTTTTGGCGGGAAATGTTGGCAGTGAAGAACAGACTTCTGGTTCGGATTTTGGAGCTGTTTTAGTGAGATTCAATGCTTGAGTTTCTTTGGGATAACTTGATTGAGTGTAACAGGCCTGGTAAGGCCGTTGGAATCGATCCAATTTGGATAGATAATCGTGTGGAAGAAATTAGGGTAGCTCATGCATGAGAAGTGATAATCACGGGATGTTACGTGTCGATGGGATTTTGAGTGAGGCAGAGCGTGTTTAACTTAATCTGGGACATCTTTGCAACAAGCTCGACAGATTTTGACATCAATAGACGTGTGAAGAGGCGAGAAAGGGAAGAAAATGTCCGATATTATTTTTATTTAGTGCCGAGATATGGGAATATTTTCCGGAGTAATGAGCGAAGATTATTGGTCTGAAGGTGTATAAATATTCTACTGGGGTCGAGTAGATGGTTTATGGAGAGTTTGGGGACGCTGCAGAGCTGAGAAAATAAGCTGCAGAAAATTATTTTCTGCTGCTGCATGAGGAGGAGAACGAATAACATTGACCCCCAAAAGCAGTCGTTCATGCTATAATAGAAACGATAGAGGGTTTAGGGTCGTAGTGGTACA
Source organism: Papaver bracteatum (assembly GCA_023529315.1). NCBI lineage: Eukaryota > Viridiplantae > Streptophyta > Magnoliopsida > Ranunculales > Papaveraceae > Papaver > Papaver bracteatum. The sequence goes on from JAJJWX010001779.1 coordinate 783,361, forward strand.
TCAACAGATTTTATCTATCGTTCTTTGTAACAACCGAGTTTGTAACAAATATAACTGTTACAAACCAGGTTTTCATCATTTTCTCTTCATTGCATCATTTGTACACCTCCTTTGAGCAATAATAATGATTTTTGAGCGTGTTTTAAAAATGAGGAGCTAAACCCCATCCTCTGGGGCGATGGAGGAAGCCAATTCTCAACACTATGGTACTTTTATTAAATTCTTTTCACGACTTTTTCATTAATAATTCAATTTATGATTTTAAATTAATTAGTTGTGATTTAGTTTGATGGGTTATGCTTAGCTTAGGTGTTTTGATAACCCATGCTTACCATTTACAATTAATGTTTTATAAAATCTACCTTGGCAAAGATTTAGAGTCAATAGTTATTATTTTCGGAGCTATAATTATCAAAGAATTAATAATTGAACCATAAGAACATGAGTTTGGTGGAATCCTGAGTCCTAGTAACTCTCAATCTTGTTACCTTCATTTGCATATTTTTGCTAGTTTTAATATTTTCCTTTATAAAGTCTAAAAAAATCTTCCTTCACAAGTCTCAAAGAACCTTTTTACTACAACATCATTGATAAATACCATCAATTTTTGGCGCCGTCGACACGGAGCTTGTCTTTAGGCTAGAGTTTTTAGATTTTGATTCTTTTTTTTAGGTTTTTATTTGTTTTTACTTTATTTGTTCTTCTTTACGTTTTTTTTTTGTCTTTTTACTACAGATTTTTGAATTTGGAGCAAAAGAAAAATTTTCCAAGGCTTTTGGTGAATACTTAAAGTTTGGATTTGAAGACAAAGCGAAAGGAGCGAAAGAAGAAGATTTTTTTTATAAAAATAGAAAAAAAAAAGAGAGTTTATTTCTTTAGATTGTATTAGGATTTCTTTATTCTTGTAATTTTTTTTTCTTTTGCACTTTACTCTTTGGACTTTGGACTTGGACATTTGGACATTTGGACATTCTTTTAAGGAAGGGTAAAATTAAATATTAAACTGTTTGCAGAGAAGGACGGTGATTACGATATCACTTCGGCCCCTCGGGTTCGTACATGACATAGGAGTCGTGGCCCGAGTCGACTACAACGGTTCATCCCACGTCTAGAACGAGAGGTAAGTTTGTCGAAACCCTCGCGAATCCCCTGTCAGTTCTTGTATTCCTTCATTTGCATATATGTCGAGGAACTGAAAATGGTTGTTTTAAATTCCTAGTAAAGGGCAAGGACTGGCCATACAAGATAAGGGTTCGGATTTCATCACCTTTCTCTTCTTGCCCGCCTTAGGAAAACAATGCCAAACGCGAACCTAAGCTTAAAATTTGGAATAGAACGAGACCAATAGGGTAACGAGCTTAATAGGAAAGTCGTTCGAAAAATATTGGTTACTCTTTTGAGCATTCTTTGAAGTTCATGATGGTTTCTGAAAGTTGAACGCGTGACTGCACCGCCTTGTAATGCGGTGAGGCCTTGGGTATCAAAGCTCCACGTAGCTTCCCTCGCATCTATTCAACTAAATTAAACTCGGATTAATTCCAGAGGGGTTTGCTCAGATTGTAACGAATTCCCTTTCGAAGGATTAGAAGCTGGTCTAGAAAACAATCTAAGTGGAGCCATCATGCTTTTTGTTTGCTAGAATTCCCTAGGTTTTCTTTGGTGGAGTCATCTTGCTTTGTGTTTTCTTAGAACCTCCCTTCCTTTTAGGATTTTTCTTTTTCTTTTTCTTTTATTTTTCTAGTGTATGCCCGAGGTCATTAGACAACGGGCTTGGAAAAGACACACTCTAGGTCGTTTGATTAGTGAAAAACCTAGTAGTTCTTCTTATGAAGGCGGGGAGCTCGAAGACTCTTCTTTTGAGAGCCCCGTTTTCGGAAACTTTAGTTTTGAGAATCTGTCTCTTTGTGAGGATAATACTTCAGTTGTGCCAGCAATGGCTACTTTGAAAGACTACATGTACCCAACTAGGACCAACCGAGCATCGTGAATTAAATTGCCAGCCTCTACGGCTACTTATGAGTTGAATCCTGGTATTCTTCAGATGATCCCTATATTCTTAGGAAAATATGATGAAAACCCTTACTTTCACATTAGGGACTTTGACGAAATATGTGGAACAATTAAGATTAAGGACCTTACTGATGAAGTCTTAAAACTTAGGATGTTCCCCTTTTCCTTAAGATATAAAGCCAAGTCCTGGCTGAATAATCTACCATCTGGGTCTATAGAAACATGGGACCAACTTACTGCTGCTTTCAACTTAAAGTGGTTCCCTAAGCATAGAACAACATCTTTTAGGCAGAAAATTAGTTCCAGTATGCAACAAGAAGGAGAATCCCTTTATAGATTTTTAGAGAGATTTAATGATCTTTTGTCGCAATGTCCTCACCATGGGTTCGAAAAAATGAAACTAGTTGAAATTTTGTATGAAGGTTTAGACTATTCGACCAAAGCCATGGTCGAGTGTATGAGTGATGGTTTATTCACAAGTAAAAGCGCTGATGATGCACTTTCCTTCTTAGAAGATGTAGCTGAAAAATCCCAACAGTGGGAGTCTTGTGTTGAACCCCCTAAAAGACTCTTGGTTAATAGAAATAGCACCAATGCGGTCGATACAAGCTTTGGGTCAGATGCTAAGTTCGATTCTTTGTCTAGAAGGTTAGAAGCTTTGGAAATGGGTCAGTCTAAAAATAGGTCCCTTATTGAACCTAATGATAGAATTGGAGCCTCTCAAGTCTCTAGTTGTGGAATAGAACCCAATAGCTCGTTTTGGGAAGGTCACGTTAGTGAAGAGCAATCCCATGTTGTTTATAACAATGCTAGGTTTGAAAACCATCATAAGTTTAACCCATACACAGATACCTACAACCCTGGTTGGAGAAACCATCCTAATTTTTATTGGTCTAAGGACCAGAATCAAGGTCAGTCTAGTAATTCTCATCCTCCCCCAGGTTTTGGTTATGGTAAGAACTCTTCAGGTCAAGACCAGTTCCAGAACCCAAATAAGAATAGAATGACTATCTTAGAGGAATATCTTAGTATATTAAAAAAGATCCAGGATATGCTATCACAAATCTAGGAAATGTTAATAAAGAGCCAGGTTAATTTTCAAGAGGAAACCAAGCAGAATTTTAAGAATAATTCCCAGTCTCTTGTTAAATTAGAACTTCAAGTCGGCCAGATAGCTAAGTATATAAGTGAGAGAGAAGATGGAAGGTTCCCTATTCATACTAATCCTAACCCCATAGGAGAGAAATCGTACAATCATGTGAATTCTATTACAACCCTTAGGAGTGGAAAGAAAGTTGACAATAAGATCGCCATGCCTGAAAGTGAACATGCTGTAGTTCCATCTTCTACTTCCCAAGAGGAGGATCCCATAGCTGAGGAAACTGAAACAATTCCTAAGGAGTCCCAAGAAATTCCTGATAGGACTGCCTTTGTTCCTAGAGCCCCATATCTAAAGTTGTTAGCCCCAACAAAAAAGGAGTCGACTTTCAACGAGATAATGGAGAAATTTAAGAAGGTGAACATTAACATTCCATTGTTAGAAGCAATTAGACATATGCCTGCTTATGCCAAGTTCCTTAAAGATCTTTGTACACGAAAGCGTAAGCTTAATGTCCAAAAGAAAGCCTTTTTAGCTGGTCAAGTAAGTTCCATTCTTCTGAACCAAACACCCCCTAAGTGTAAGGACCCTGGATGCCCCACCATATCTTGTGCAATTGGTAAGCACATGGTTGATAAGGAATTACTTGACTTAGGAGCTAGTGTTAACTTACTTCCATATCATGTTTACACCCAGATAGGTCTTGGTAGGTTTAAACTGACTAAAATGACACTTCAATTAGCTGATAGGTCTGTTAAAGTACCTCTTGGTGTCATATAGGATGTTCTGATTGAGGTTTATAAGTTTATTTATCCAGTGGATTTTTTTGTTCTAGACACATAGCCTGTTCAGGACCCAAGTGCTCAAATCCCGGTGATTTTAGTTCGCCCATTCTTAGCCACAGATAACGTTGTCATCAATTGTAGGACCGGTATTATGAACATATCCTTTGGTAATATGACTACCGAACTAAATGTATTTAATGTTACTAGGCAACCTTCTGAGAATGATGATTTAGAATAAGTGAATATGATTAGCACTTTAGTTCAGGATTTAGTTCAGGATGATTGGAATGACACTTTACTAGGAGACTCTTTAGATGAATTTGAGGAAACCATTCTCTTAGACCATACGTGTGATCAATCTGTAGAATAAGCCCTTGAGTATTTTAAAGACTCTACGGACACAGAAATCCAAGCAATAGTGTTAGGTCTTTCTGAGAATAGTGATGACCCTAAGTTTGGGGGTAGAGAACTAGAATAAGCTCTTGAGTACTTTAGGGACTCTGGGGATCTAGAAATACAAGCAATAGTTAGAGGTTTGTCCATTTAAAACCCTAAGTTTGGGGGTAGTGATGGTTCTTGTGATCGTCACGTATCCCTAATTGAAGTTCTAACTTGGGACTCAAGCCTTGTGCGTCTGAGATAGTACTTGAGTCTATTCAGACACCACAACCCGATCCTCCTGATATTGTCCAGGAAGTGACCCAGGTTTTAGAGGCCAGCATTTCGGATGAATCTCTTTATCAAGACACACATATGAAGCTTCGTTATTTTCCCCAGATAAACCCAGTTGTCTTGACAGAAACCTTAGATGAGGATGTGCTCCTTCTATTTATTTTTCTAAACCAGTGCAGTTGTCTCATATTGGTGTTAACTATATTTGGTCTTATGGACCCACAACTATTTCGGCTATTGGTGTATGACTTTGGAAGGTGAAGATCCTTTTTGAGGTATTTGATGTCTGGCTGAAGACTTTAAACTTATCACTTCTTGGGAGGTAACCCATGCTCTTGCAACACGGTAATATCTTTCCTTAACTCTTTTTCTTCAAATGGTAATAGTTTCTCCTTGTTCATGTTTTTAATTTCATCTTTAGAACATTGAGTACAATGTTAGATTTTAGTTTGGTGGTATGGGAGAAACTTTTTAGTTGCAATAAATAAAACTCCAGAGCCTAGAAATTTATGCTTATTAAGGTTGGCACTAACCAATCTAAGTGTATGGGAACATCTTAGTTGTAGGAGTTGAGGAACCAATCTGATTAGATGGAAACATCTAGAAGAGTTTATTCATAAAAGCACAGGGCTCAGGTGTTAGAAAAGAAAACATGGTAGTTTCGCCATATCCTCGTGATGAAAACATCGAAAGAATCCTGATCACTTCTTTTATTTTTATTTTTACCATTACTAGGGTAAATAGAGTGACTGAGATACCAAAAAAAAAAAAAATGAGACCAGACCGCTAGACCAACCAGAATAAATACAATAATGTCGACCACTGGTACCCTTGTATATGCCAGCTGAGTTGACCTAGAGTTAGGATTATCTACCACTAGTTCCCTTGTATATGCAGTGTGTTGATATTAGTCCAGACCAGTATCTCAGTCCATTAGTATAGGTTCACCTTAGTCAACATCATCCACGTTTTTCTCTTCTTAATCTATCCATGTGATTGGTTGACTCCGGTTTATGATGTCCAGAAACTATCTGATTAGAGCTATGTCACTTTATATGAATTTTAGTATGCTTGAGTGCAAACTCGTGTACATCAATTGGAATTTCGCATCAGGGTACTTCCTCCTGTAGTCAATAAGTATGCCAACCAAGGAGATTCTTTAGTGCCTTCTGAGGTTATGTGTAGATAGCTAGGGTCTGGAGTAAAGGTTTTGTGGGTACACCTCTGGTAAACCCTCCGGAGACAACACTCCGCCACTAGGGCCACCTAGCGGTTTAACGGCTTGCTGCACGTGCTAAGTGTAGTCATTTTATTTTCTAGATTAGATTTGCTCGAGGACTAGCAAATAATAAGTTTGGGGGTATTTGATAGACACATTTTTGTGTCTGAATTGTCTTAAATGTCTCTATTGTTAGTTTCGATTGTTGTACTTATATTGGTGTTTTTATGTTTGTGTAGGTGTTTTTGGAGAAATACACTTGTGCGGAAAAAGTTGCTCAAAAAGTGTTATTTGGGCCCCCGGAGAAAAGTGATAAAAGCACCCTCAATTTGGATAAAGGGAACCTCAGGGCACCCCATGTGTTAAAGGCGCCAACCTTTTGGATCGGGGCACTCCTTCTTCAACATTCAAATTTTGTTTTTGGCGGGAAATGTTGGCAGTGAAGAACAGACTTCTGGTTTGGATTTTGGAGCTGTTTTAGTGAGATTCAATGGCTGAGTTTCTTTGGGATAGCTTGATTGAGTGTAACAGGCCTGGTAAGGCCGTTGGAATCGATCCAATTTGGCTAGATAATCGTGTGGAAGAAATCAGGGAAGCTCGTGCATGGGAAGTGATAATCACGGGATGTTACGTGTCGATGGGATTTTGAGTGAGGCAGAGTGTGTTTAACTTAATCTGGGACATCTTTGCAATAAGCTCGACAGATTTGGACATCAGCAGACATGTGAAGAGGCGAGAAAGGGAAGAAAATGTCCGATATTATTTTTATTTAGTGCCGAGATATGGGAAGATTTTCCGGAGTAATGAGCGAAGATTATTGATCCAAAGGTGTATAAATATTCTACTTGGGTCGAGTAGAAGGTTTATGGAGAGTTTGGGGACGTTGCAGAGCTGAGAAAAGAAGCTGCAGAAAATTCTTTTCTGCTGCTGCATGAGGAGGAGAACGAAGAACATTGACCCCCAAAAGCAGTCGTTCATGCTATAGTAGAAAAGACAGAGGGTTTAGGGTCGTAGTGGTACAACAACATATTTTATCTATCGTTCTTTGTAACAGCCGAGTTTGTAACAAATATAACTGTTACAAACCCGGTTTTCATCATTTTCTCTTCATTGCATCATTTGTACACCTCCTTTGAGCAATAATAATGATTTTTGAGCGTGTTTTCAACATTAGGAGCTAAACTAGGGCTGTCAATGGGTACCCGTTACCCGGAATCGGACCCGCCTAATTGGGTCCGGTTCTGGGTCCTAAATTTGGACCCATTAGCAACTTAGGACCCGACGGGTAATTACCCGATTGGACCCGAATGTTAACGGGTCCAAACGTGTAATACCCGTGGGTACCCGCGGGTAATGGGTACCCGTTTATTTAACCTTTTAATCATCTTTTTAGCAAAATTATAAGTATTTTGCAAGTTTCGGCTTTGAATTTTTTTGATTTTTGATTTTTTTCTTACATTTAATCTTTATTTAGTACATTAATAAAGAAATAATAATAAATTTTTATAAAAATAATTTATATTCAAGTTAAAAAGAGAAAGAAATTAATATTTTAAGATTTTTTAATACCCAACGGGTACCCCGGGACTTTAAACGGGTCCGGTTCTGGGCCAACACATTATGGAACCGACCCCGGAACCGTTAGTACCCGGAACCGATGCTGATATTTCGGGTCCGGTTCTGGGCCATGTACTACCCGGGAGGACCCGAACCCGTTGAAAGCCCTAAGCTAAACCCCATCCTCCGGGGCGATGGAGGAAGCCAATTCTCAACACTATGGTAATTTTATTAAATTCTTTTCACGACTTTTGCATTAATGTAATTCGATTTATGATTTTAAATTAATTAGTTGTGATTTAGTTTGATGGGTTATGCTTAGCTTATGTGTTTTGATAACCCATGCTTACCATTTACAATTAATGTTTTATAAAATCTACCTTGGCAAAGATTTAGAGTCAATAGTTATTATTTTCGGAGCTATAATTGTCAAAGAATTAATAATTGAACCATTAGAACATGAATTTGGTGGAATCCTGAGTCCTAGTAACTCTCAATCTTGTTACCTTCGTTTGCATATTTTTGCTAGTTTTAATATTTTCCTTTATAAAGTCTAAAATATCTTCCTTCACAAGTCTCAGAGAACCTTTTTACTACAACATCATTGATAAATACCATCAGTGTTTTTGCCACCAGTGACAAGTACAGGTCTGCGAGTCCAAGTCTACAATATGATTCGCATTACTAGTTATGATCTCAAATACCTTTTCACTAGCTCTACGCACCTTGTATCTACGACAGTCAGTTATCCTCTTGTCTAACCGTGCTTGCATCTTAGGGGTAAGTATTGTAGTCCATCTGATAGCTTCAACCTTCCTCTTCCACATTTTCTCCACTATCTGAGCACGAATACATTCAATCAACTCGATGGCTTTCAGTCGCTTTTCATGCCTAATCAAGCTATTAAAGCTTTCAACTATATTGGATGTAAGTTCTCCATACCTTTCCAAGGAAACTCATTAGCATCCCAGATCTTCAGTGGGATCTTGTTTATCTACTCAATAACAGAGAATATCTTCAGATTGACCATGCTTGAAACTGCCTTCAGAAATTTCTCCTTGGTGACAGCACTGTAGCATTGCTCAAACAAGTTAATAGCAGTCTGTCTACCCTTGCCTTTGACAACTGGAATATTGCCTTTCATATGGTACGAGCAATACGAGTGAAAAGAATTCGGAAAGATTTCAGGAACAGTGTTCAAAAGTACAGTTCCACGATCAGATATAATGGTTAACGGACGATCATCATCGATAATTCCCTTCAAATTTTCCAGAAACCAGCGCCAATTATCACTATTTTTGACAGAAACAATCCCAAAGGCAACATGAAATATCTCTGCAAATAAAAAAAAAACAAAAAAAATTAACACAAAAAATGAGTAGCATGTTTCAAATTACACAGTGGAAGAAACCACGAAAAGTTATCTCCAAAAGAATGGAATCAACTAGAACAAGTTGTCTCCAGAATATGGAAACAACTGGAACAAGTTGCCTCTAAAATATAAAAGCCAAACTACAAGAATGAAAACAACTAGCACAAGTTGGTTCCATATTTTGGAGGCAACTTGTGCTAGTTGTTTTCATTCTTGTTGAGGTTGTTCACAAGTTGTTGAGTTTGTTCACAAAAATCTAAACCTAAAAGGTTTGTTGAGGTTGTGCAATTACATATAGTTGGCTACAAAAAAATTTACCCAAAAGGTTTGTTATAAAAACAACACAAAATAAAAAGAAAATAGTAAAGAAGATGCATAATACCTTGGTTTCCAGTTTTCCCACAAGCTACCATAAGACCACCCCTTAACTTTCCAGTAAGAAACGTAGCATCTATTATCAGCATAGGACGGCAATAATTGTTGAACCCTGTGATGAAAGCTTCGAAAGAAATGAAAAACCCCTCAAACTGCCGGTTTTCAGCATTAAAATCAAATTTGATGACGCTTCCAGGATTATAACACTTGACTACTTCTTCATACCACAAGAAATCAGAATACGACTTGATATCATCTCCCCAAATAGATTCTTTGCAAAATTTCAGTCCACGATATGCTTGATGGTAGGTGAGGTCAACTTGATACTCCCTGAAAAACAAATCTTGAATGTCCGCGGTTGTTTTCTGCTTACCTAAAACTCTAATATCGTCTTTTATAATATTCTTTATAAAAATCTTCGTCATTCGAAGCTTTGAAAGATCAGAGCAAGCCAAACCACAAGAATGCTCCGATATAAAAGTCTTGTACTTAAAATCATGGATGCCTTTGAATTCCAAAGAAGAGTGGAACCTCCACTTACATCTTTTTTCTTCTTTTAAAAGGCAATGAACTGTATAACGTTTCCGATCAGTCATCTCAGGATTGACTTGGTACCCACTCTCCACTTGATACTTCAACAAGACATCAACAACTTCATATTTCCCTCCCTCAAACATATGACCAACACCGGTAAGAATTCCATCCCAAGCATCATATTTTTTTGGTTCTCTTGTGGATAATTGATTCATTGAAACATCATCAGTCATGTCTTCAACAAAAGCCAAACCTTCAGTTGAAACACAACTTGAAGAAGCTGAAGAAGAAGCAACACATGAAGAAGAAGAAGAAGAAGGAGTTTCAAATTGAACATTGAGCTTCAAAACTTGTATTCCCTTAGCTTGGCAGTATATAACAAGAAAATTCAAATCTAAATCAGACCGAATGATTTGAAGTACACCATTAACATCAGAAAGAATCACATAAGGGACTTGATAAAGAATACTCCAAGAACACAACACAAGACTTTGCATCTCCTTGAAGGTAGTTGATTCATAGATAACATGAGAGATGCTTAAGTTGCAAAAGTTGATCTCTGCGACAACCATATTTACCTTGCAAAGAGAAGAAAATTAGTAAATTTTAAAGGATAATAAGATACAAGTTGAAAGCAACCAACCCAAGTTTTTTCCACAACTAGAAGCAACTACCACAGGTTGTTTATAAAAAGTATTGAAAGCAACCAACCCAAGTTGTTTCCACAACTAGAAGCAACTACCATAGGTTGTTTATAGAAAGTATTGAAAGCAACCAACCCAAGTTGTTTCCATAACTAGAAGCAACTACCATAGGTTGTTTTCATAATTGGAAAAAACTTGGAAAATTTGTCCTGGGATTCTATATAAACAACATTCTATATAAATGAAAGAAACAAACCAAACTTGTTTCCAAAACTACAGCCAACTACAACAGGTTGTTTTCAGGATTGAAAGAAACTTGGACAAGTTGTACTGAGATTCAATATGTGTTTGCAGTACATTGACAAGCTATATTGACATTCAAATGTAACCTACAACATGTCGTGATATTGCTTTTTTGGTGGTACTACTCAGTCCTAGAAATAAATGGATTGACAAGCTACATTGATTGTATTCACTAACATAAGGAAATCAGGTTGAACTACTACATTGTTGGACAACAAAAATATAACTTACGACATGTCCTAAAATACAATATGTGATTCAGCATGTCATGTAGCTTAACCGCTCGTCATGACGCAAATCACTTGGGGTTGCGCCCCTCGTGAGAAGTATATTAATGGCAGTCAGTGGAAAAAGATAAAACATATACATCAAAAACTGAATTGTTGTATATGTAACAGGTTCAACAACTACATTGTTGTATCAAAAAAAAAAAACCCCACCAACAATACATATGAAAAACACAATAATCAAACTATATTGTTGTAATTCTTCTGTGTAACAATGAAACTACAAAAATAATCAAACTGTATTGTTGCTCTAATCTTCTAGGCATAATATTACACAGAAGAAATATAATTTGCTAAAAAATCAACTACATTGTTGTATCAAACAAATTCTACATTACATTATTCAGATAAAAAAGTAAACAATATGTTAAAACAAATCAAAGATTAGAGCTAAAAGGTAAATCTAACCTGTTAACGAGATTGAATTTTAAGTAAATCAAGCTTCGTAGAATGTCTCCAATAGATGATTCAATCAAAATCAATTAACGAATCAAGCTTCGTAAAAGTGAATGAGAAGAAATCAAGATTCGTAGTATGTCTGCAATCGATGATTCAATCAAAATCCATTAACGAATCAAGCTTCACTGAAGTAGATCTTCAAATTCAATGAATCTCGTTGATTAAAAACTGAAGTAGATCTTCGTAACAGTGCAAAATCTTCTGATTAAATTGAATTGAAAAAACGAACTCGATAAAAAACGATTTCAAACTTAGTTGAAGATTCAATGAAGAGTCTCGTTGATGTTGATCTGAAACTGCATCAAATATATCGATTCAAGAAGAAATCAATGGAGAATCCTATTCTTGAACGTAGATTAAACAAAGTGGGAATGTTACTTATGCTCCTACTATCCATGGGTCATGCACAAACACCCTTATGGGTCTTTAATAATACCCCTGATGGAAAAATCGAAATTATCCATAGAAAAATAATTTCTATAATTCCAGTTTTAACCTTCCTACCTTATACTTTCGATTTCTTCTTCGTTATTCACGAGCAGAAAAACCATTTTCATTTTTCACGTCTGAGAAAAACTGGAATCCATAGCCACCACAACCAACGCCACCAACACCACCATCATCTCCATCTCCGTCGATGCCACCAACACCACCATCATCTCCATCTCCGTCAACACCACCAACACTACCATTATTATCGAAATAGATCTGAATCTAAAGCTGTTGTTGAATGAATCGAGATGAAATTGAAGATGTTTTTGTTGATATTAGGGTTTGAATTGAAGTTGCATTCGGAAGGGAGATGGAAGTGAAGAAAACAGGGGAGATGAAGGTGCTGACATCAATTTGCAGTAATGAAGGAGAAGATCGATGAAGTTGCTGCTAAGGATTAGAGGAAGGGGTTTATGAAGAATCAGTAGATGGAGATTTAGTTTTCAGGTAAGTAGATCTGAATCTGAATGTGTTGTTGAATGAATCGAGATGAAACTGAAGATGTGTTTGTTGATATTAGGGTTTGAGTTGAAGTTGCAGTCGGAAGGGAGATGGAACTGAATAAATCATGGGAGATGAAGGTGCTGTCATAAATTTGCAGTAATGAAGGAGAATATCAATGAAGTTGCTGCTAATGATTAGAAGAAGGGGTTTATGAAGAATCAGTAGATGGAGATTTCAGTTTCAGGTAATTTTGAATTCGATGATTTGCGTGTTTGAATCATTGAAACTTAATTATGATTTAGTTATTCTTCCTCTACTGATTTCAAACCAGATTCAGAGATTAATTTTATTTTTGGTTTTCAATTTTATTCTTCCTCTACTGAAATGAGGGATAGTTAAAAGGAGATGGCAGTTGAGGTGAAGATGCACAAGAAGTGTTGAGCAACCACTAGATGGAGTATGGTAATGAATTAAGGAGTCAGTTCTGGTGATGATGGTGCTCAAGAAGAACAGAGAAATGATATGATGGCAATTGTGATTGATTAAAGAATATGCAGATGCTGTTGAGTTGTGCCGACAATGCAGAATCGATATGAAGTAATGAAGCTTCCATGGTTGCTGCTGACAAGATATGGATGGGGAAGGATTTAATGGGTTAGTGTTTGAGTGTTGAATAGATGAATGATTAGTTTGTGCAGGGAAGCTGTGGCATGAATGATATTGTAGTGGATTTTTGTTTGGCTTGTACTGTGGCAAGACAGGTAGAGAATGGGAGTGAATTCGTTGGCTTGAGAAGATGCATTATAGGTTTTGATGTGACAGGATAATGAGCTGAACTGGTGCTCTAGCTCGTGATGGTTCTGCTGTAATGGAGTGGCGGCGATATGTGTTGGCTTAAGAGTTTGCAAGGCTCAGATAGTATAGATTGAGTATTGGTTCAGTCAATAGAAATGGTTGGTGTTGATGATGATGCTATTGCTACAAAAATTGCAGGAAGTAACAGGTGCAATAAATTTCAGGTATACTATCTCTTGATGCCATTATCGATTCAGTAAATTTAATTTGCTTGAATAGTGTGATATTAAACTGTACAAACATCAAAAATAGCTCCATTTTGTGTGCTTCATTTAATTCTTGATCTCTATATTTTCTGATCAACTAGAGAAAGTTGCTTTCACTTTTGGAAAAAACTTGACCAAGTTGCTTCCACTATTGGAGACAACTTGAGCTAGTTGCTTCCTTTTTCTGAAGACAACTTGACCAAGTTGCTTTCACCTTTGGAGGAAACTTGAGCTAGTTAATTCCAGTTCCGAGGCAACCAATAAATGTGCCACATCCAACTTGAACATGTAAGAAATGGCTAGGTGCAATGAGTAGCTAGAGAATACATTGGCGTTGTTAATGTGATGGCTAGGCAACTGCAGTTTGTGGTGGTATTAAGCTGGTGATTGGTATTGCAGGAGCTGTTACTGTTGATTGCAGAACAAGGGAACTGAAGTTGTTATCTGAGGAGAAGCCATTAACTGGTGGCAGTAAGGCACTTGTGGAGATCATGGAAGGTTGCAAATGAAGCTTGTAATGTTGTTGGTATGCTGTTGATATGCAGGGACTGAAGAAGGATGTACACTGAGAAGCTTGTACTGTTGTTGGTGGGTGTTGTGCTGGCGAGAAACTACTGCAGTTGCAGGTGTTGGTGTTTTTGTTGCTTAGCTAGTCATGGCTCGAGGCAATGGTGAATGGGTGAGCTATCAGTGAAATGGCTTTCGCAGGTACAACTCATGCAACAAATGCAGGTAAAACTCATCCTCAAATTTTGGTTGTTCCTGAAAAGAGATATGAAGTGGCAGGTTCTAGTATGTGTTTTAATATGTTACTTTGTATTGACGAATCTATGGTGTAATGTTAGCACAACTAACTATATGTCAGAAGATGTGTGTTCGACTCACACTAGGTTCATTTATTTGGGTATAATTTTTATTTTTTTGGAGAAAACTTGTGCTAGTTGCCTCCATATATGAAGACAACTTGTGCTAGTTGCCTCCATATTTTGAGGACAACTTGGGCTAATTGCCTCTATTTTGTTTTGAAACTTATAACTGTACACTATTTTTTAGAGACAACTTAAGCTAGTTGCCTCCATTTTTGAAGACAACTTGAACTAGTTGCCTCTGATATGAGCATTATTTATTGGAGACAACTTTAATCTAGTTGCCTCACACTTTTGGACACAACTTGAGCTAGTTGCCTCTTATATGGACACAACTTCAACAAGTTGACTCCACATGGTAGTGGTGGTCGTCGGTGGCGGTGGTTGGCGGCGGTGATGGTGGTTGGCGGTGGGTGGTGGTTTTTGGCTGTGGCGGTAGTGGATAGTGGTGGTGGTTGGTGGTGGTGGACAATGGTGGTGGCGGTGGTGGTGGTTGGCGGTGGTGGATAGTGGTCGGCGGCGGCGACGGTTGTGGTTGGCGGCGACGGTTGTGGTTGGCGGCGACGGAGGTCGGCGGCGGCAGTGGTTAGCGGCGGTGGTGGTTGGCGTCAGACAGTAGATGTTGTCTCTTTTTTTTTTTTTTTTTTTTTTTTGAATATTGGTTGGTGGATTTGTATATACACTATATAAAAGAGGGTATTTTAGTAATGTATTAAGCTTAGGGGTATTTGTAAAGCTCATAAGGGTATATTTGCAAGGGGTGTCATAGTAGGGGTATATAGATAATGTTCCCTTAAACAAAAACCTAACTTTGAATTAACTAAATTTGAAACTGCATGTCTAAATTTCTCTCTCTAACTGATCTGAGTTCTGAATTTCTCTCACAGCTCTGAATTTTGAAGTGATTTTTTTTCTCTCTCTAAAACGAATAACTGAAACTGAAATATATATTCAGACATATTAAATAAAGTGGGGGTTAAAAATGGGCTTTAACTTGTTAAAGGATATTCAGCCCTTTGCATTAGTGTCCCTGAAGGGTGTTCGTGAAAATCACATGGATAGTTGGGGCATATTTAACATTCCCACAAATAAAATAATGTTGTTAAGAATCAAGGCTTACTTATGTCGTTGATACTCCATTACCATAGATTGTTTTAGAGAAACCTCGGTATGTAACGACTATTTATTTATAATAATAAGAAAAAGTGACTATAAAGTCCGAGTGGGTGGTTAGGTTCATCTCTGTTAGCTAATAGGAGAGGAAGAAAAGAGAAGATGAAGAGATGAACTGATTTACCTTCTCTCTCATTCTTCTTATATTTATTTCTATAATCTATATTAGGGTAATAAGTGGAGGGAAATTTCCCGCGTGTGATAGGTGTACATTAGGTGACAAGTACAACGACGTGGCACAATCTAGGACATTCCTTTTCCCTCGATATTTTTGCTGCGTGATATTCATCTACCACCGTCAAAATATTATCGAGATGATCAACAAATTAACTAGGGTTATCTAATGGGTTAAGGGCAATTAAGACTTTACAGGTGAAGAAAGTGAACCCAAACAGTGAGTTAACCTCTGAATAAACAGAATGTGGGGGGAGGGGGTCGAATAAAGGTTTTCTAAAATGGGGGCGCAGTTTAACTAGATTTGTTTTTTGTGGGGGGTGGGGGAAGTCAAAATTGTCCTAATTGTTAATGTGCTCAAAATAGTGATATTAGGTAAAATGTTAAGTTTTTATCTACTAGACTTGTGCCCGTGCTATATACTAGGGTAAGAAAACTTCTTGTTTTCAATTTCTTTCTAACCATAAGTTGAAAAACATGTATCAAAAACGGTCACACCCATATATCATATTCGTGGAAATTCTCGGTACCGTTCTCTAAATAACACAGTTGAATAAGAAATAACGGCAGTTTTATGCGTATGTTTTTCTAATTCCATGCCCGTTATAATCGTTTTAAAAAAATTAAGTTGAATGGATTTTTTCCTCTAAATAACATTTTAACGTACATTTTTCAAAACCGTTTCCACACACGTTATAACCATGTAAATAATTTCCTAATAATATTTTCTCAATATTTTTTTAACATTGTTTTTTTCTGTAAAATAAAAGAAAAACTTAGAATCAAAATTTATAAATATTACAAAATAATGTCGTAATAAAAGATTTTAAATTTTAAGAACATAAGATTAATAAACTGATGTGTATCATTTAAAAAGCTACACGAACCAATTACAAGCACCATTTTTTTTCTCACGTGTTTATTATTTTGTCGGTGAATTCATTTAAAACCCGATGACTTCTACTTCTAGCATATTTAACCATTGTTTTACTTGAGGTAATACCGGTTTTACGTTTTCCCCCACTATCTAATCGAGTATTGTAGTTGCAGGAAATCCTACACTACACCCTTGATAAGAATTTACTGTAATTAAGACATATTTGAAGATTAAAAACAACACTTTATTATTTGATTCTCAGAAATGGAAGAAATCAAGAATACAACCGCTCTCTTGAATTTTCTCTCTCCTCAAGACTTTCTCAACACTCAAAAATACATCATCTCTCTCTGAATCTACTGGGTCTCTTTATATAGGATAATTACATAGTGGGTGACAGCTAATCTATCCTTTAATTTCGGATCTGACTCGCGATATTATCGCAGTAGTTATAATGTCCATTCTCGCAAGCGTCGTGACCATCGCAGGATAATCACGCTCTTCATGTGTTTCTTCATTCGTCAGCTATTACGTCATTCTTCAAATCATTCTGTGACACTCGTGAAGTGTTGTTTAAGAACTCGCGGTGATGTTCGCAGAAGTGTTGTTAATCTCGCAAGAGTAATATCATGGCGATATTCTAGTCCTACATCTTTCCTCTTCTCATATCTTTTCTGCGAAGGAGGAAAGATCATGAGAATTTAATATTTTATAATGCCGCAGCTGTTTATCTTTTAGCACTCTTCTTCTTTGACACTTTTCTGTATTCTTCGCCAGCTGTTTTTACGTAAATTTTCTTCCATTCAATTTTTGACACGTCCTTTTCAACCGCTACGTCCCAACCGTTCACGTCTCTTCCTTGCATTGATTACACTTATCTTCTAAAGAATCTTAGCTTTCTATAAATACTTCATTCCTTCTTTTCTTTTCTTCTTTTTTAATTTTCTTTCTTCTCTCTGCAATTTTACTTTTTTTCCGTAAATTTCGCATATGTTACTGCTGTGATTTCTTTCTCGTTCTTCAATCTTTTCCTTCATTCCCATACTCAAAAATGGTTGCTCCTAGTCATAAAAATTTGGTTTCTTTTGGTGAGATGCGAGAAAAGCTTAAAAATAAAGGTTTTACTTTATCTATAATTCCAGATTAGAACCCTAAATCCGAACTTTCTATCAAATTATTTTCTGATCATCAATGTTCTCGCGAGAAAGTTATGGTCTCGCTAGGTCAACTTGAAGCTGGTCTTCCCATTCCTCTCTACGATCTTGAACTTCCTTTGTTCTATGAGATACTTTCTCATCCAAAATTCTCGCGAGCCATATATCAACTAGGTGGGGATTACATCCGTCTGCTGGTGGAGTATGCTACTTGCGGTGCTGATAAAAAATCTCGCTACCCCGATACTGCGAAGAATCCTAAATTCAAGGATGTTCCAATTATTCCTGCAATGTATACTGTAGATAATTTCTTCATAAACTATGACATAATACCCATGAAGAGGGATATCACCTTTTGGTGTATTCGCTTGCAAAAGAAAGATGATGTCGCAAAAGATAAAATGCTTATGCTGGATATCGATTGGCATACTAGTACTAATCAAGTTCCGCGTCATTCTAGCGATGACAAATGTTATATCTTCCCTTTACTTTTAGAGGGTTCATATATTTCTGGTAACCATGTTCTACCTGCGAATCTCGCAGAGTTCCAACCGTGGGTATTCAACTGGCCTGAGAGAAATAAAGAAGTATGTTCTCTAAATCCTTTGCATAATAAATTACCATTATTATTTTCTTCATGTCTTTAGATTCTCGCTGACTATTTCCTTTTTATCGGATTGAATGGTTGAAAGCCAGCTATGATAAACTAGGGAAACCTGCTACTTACTTAGCTCTCAAATCTCTCACAGATGAAGTAAGAAATATTTCTTTATAACTTTTTGAAATATATTATTGCCTCTTTTTCTTATCTTTATATATGTTCGCAGGAAATCGAAGAAAGAGAGCCTGTGAAACCTGCGAAAACTAAAGAGAAATCCACAGTTGGTCGCAAGGGTAAATCTACTGCCCCTCTCAAAGAGAATTCTACTGCTCCTCGCAGAGAGGAATCTGGTGCACCTCTCTTAAAGATAAGAAAAACCCAACTTTCTTCCTCTTCAACTCATCAATCTAACGAAGAAAATCCGAGTAATGATGATGTTGATGATGATAAAGACGAAGATAATAATGACATCTCTCATATGAAGGATTCCTCTTCTCCTGAATCTCCTATGACCCAATTATCTAAGATTTTTGGCAATGTCACGCATGGTATTTCAAATGATTATGGAGATGAAGCTGTTAATGAAGTATCTCAAGCTTTCTCAAAGGTCTGCGATGCTTCCCTATTAGTTGACAATGATTCTTTCCAGGGAATCTCGAGATCAATGACTCCCAATCTTTTGAATTCACTCGACATTCTGGTATGTTTTCACTTCTTTTCCTCTTCCTTATACCTTAGATTTCGAACTATATATGTCTTAGAAATTTTTACATTTCTTCGCAGGATGGAAGAGCTTCTTTTATTGCTGCCTCAGATTTGGAGAGAAGACGTGCTGACCTTCGCAACAAAAATGAGAAATTATAGTCTAAATTTGCAGATCTTCGCAATCAAAAGGAACAGTTGGAATCTGAAGATATTGATCTTCACAAGAGTAAAGGAGATGTAGGATCAGAATATTGTCACAACAATATTATTGCGAAATAAATAACAGTTCGGCGATACATCAATGATATTATGCGACACATCTCAAAGTGACGTAAGGAATGACATATCAGATGAAAACGACAGAAACATGAATAAAGTGTGACATTTCTGCGGCAGATCAATAAAACCTGCGAATGATTAAGGCAGTGCTAACTGCGATTTATCGCAAGAACTCAGATCCTAAACTAAAGGGAATCTTAGCTGTAAATGAGCTGTAATCCACTATGTAAATGCCTATATAAAGGGAATGAATAGTTACAGAGGAAGGATAGGAATTTTTGAGTGCTAAGAAAGTTTTTAGGAGAGAGAAAATCTTATTAAGTGAATTGTATTCGTGTTTACTGTAATTCTTTTAAGATCATATTAATAAAAAGGTACTTAATATTCAAATTGTGTCATAAATTCTTGAGTTGGATGTAGTGTGGGAATTCCTGCAACTACATTTTGGCGCCCAGAAACAGGGAGAATCAATTTGAGAAATTTCAAATTGCAATCTGAAAGATTTGAAGAAATTATTAGAATTGAAGAAATGGCTAGGAGAAGAAGAAATACATCAGAACCGCCAACAATAGTGAGAAGGAGTAAAAGAATTGCAGGAGAAGGAACAGGTGAATTGGAAGGATCTTTAAGGATTAGATCAGGAAGAAGTAGAATGAGAAATGGAGCAGAAAATTCAATTCAACCACCGAATCAACAAACACAAGCACAAGATAGAGATGTGGATTATGATAGAGTAAGTGTGCATACTTGGAGGTCGGATTCGATAGAAGAGGCAGAAAATCAAGAAGTGGAAAGAAATCAAGAAGTGTATGGAGGAGTAATTCATGAAGGGCATGAAGTAGTAGGTGATTTGAGACAAAGGATACAGGAAGAAAGAAGATTAGAGGCAGAAGAACGTACAAATCTTACAAGGCAAAATCATGAACTAAGAATGGAAAATTTGAGGTTGCAAAACAGAAGATTAAGAAGCAGCATGAGATCAAGTTCAAGATCATATAGAGAAAAAACCAGACAAAATCACCCTATACAAAATATTGGCGAGAATTTGATAAATGATCGTTATATTCCACGCGGTGAAACTTTGGACATTAGACATAATCAAGATGAGGGAGAAAATCAAGAAGAGAGAAGGAGAATGTTACGTGATGAGGAGATTCGAAGAAATCGTAGAATAATTGAAGATGATATTGAGAGGCATTATATTGAGCAAGTACATTTAGCGGGAGAGAGAGAGATTGCGAGCGGAAGTAGAAGAACAAGAAATTCAAGTAGCATTGCGTCAGAATAATCATGATAATCGAGAAAGACGACGTGCACAAAATCGTAATAATGGTAATCTCAATTAGGAATATGACAGAATTCGCAGAGACATGGAAAGACAACGAAGAGAAACAGTAAGGGATGAGGAAATTCGCAGAGAAGAGAATGAAAGAAAAATTAACTTGCAAATTCAAGAAGAAGAAAATCGTAGAAGAAGGCAAAATGAAGATGTTGGAGAAGAAGCGCGAAATATCGCAAGACAAGAAAGGCATGAACGCAGACGAAGAGAGGTCTGCGTTGAAAAGACCAATGGAGCAAAATTCTGATAAGAATGAACAAATCTTGCGGGAATTAGCAGAAATGAGAGGAATAATAAGTAACAGAAGAGAAGGAGGAAGAAGACAACTTGATGAGGCAATCGAAGAAGCTGCGAAAACTCCATTCACTCAAGAGGTACAATTAGGAGGGATACCTCCAAAATGCAATTTACCGGTGTTGACCAGTATTTTTGATAGGACTACATGTGACGTCCAACATATCAAAGCCTATATTCGATGCATGCTACAATGGGAGAACCATGATGTTGTTATGTGCAAATACTTTGCTCAAGTTTAACTGGCGAAGCATTGAAGTGGTTTGAAAGTCTCCCCAAGAATACAATAACTTCGTTCATGCACTTGCAAACTACCTTCTTAGGAGCATATATAAGTAATAACTCTACACGACCTGGAATTGAAGATGTGTTTGGATTGAAGCAGAGAGTTGGCGAGAGTTTAAAGAACTTAACGATAAGATGGAGGACAATGTGTAGTGAAATGGTTGGAAGAGTAGATGAAAGATATCTCATTTTGTCCTTCATAAATGCTATGTTTGCGACAAATCTATTATACATCCAGGTATTTAGAGTTAAAAACACAATCACTATGACAGAATTGCGAGAATTGCAAGAAGAGTATATCGCTTTGGAGGAAAAAAAAATGAGATGGAGTCATATCCAATTCTCGCGGGCACAAGTTCAGCTGCAGCAAATGGAAGTTTATTACCAAGGATGATCAACACAGTAGCAAGTACCTCCCAAAATCAGCGAGACAAAATGGGGATTGATAATCAACGTAAGATAGTAGCAATGGGGAGTAGAGATCAGGAGGAATTGGAAAAGGAAAGAAATTTCTATAATCGCAATAACAATAATAAGGTCCCAAGGTTTGATCAACCGCAGGAGACTTATGGTGGACAGAGGCAGAATTATTCAAGAGAGCAAAGAGGTCAAAAACTTATATGGGAAGATGTCAAATTGCCACCTCTAAATACCAGTATAGACAAGATTTGGGAAGCGATTATTTTGATGGAGAATATACCCTCACCCTGGAACATGGGGAAAGAACCACATCCTAACAACCAAAATCAAGAGTTCTGTCCTTATCATCATTTTCATGGCCATTCTGTAAATAATTATAGAAATGTAAAAAGAATTATTCTGCGAATGATTGAACATGGGAAATTAAATCATTTTCTAGCGAGATATCCACAACCCCAGCAATTGCCGCAAGCACCAGAAATTCTTAGAGTCAATGTTGCGAAATACGCAGAAACATTTGTCATTGAAGTAGGAGCTACATCAAAAAAATTATTTTGCAATTCAATTGTACATTCGCAGAAAACAATAGAATATTTCCATGATAATGTGCTAAGTAGAGTATTTGCAAGGGATATAGAGGGAAGAGAGGTGATGAATATTGCGAAAATTTCTCCGTTAGAAGAATGGCAGAAACAAGTTATTTCTTTTACTGCACAAGAGATACCAGAGCCAGGGAAGATGCATGACAACCCGTTGGTGGTAAAGTTAGAGATAAATCCAAAGTATAGAGAGGAGGAAGAAGATGATGGTGACGCAGCAAGTGATTCTTGGGCAATAGATAAGGTTTTAATTGATACTGGCAGCTCGGTAGACATCTTATTTTATCATACCTACCGTACAATGGGTGGAAGAGATGATGAATTAATCCCCTCCACTTAAAAGATCTATGGTTTTAATGGCACTGCGAATAAGCCAAAATGAGAAATCATTATGTAAATCCCATTGAACAGGATATCTTCAAAAATTAAATTCTGTGTAGTGGATATAGAATCTCCTTATAATGCCTTAATTGGAAGACCATGGCTCCATGGAATCTTGGGCATAGCATCCACATATCATCAATGCTTAAAGTTTCCGCATCCTCATGGTATTGGGATAATTAAAGGTGATTGGTTTTAAGGGAAAAAGTGTTATGAAGTTTACATTAATACTTGAGAAGAAAGAAACGCCAGAAATCGTAATTGGCAACATAACAGGAAGCAAACTCAGAGAGCAGAGAAATTAATGGTGGACAGTATAGATTTGCGGGGAAAGGATATATTACAAGAATAGTTTGTGCCAAAAGAATCAATGGTGATTAATCGCGCAAAAAAAAAAAGGGTTGAAATTTTCATTCTTCGCAGGAAAATAAACAAGTGCAAGGTGCTGGGAAAAAAGTTGAAATCTTCATTTCTCGGAAGAAAGTAAACAAATAACAAAGTATTGCGAACAATCATTCATCACAGAAGAAAGGGAGTGCAGCAATGTCATGTTGCGAACAGTTGAAGAACAAAAATAGCAAGAAATATGCAAACAGAATATTAAAAGAAAAACTTTGCTCAAAAATAAGAATTTTTTCTATTGAAAGAAAAAGATGATGATTTCAAATCATATAAGAATTTTTAATGCAAATGCATAAGACGGGCGCAAATCGCCTAAAAATATAAGAATGGGACGAACTTTTATGGCGTACACCTTAGTTCGCGGATTCTATTCTGTAAGAGGCAATGTCCTTAAAGTGCGTCATAAGGGGGGTATCTCTTTGCATGACTATGGGAAAGGCTATACTACTGCTGGAACCTAGTCATGGAGATTTGGGATTATAGAAAATCCATCCAGGAGAGATAACTTGGATTCCAAACTATATAAGGTTATACCCTGGTTGGGCGCCCGAGAGTTTCTCCTAAGGAATGCAACGTATGATCAAGGCGCCGAGGTACACGGTTGAGCTGTGGGTGCCCGGGATAGATGAACCTACCCTAGCCATCCACGACAAGTCTTGGCTTACGATGTGTTCGGCCCGAAGAAAACCCCACTAGGGTGTAGTCTCGTAACTATAAGCCATATAGGCATAAAGGATAAGAGGCTACGAAAATAACTGGTTGTTTCTAGAACCGGATGGGAGGAGCTAGTCTTGTATGGAAGAAGTACGTCTCCTTGAAGGGGAAACCAGGGGGAGAGATAAGGGCGATACCCTCCATTAGGGAGCTGTGTATCAAAAAAGATGGCAATGTCATGGGACTTTATATTCGCAAGAGTATTTAGGCCCGTCATATTGTCGCGTGACACAGACAGCAATGTCATGGGACTTTATATTCGCAAGAATATTTAGGCCCGTCATATTGCCGCATAATAGGCAAAAAATCCAAAAAATAAATGTTAAGATGAGATCAATGGGTTTTTGCGATAAGAACAAAAGACGAGATAAATGAAATCAATGATACGAGGATATAAATCGCAAAAACGTCCTGCGATTTCATCGAAAAGACGCCAATGTCATGAGTCTTAAAAAGCAAAGAGAAATTAATCTCGAAATATGGCTTAGACTTGTCATATTGTCGCATAGATCAAAATAAATGATAAGACAAGATCAATGGATTATTACTTATGAAAGTAAGAATGTCCTGCGATCTTGTCGCATAAAAGTGGCATAATAAGACCTTTAACTAGGAAGGCGAAATAAGACCACAAGAGAGATTATATCTGCGAAACATATAACAGATTTTTTTTGCGATAATTCATTTATCATATTGCAGATTAATAACAAGGGGCAAGTATGGGAGTGATGCATAGAATGGTAAATATTGTTATTCATCATTATATGATAAATTCATATAAATAACAAACAGATAGAAGCAAAAAAGAATTTATATATTGAAAGATATCAGGAGCTGCAGATAATTCGCAGAATATTACAAGTTTACGCAGATAATTATCGCAAGAAAGAAAGAGAAAAATACAGGAGAAAATCAAAAATCAAAAATAGAACTATTTATCTCCATCATTATCTTCATCTTCGTCTTCACTATCTTCATCATTAGCTCCTTCCTCATCTTCACTTTCATGTTCAGCCTCACTATCAGAAACAATTGGTACTTGAGAACTGGCTTGGATATTATCCATAAGACAAGGATACAGATTAAGAGGAAGATCGTTATCTTTGCAAAATTTCTCAATAGCATTATTGCGAACAGTGAGAAGATTACTACGCAAATTTGAGTTAGATATCTTTATTTTTTCTCGCAGTCTTGAGATTTTTTCATTACGGGAAGCAAGATTTTTCGCAAGACCACTTTTTTACTCTTCAAGTTCTGCTACCCTTTTGGAATATCTTCCTTCAGATTCTGCGATGATACAACAATAAATTAGAAACTGGTTGGGAATCTACAAAAAATATAAGGATATTAGAGGAACAATAAATAACCTTCTCTTTCATGGATCATTTCTTGTATCAATGTTGTTTGCTCGGTATGAAGACTGACATCTATCGCTAAGTTTTTCCTAGCATTATCGAGAATTGTCGCAGCCCATGCGAATTCATCATCACTTTGAATGAGAAGATGGGAACGGATTTGTTTTTCTCTTTTAAGAAGTTTAATGTTTTCATCCTTAAGTCTATCTCTCTCAAGTTCAGTATCAATAAGGGTATTGCTAAATTTTGATAAAGCTTCAGCACCTTGAAGAGTAATGCGTTCTTTATCCTTCTCAAGTTCACTCTTCTTGGCTTTTAAGACTTTTATTTTTTAAATTCATCTCTGCAAGTCTTTAAACTATTGGATGTACTCAAGACAGATCTATAATCCATTCTCATAAGGGAGATATGATATTTAAGCTCATCAAGGGAAAAAGTATTAATTTTTTCATCTGAATAATTATTTAAAGCATCATTAAGACGCTCAAGAAGAGTGGTTTCATCCATGGGTTCATCAAAAGAATTAAGAATGATGTCTTCATGAGTAAGATTATAGGCATCTGCAAAATGGTTGCCCAAATAAGCTAAAAAAAAAAAAAAAGGGGAGACTTATACCAATAACTTGTTTGCAGAATTTCTCCTTATCAACTAATTTATGTTGAAGAAATTGAATTTCTACTTCAAGTGATTTGTTTTTATTAAGAAGCTCAGTATTTCCAGCTACTTCCAACTGTTTACATTTTTCGCGAAGAATGGAGATTTCAGCTTCGTATTGCTTATTTTTCTCGAGAAGTTTAGAAGATTCAGATTGTGAATCAGTAAGCCTTTTCTGCGATGATGATAATCTATTTTCTAATTCTGAAGCAACAGAAAAAGAAGCTCTTGCAGTCTGTGACAGAACAGAGAAAATAAGTAAGATAAGTAAAAGATCTTTGATATTCATGGCAAATGTAAAGTTTACTGCAAGAAAAACGAAGGAAAGGGGCATACCAGCGAAGCTAATGCATGAAGAAAACCTGGGTTGATAAATCTTGAGACTCCTTTAAGATCTTTATTATTAGTCAAAATTGAAGCGTCGCAGATCTTTGAGAGATAGTCGCAAGTACGAGTAGTATCATCATCTTCAATACCTTGTAAGGGATTTCTGAAAAAATTTGACAATTGATCCATTGGAGTCTCAGATTGAGAAAGACCCATCGCAGACCTAATTATTGCGGAAGAGATATGCATTGAAGTACCCACTGAGGCATCATTATTAATTCCACTATATTTTTCAATTTCATTATCTCTTTCAGCGATAGTAGAAATCTCTTTGAGTTGAGAATTATAAGAAGGAAGTGGTTGAGTTTTTATTATCTTCTTTGGAGGACCGTCGGTGGTTTGATTTTTATTGCGGTGAGGAGAAGCACCGGAACTTTCATTTGGAGTTGCTACTCTTTTGCCTTTATCTTTGGCTTTAACCATCGCGACAAATGGAATTTCCTTGAAAACAATCACACATAAAGATAAGAAACAGGGGCAACAATATATTGTTAAAGATTATAGAAGATTGTTTCTTACTTCATCTGTGAAGGTTTTCAAAATTTGTAGGAGATTGGGATTCCAAGTGTTGACATAGCTAAGCTTCATTCTTTCAATCTGATAAAAGATATCTCAATAATCAGTAAGAATAATACGTTTATCCAAATCTGCGAACAATGATAAATTTTGCGAGATATACCTCAGAATTACTTTCAGACCAATTAAAAACCCAAGGACGATACGACGCAAAACTCACAGGATTCGCAGGTAGATCAAGAATGCCAGAAATATACGGGGCTTCAAGGAGGAGAGGAAATCTGCACCACTTGTCATGTTTTGAGAAGCGTGGACCATGGTTTTTACTTGAGTGATAGTCTATATCTTGCATAAGAAGTTTATCCTTTGCAACCTTTTTATTCCTATTCAAACGAACAGCCCAGCACGTGTTATCTTTCTTCATGGGAATCACTTGATAATTCGCAAACAAATTCTCCACGGTATATTTCGCTGGAATAATTGGGGTATCTTTAAAATCAGGATGTTTCGCAGATTCAGGATAGCGAGATCCTTTACCAGCTCCACGAAAGGCATATTCGAGAATGAGACGAATATAATCACCGCTTAATTATTAGATTGCTCGTGAAAATTTAGTGTGAGAAATAATTTCATAAAAAAGAGGAAGATCTGGGTTATAAAGAGGGATAGGAAGACCAACTTCTAGTTGACCTAGCGAAATAAGGATTTTCTCATTGGAAGAAGGAAATCCTGAAACTAAATCAATGGATAGATCAGAGTCTGAGGTCTGACCAGGGATCTCAGAAAGTGTGAAACCTAAAGTTTTGAGTTTCTGATGGTGTTTTTGGAAAGTGGGTTGACCTAATTTCTTAGCAGGAGCCATTTTTTTAATGGGAGTGATGATTAAGATGAAGAAGAATAAAGAAACGAAATTAAAACGATAATAAGATCCGGAATTTGCGGAAGAAGATGAAGAATAGTAGAGTTGCAGAGAAAAAAATAAAAAGAGAGAGTAAAAAGAAGAGGAGGGATTAGCGAAGGAGATATTTATAAGAGGAAAAGATTCTCGAGAACATCAATGCATTCAATGCAGAAAAGACGTGAATGGTCAGAATTCAACGGTTAAAAAAGACGTTACGAGGAATAAATGAGAGAAGAAACACGTGTAGAATATCTAGCGATGGAAGCAGAAACGTGTCAAAGTGAAGGAAGCGCGAAAAGACAAGAAGTTGCGACAAATCAAGAAACTTAAATTCTCATGATCTTTATCTCCTTCGCAGAAAAGATATGAGAAGAGGCAAGATGTAGGATCAGAATATTGTCACAACAATATTATTGCGAAATAAATAACAGTTCGGTGATACATCAATGATATTCTGCGACACATCTCAAAGTGACGTAAGGAATGACATATCAGATGAAAACGACAGAAACATGAATAAAGTGTGACATTTCTGCGGCAGATCAATAAAACCTGCGAATGATTAAGGCGGTGCTAACTGCGATTTATCGCAAGAACTCAGATCCGAAACTAAAGGGAATCTTAGCTGTAAATGAGCTGTCATGAGCTGTAATCCACTATGTAAATGCCTATATAAAGGGAATGAATAGTTCCAGAGGAAGGAGAGGAATTTTTGAGTGCTAAGAAAGTTTTTAGGAGAGAGAAAATCTTATTAAGTGAATTGTATTCTTGTTTACTATAATTCTTTTAAGATCATATTAATAAAAAGGTACTTAATATTCTTATTGTGTCATAAATTCTTGAGTTGGATGTAGTATGGGAATTCCTGCAACTACAGGAGAATTAGAAGCTGAGGTTTCTGAGCTTTTCAAGAAGAATAATCAATTAGAAATTGATGCTTCGAGTGATAAACAAAAGATTTCTGATCTTGAAAAGGCTAATCAGCAACTCTATGGTATAAACTTTTCCTTCTTTTCTTTTAATTCTTTTGCCTTATTTTGGCTCATTCAAGTAACCATTTTTGCAGATATTTATGACCTTACTGATGAGGATACACTCCTCCGATCTTTCCCTGAACCTGTAGATGAGGATACCCATCTTGCTCGTCTTAATAGTTCTTTAAGTAGTTTCTCAGATGATCACATTAGATCCCTTTCCATGGATGAAATTAAATCTAAACTTCATCTCTTAAAAATTGAGCACAGATTCAACTTGGGCTTAACCAATAAGTTTAAGCGTCTTTATCTTGATTCGAAAGAAGAAACTAATAGATTGAGAAGTAAGAATAGTGATCTTATTGATGAGAAAGACCTTATTGCTAAAAATGGTGCTCAAGCCCTAGCAGATTTCCATAAGATTCTCACTGATGTTAAAATTGAGAGGGATAAACTTATCAGCAAAAATAGAGATCTTCTTGCGAGATAGAACCAATTTCGCTATTGTATTCTTATTAGCAATGATGAAGAATTTGCTTAGGCTGCGAAATTTCTTGATAATGATCTAGGTGTAGATGTTAGTCTTCATACTGAACAAGAAGCCTTGATTAGAGACATGATTTCTGAATGAGAAGGTTGCTAATTATTCATTCTCATTGGTCTTTCGTCTTTTATAGTTTGCTACTAAATTTCTGATTTGCTATTCTGTACTCGCAGGAGTTAAAAAGAGATACTCTGTCAGAGTTAAAGAACTTGAAGATGATAAGGGAGTGCTCGCAAAAACTCTAGCTTCTCGCAATGAAAAGTATTCAAGACTGAAGGAATAATTAGAAATTATGAGAATGAATTTTAGTAACACTCTTGTTGGTGTTCTAAATGACTCCATTAAATTGGTCTGCAATGATCATCAAATTCTTCATTCTGAGTATCCTGACATTTTGCATGAATTTCCACAAAATGTCCCTGATCTTGTCATTTCTGATAGCGAAGCTGGAGATTCTGAAGAAGATGAAGGTCATGATGAAGGGTGGAGATGAAGAAAAGAAATCCGGCGAAGACAACGATGGATTTAATTATATTTCTTATATTCTTCCCTGTACTATCTGTATACTTATCCTTTTCTCTTTGTAGCATACTTGTTGCGAATTTCTCCATCTTCTAATGTTCTCTAGTGTATGAATTTCTTCTTGTCTCTTCCTGCATATATTAAAAGACAATTTCTTTTGTGCAATATGGTTAAGTAATATATTTATAAGTTTTTAGCTATCTGTGCGTAAATCTGTTATATAAAGATGAATAACAATATTATCGTTCTGTTCATTCCCATACTTGCCTCTGTTATTCGTCTGCAATATAAAAGATTGAGCATATTAGATTCTTAATAAAATTGTGCAAATATCGCAACCATAATATCGCAGTCATGTGTTAATCTCTTGTGGTCTTAGTTTGCATTTCTAATTAAAGGTCTTATTTCGCCACGTTTCTTTCTGCAACAAAATCGCAGGACGTCCTTATATTCTCAAGTAGAGGCCCATTGATCTTTCCTTAGATCTTGTATTTTATCAATTCTCTGTGACTATATGACAGGTCTAAGTTCCCTTGCGAGAACAAATCCCCATGACATAGCCGTCTTGCGATGAAATCACAGGACGTCTTTACACTTTCATGTAAAAACCCATTGATCTCATCTTAACTTTTTCTTATGGCTTGTTGCCTCTGTATTTGTCATGCGATAATATGACAGGCCTAAATGTTCTTGCTAATGCAAATCCCCATGACATTGCCATCTTAAGACACTTATCAGCTCCCTAATGGAGGGTGACGCCCTTACTCCCCCTGGTTGCCCCTTCAAGGAGGGCACATCATCCATACAAGACTAGCTCCTCCCATCCAGTCTTAACAACAACTAGTTGTTTTCGCAGCCTCTTATCCTTTATGCATATATGGCTTATAGTTACGAGACTGCACCCTAAGTGGGGTTTTATTGAGGCCTAGTGCATCATAGAGAAGACTTACCAAGAATGGCCAGGGTAGGTTCGTCCATCCCGGGCATCCTTGGCTCAACTGTGTACCTAGGTGCCTTGGTCATACTCTGCACCCCTTAGAAGAGACCTTCGGTCGTCCAACCAGGATATAACCTTATATAGTTGGAAATCCAAAGTATCTCTCCTGGATAGGTATCTCAAAGAGATGGACCCCAGTCTCCGTGACTCAGGTTCCAGCAGCGGTATAACCATATCCCCGAGCCACGCAAATAGATACCCCCTTATATGACGCACTTTAGGTCTTACATTTGCCTCTTGCGAAATTATATCCGCGAACTAGGGTGTACGCCATATAGGTTCGTCCCATTCTTATGTCTCTGCGAAATTTTATTCGCATTTCTTGCGAATATTGCAATTCTGATGAATTTTTTTTTTCTTTGATTTTCTCTTTATTTGCATTTCAACTCTTGTATAATTTTTCAATTTCATTTCTTTCATTCAAAAAAAATATCTTTTTGAAATATTTTCTTCAACAAATATCTTGCGAGTTCTTCAACAAATCATTCATAAACTTCTTAAATTTCTTCATTTTAACTTTCTACTCATTACCTTCTGCTTCCCCCCTTTTGTTGCATTTTGTTGTTTTCTCTCCATCTGCGAGATGCTCGCCATTTACAGTTTGCAGCTCATGTTGATTTCGAAGTATTCCCTCCTCTCGCCGCTCTATTGTATCAACCATCAGCTTATCACCTCTTTGTTTTTTCTTTATGTTTCGTTTCCAGTTTCTGTTCTTTGCTTCCCTTTCCTCGTAAGATTCCATATCAATTTCATAGAATTTCTTCCCATCAGCCCAGTCTCCCTTTATTATTCCAACACCATTAGGATGAGGAAATTTAATACATTGGTGAAAGGTTGACGCCACACCTAATATCCCATGTAACCAGGGTCGGCCAATCAGGGCATTATAAGATGATTCAATATCCACAACACAAAATAGAATCTTAGAAGATAACCCCTTTAATGGAATTCACATTGTAATTTCCCCTTTGGGATTGTTGGCAGTGCCGTTGAAACCATATATCTTATAGGTTGATGGTATCAGATTCTCGTCTTTTCCACCCATGGTTCTGTAAGTATGATAAAATAAGATATTAATGGAACTTCCAGTATCTATTAGAACTCTGTTAATTGCCCAGGAGTCCTCAGTTTCATCATCATCATTTTCTCCATCTTCTTCTTCTATTTGTTTTGGATTTATTTCTAACCTTAACAACAATGGGTTGTCATGCATCTCACCAGGCTCTGGTACTTCTTGTGCAGTGAAGGAATTAGTTTGCTTTTGCCACTCCTCTAATGGCGACTCTCTCGCGATATTCGTTATCTCTCTTCTATCTGCGTCTCTCGCGAAGACTCTGCTTAGAACATTGTCGTGGAAATCCTCAATAGTTTTGTATGAATGTACGATGAAATTACAGAACAAATTCTTCGCCTTGGCTCCAACCTCTATCACAAATGTTTTTGCTCCTTTTACAGTATTCACTCTGTGAATATCTGGTGCTGGTGGTAACTGCTGAGATTGCGGATGTCCTATTAGAAAATGATTTAACTTTCCCTGATCAATTATCCTCAAAATTATTCTTTTTACATTTCTGCAATCGTTTATTGAATGTCCATGAAAATAATGATAAGGAAAAAATTCTTGACTTCGATTATTTTGATGTGGCTCTTTTCCCATATTCCAGGGGGATGGTATATTTTCCATCAGAATAATAGCCTCCCAAATTTTTTCTATGCTAGCATTCAGGGGTGGCATCTTAATTTCTTCCCATTTTACTCTTTGATTCCCTTGTCCTCTAAAATTATTTTGCCTATGACCGCCATAAGTTTCTTGCGGCTGATCAAGTCTTTGAATTTTATTATTTCCACCACGATTGTAATAATTCCTTTCTCTTTCATACTCCTATTGATCTCGGCTTCCCATGGCTACTAACTTCTGCTGGTTTTCAATAACCACTTTCTCTTGATGTGGCTGCGAGGTGCTCGCCACATTGTTAATCATTTTAGGAAGTAAACTCCCGTTTTCCGCTATTGAGCTGGTGTTTGCGACTGGATAGGATTCCATCTCATTTTGTTTTTCCTCTAAAGCAATGTATTCTTCTTGTAGCTTTCGCAGCTCAGTCATTGTGATGGTATTTTTGATTCTGAAAATTTGTATGTACAGAAGACTGGTTGCGAAAATTGCATTAATGAAAAATAAAATGAGGTATCTCTCATCCACTTTTCCTGCCATTTCACTGCACATTGTCTTCCATCTTATGGTTAGGTGTTTCAGACTCTCTCCAATCCTCTGTTTTAACCCAAACACATCTTGAATACCGGGCCGTGAAGAATTGTTGCTTATATATGCTCCCAGAAATGTAGCTTGCAAATGATCGAAAGAAGTTATTATATTTTTAGGTAAGCCTTCAAACCATTTTAATGCCTCGCCAGTCAAACTATATGCAAAGTAGTTGCATAACACAGCATCATGGTTTTCCCATTGTAGCATACACATAACATAAGCCTTAACATGTTGAACAACACAGGTAGTCACATCGAAGATACTGGTTATTGCTGGTAAATTTCATTTTGGAGGGATTCCTCCTAATTGTACTTCTTGAGTGAATAGAGTTCTCGCAGCTTCTTTAATGGCTTCATCAAGTTGCCTTCTGCCTCCTTCTCTTATGTTATTTAACATTCCCCTCATTTATGTTAGCTGTCTTAAAATTTGTTCATTCCCAGCTGAGTTTTGTTCAATTGGTCTTTTTAGTGCAGCTTCTCTCCTTCTGCGCTTGTGTCTTTCTTGTCCTACGAGATTTTGTTCTTCTTCTTCAGCATCTTCATTCTGTCTTCTCCTGCGATTTTCTTCTTCACCTCCTTATTGAATTCGCAACTGATTATGCCTTCCAATTTCTTCTTTACGTGTTTCTTCATTCCTCATCGTTTCTCTTCGTTGTCTTTCTATTCTCCTTTGTATTCTGTCATACTCCTCATTGATATTATTGCTATGGCGATTTTGTGTGCGTATCCTTTCTCGATTTTCATGATTATTCTTCTGTATTGCTTTTTGAAACTCTTGTTCTTCAACTTATGCTCTTAATCTTTATCTTTCGCAAGCTAGACGTGCTTGTTCAGCATAATGCCTCTCAATTTCCTCCTCAATGATTCTTTGATTTCTTTGGAGTTCTCACCCATGTAATATTCTTCTACCTTCTTCTCGATTTTCTTCACCATCTTTGTTATTTCCAAGCTCTTGATTTTTATTATCATATCTATCATTCACAGTTTCACCGTGTGGAACGTAGCGATCATCAATCATCTCTTCTTATCCGTGATGTTGTTCTTCATTTGGATTTTGCATTTCCTCTCGGGTATTTTCTTAAGCATTTCTCATAGGGGAATTTCGCCTTGGTTCTTCTCTAAATGATCTTGAACTTGATCTAGTAGTACTTCTTGATCTCCTACTTTGTAATCTCAAATTCTTTATTCTTAACTCGTGATTTTGTCTTGTTAGATTTGCACGTTTTTCCGCCTCTAACCTCCTTTCCTCTTGTATTCTTTGTCTTAAAACCTCTACTGTTTCATTTACATCATCTCCATGTATTAATCCTCCATTACTTCTCGGTTTTCTTTCTTCTCTTCTTTCATTTCTTAATTGTCGATCTTCTATCTCTTCCATCGAATCTGATCGCCAAGTATGCACACTCACTCTATCGTAATCCACAACTCTATCTTGAATTGGTGTTTGTTGATTCGGCTGTTGAATTTGATTTTCTTCTTCATTCCTTGTTCTATTTCTTCTTGTTCTTATACTTGAAGATTCTCCCATTTCATTTATTTCTCCACCTGCAAGTCTTTTGCTCCTCCTTACGGTTGTTGGTGGTGCTGATGTGTTTCTTCTTATTCTAGCCATTAATCTTAGTAATCTGTTGAATGTTGCATAAGATCTTTCACTAATTGTTCCAAATTCCTTCCAATCACAATGTCAATTTTTATCTTTTTCTTCAAACAATCATCAATTCTTCCCTGTTTCGGGCGCCAAAATGTAGTTGCAGGAAATCCTACACTATACCCTTGATAAGAATTTACTGTAATTAAGACATATTTGAAGATTAAAAACAACACTTTATTATTTGATTCTCAGAAATTTTTACAAGAAATGGAAGAAATCAAGAATAAAACCGTTATCTTGAATTTTCTCTCTCCTCAAGACTT
Organism: Papaver bracteatum; assembly: GCA_023529315.1. NCBI lineage: Eukaryota > Viridiplantae > Streptophyta > Magnoliopsida > Ranunculales > Papaveraceae > Papaver > Papaver bracteatum. Next base: position 817,963 of record JAJJWX010001779.1, read on the forward strand.
TCTCAACACTCAGAAATACATCATCTCTCTTTGAATCTACTAGGTTTCTTTATATAGGATAGTTACATAGTGGGTAACAGCTAATCTATCCTTTAATTTCGGATCTGACTCGCGATATTATCGCAGTAGTTATAATGTCCATTCTCGCAAGCGTCGTGACCATCGCAGGATAATCACACTCTTCCCGTGTTTCTTCATTCGTCAGCTATTATGTCATTCTTCAAATTGTTTTGTGACACTCGTGAAGTGTTGTTGAAGAACTCGCGGTGATGTTCGCAGACGTGTTGTTAATCTCGCAAGAGTAATATCATGGCGATATTCAGGTCCTACAAGTATATTTCCATCCCTTAGTAAACTATTAACGTCATGGACATCGATGTCATATCGTTTTGCTCTTGAATTATTTGTTGCACAAACTTCAAGTTATACTTAACCTATATCAAATCATTTTTTCTTGTGACAGCCCGGATTTTCGGACTTCCAGCGGACACGAATTTGACCTTATGGGTCGAGTCCGATCCAGCTAGCAATTCCAAATTTCTGTACCGCCACTCATGTAGGACCAGATTCTTCGTTCCAAAAGAATTTAATAAAATACAAAACTCAACTCAACCGAATTTTATAGAATGAAATATAATATTACTTTTAAAATTACAAAAATGTAAAATACTAATTACAAAATCAAAAATACAAAATTAAGACAAACCAACACCTCGATGAAATCAAAAATGCGAATCCCGATTCCTATGATACATATAATTTCTTTTACGGCTAGTCTTTCTTCATTCTCTGTGGTAAGGGAGGAAAAAGGGGTGAGAAAACCACAACCCAGTAGCAAGTCTCCAAAAATAATATAGTGCATCGAAAAACAAACAAATGCAACAGATATACTAATTAAGACCGGGCACAAAAATTCAAAAAAATTCTTACCACATTCTCAACTACAAATACTTAATATTTCCTTACTCGAAATCTTCAATCTCAAATTCTAGCTCCTTAATCTAGTTTTCAGAGTTATTCCGGTAAACAAACCACTACTGTTCCCCAAACTGTCTTCCCATGGTAGCCACCAGTGGTGGGATGCCATAAAGGCCTGTCATATTTTCTTACTCAAAATCTTCAATTTAAAATTCAAGATTCTTAATCTAATTTTCAGAGTTATTCTGGTAAACAAACCACTATTGTTCCCCGAACAGTCTTCCCAGGGTAGCCACCAGTGGTGGGATGACATAAAGGCATGACATTTCAGCAGCAGACGGGTATATATTTTCCTATAACTCAATTCATATCAGTGCCCTCCACTAATAAATTAAACTCACTTTGGAAAATCTAAACTCAATCTCACTAATAATCTAACACATTAGATTCACTATCACAAACCAAAACAAATGCTATAATGCATCAAGTTCATTTTCACAAAATCAAAACTAAATATTTATGCATTAGTATAATTTCTACAATAATAAAGAAAAATAATACTAACTATATTAAATTTTAAAATACTTTAACAATAACGATTAGTAATAAATATAAAATTTCATAAATAAATTAAATAACACAAAAATAGCGTAATGAATTTAAAAACAAACATGATGATTATTAGTATTGTAATCAAAACAAATATTCAATAGTATAAAGTTAATGCTAAAATAGGTTTTATTTGATATTAAGTAGAAACCCCCTACCTTTTTAGAAAAACCCCAAACTCTTGAATCAATCCAAATCCAAACAAAGCATACACAATTTCCAAGAACAAAAATGATTAATAGCTTAGGGTTTCTTTTCTTTCTTTTTCTTTTCTTTTTATTATTCCAAAAGAGGTAAAGAGAAATAAAGTTGAAGGAAAGAGAGATGAAAGTGATAGGTAAAAGTGTTTTTGGTTTTTGTGTTATGAGACAAAAAAGAAGAAAAGTAGGAGAAGATGAAAGTGACGTCTTTTTTTTTTTTCTTTCTTTTGTTATACACGGTTTTGGTAAATAAAATCCTAGTCAATTATTATTTACCACTCAAGTTTTGATAAGGTTCACACTATGTTAAACACACCCCACTATTAAACACACACCCCTAATTAAAGTACATGCATCTCAAACACATAAATAATAGTGACACAAAATTTAAAAAAGATATATATATACACCACACAATGCACACATTCACCACAATTAAAAGTCATCTTTATTATTTTATTTTATTTTGGAAACCATAAATATACTCAAAACTAAATATTTATATTCACAAATTAATTTTTAGATTAAAAACTAGAATAGAATAATATGGATGGGTTTTAGGCGCGAAAATCATATTAATAAAATTACGGGGTTTTACACTATTAACCGCTTAAAAAGAATTTCCTCCCGAAATTCAAAACCAAAAATACTGGGTGTTACACTATTAACTCCTTAAAAAGCATTTTGTCCCGAAATTGAAAATCAAAAATACTGGGTGTTACAGTTCTTGATGAAAGTAAATGATTGCATAGGTAGTTTGGTGTGGATTCTTTCAAACACACTCTAATTCCTATAAAATCCAGATGATGTATTTGTTTAGTTAAGTATCTTTACTACAATCCCCTATAGTGATGGATACTCAACACCATAAGATAACTATCATCTTACATAATCTCCATGTCGAGTCGTTGTACTTGTTGATGGTGATGAAAATTGACCTTGCATCTTCCACATTTGTACGCCTGGAAATAATTATAAAATTGTTACTAGAAATTTAACTCACTTAATTAAATACATTGGGATCTCAGAATTGTTGGACATCTAGTTGTACTTGTTCCATGCAGTTTGCTTGTTCTTGCAGGAAACTAACCACTTTTGGGATGACTTCCTTAAGACAAACTACTTGGGGCTCGTACATTTCATTACTGATGAGATTAGTTACTGCGTTGATGTAATAGAGGTTATGAAAATTCATTGCATCATGAAGAGGAGAACTTTACCGATCTTAATTTAATTGCATGTTTATTACACTTACAATAGAACCATTTCGATTTGATTTGAATCCCATATGTATTGTTTTCACACATGTAGCAAGTGTATGAAAAAAATAACCAATGGTAGTTTGTCTGAGCATTCCACCAGTCAAAGTACGCCACGAGTCAAAACAAGGGTCATGGTCACAATCTAAATATCATTTCCTAAATTTTTATGATTACAAAACGCAAAAAACAGTGTTATTTAGGAAAGTTTCACGTTATTACGCCAGTTATATAGGAACTTCAAGTTCAAATCATTTTTTTTATCGAACCAATATAACGTCATTTTTAAAAATAAACTTCATAAAATCACTTTTTTTTCTTGGTTGTAGACGTACTCACACTAGTCAAAATGCGTTATAACGGTCATGAGTATTGATTGTAGCCCAGGTTGTGACCCATTTCTCAAACCTTCTTTTTAATACCTTTAAAAACGTATCGAAGTAGAAGTTTGATTTTACTGAGTCGATTCTCGGTCACTTCATTAGTTATATATTGTTAGAGAATTTCTCGGTCGAACTCGCATGCATTGCTATCTCAAGCATGTTTGTCAATATTAGTGATCAAAACTATAAAGTCTTTGATTTCTAGTCTACTATAGCTGAGGTCTCGGACTAGGATAGAAAGTGTAGTTGAGCTCAAGAACTCCATGGATATCATCATACAATACGAAGGGATACTCAAGGAACCAGTGGATCTTCATCGACTAAAAGGTATGCGGAGACTTGAACTTATCTATCACTCGAAAGTATATCTATTCTATCTCCTATCTTGAGACAAAAGTCGTATTACTATATAGACTAAGAATATACACATATGATATTTCGAGCTGAGTATATCATGCTAATATATTTCTGGAAATATGTGTTGGTAAAGCTTTCGCTTTAGCCAAGTTCATCTTTACCTAGTGACGAAAGTCATGTTATGTTTTAATTATTTTGGAAATTGCTCTCACAAAAAATAGTTTGTGAATAACAACTATATAACACCCTCTGAGAATGTTTCAATGATTGAAATGAGAGTTTAGACAATATAACCATTGGAGGATATAAGCATTGTTGTGGCAACACATATATATATAAGTCCTTAGTGCTTGAACCGAAGTTTGCGAACTTTGTTGATCAAGTGAAACCAGAGAAGTGCACGAGCTTCAGTCCGCAAACCCAGTCCGAGAACTTGAGTAGGTTATGTCAAAAAACGATGTTTGTGAACTTATCTTAATAAACTAAGGAATGCTATTGCAAACCGTGGCTTTATAGTTCATGAATCGATTCGAGTGAATCACATCGTTTTTTCTTCAATTGTGTCTTGCGTAGTACATAAATATCTAAGAAATTGAACAACTCTCTAACTAGTTTATTTGAGTCATTTGGACTAGTTATGGTGAAGAAGAATATGGTTGATATGAAAGTTATCATTTGGCTAACCATTTGGTTAACTAGTGTTGAACCAACTAATGTACAAGTTTGGGTACGGTTTTCACAAGACAACAAACGTGTAGTACATGTGTGTATAACAAGCTATGTTTTCGATTTAACGGTTGATAAATATTAGATTGTATCTAATCAGGTTTTCATCTAACGGTGAATATTGAATGCTTTGTTACTAAGCTAACATTGATTGCAAACCCTGATTTGAAAGACTATATAAGGGAGAACTCTAGCAACTAGGAAACCTAATCCCCACACATTCTGTGTGATACTAGTTTGCTAAGCTAGAGTCGATTCTCCTTTAACCTTTGGTTTTCTTCTTCTAAAACTAGGTTAACGACTTAAAGACTTCATTGGGATTGTGAAGCCAGACCGATACTACTTTTATCGTAGTTGTGTGATCTGATCTTGCATCTTCTATCGTACGAGTATAATTGTAATAATTCGCTTGATATTTGTATCTCCGATAGGCCAGATATAAAAGTAGTCACAAACACTTCGTCTCATCGTTTGTGATTCCTCAATAATCTTCTTCACTGCATCGATTAATTTTATTGTGAGGTGATTGATAAAGCTGAGTTGTTCTTTGGAAATATAAGTATGGTTTTATCAATTGGTTCTTGTTCACCTTGATTTATAAAAATACGGAACAAAACTCATAGGTTTATTCATGGGAGATGAATTTATCTATCCTTGTAGACTTTTCTGTGTGAGATAGATTTGTTTATTAAAGTCTTCGACTTTGGGTCGTAACAACTCTTGGTTGTGGGCGAGTTCAGCTAAGGGAATTAAGTGCGAAGTATCTTGTTGGGATCAGAGGCATAGGAACATAACTGTACCTTGGATCAGTGTGAGATTGGTTGGGGTTCAACTACAGTCCAAACGAAGTTAGCTTGGAGTAGGCTAGTGTCTGTAGCGGCTTAATACAGTGTATGTTTAATCTGGACTAGGTTCTGGGGTTTTTCTGCATTTGCGGTTTCCTCGTTAACAAAATTCTGGTGTTTGTGTTATTTCTTTTCCGCATTATATTTTGTTATATAATTAAAATAATACAGGTTGTGCGTTGTTCAATCAATTAGAATATCCGACATTATTGGTTGTTGATTTAAATTGATTAACACTTGGATATTGGTCTTTGGTACCATCCAAGTTATGTCTCTTTGATTAAGACTCGCAGATTATATTTTCTTGAGTAAATCAAATTGAGAGATAGAGATAATAAACTCCTTGAGATATTTTCTATTCATTGAGTCTGACTGTCTAGTTGATTCTATAGAAGGTAACTCAGAGTTATCCATACAGATTTCTAATCGAAATATTGGATGTGGTTGTTAGACCCCCACTTTTTCAATTGGTATCATAGCAGGAAAACACGTTCAAGACCTTAAAAGTATTGTTTGTAGCGATCTGACTCTATGGACAGAGGTGTTATCTCAATTAACATACCACCAGTCTTCGATGGATTTAATTACTTATGGTGGAAAATTGATATGCGAGCTTTTCTTCAAGCACGTGATTTTCAATCATGGGTATATGTTGTTAATGTCTATGATGCTCCCGTTGAGGCTGTTGGAGGTGTAAACGTTCCTAATATTATTGGTGAATATACTCCTGCCAAAATTCTTACTGCAAAGCAAAACTCTGACAGTTTGAATGTCATCATACATGCCATTACCCCAAATATTTTAGCACCATGTGTCAAATTTCACTAAGTCACAATAATCTTGGGATATCTTAGCAACCGTATTCGAAGGAAATTCTAGTGAAAAGGAAGCTAGACTTCAAAATCTGAATTCCGATTGGGAAAACCTTCGTATGGTAGATGAAGAAACATTTGATGAGTTTAATCACAAAGTGTCTGAAATTGTTAATGCATCTTTTGCATTGGGTAAGACTATTCCTGAAAAGGACATTGTGATAAAAATTGTCAGATCGCTGCCATCTAGATACGATTCTAAGAAGCATGCCATTATTGAGGGAAATAACCTTAATACTCTCTCTAGAAATATGCTGGTTAGAAAGATTAAGATCTTTGATCATGAACATTCGTCCAAATCTAAGGATGTTGCGTTCAAAGCACTAAAGGACACTAAATTACTTGATAAAAGTAAAAAAGTGTGTATCTCTGAAGATGATCACTCTGAGACAGATTCATCAGATGAAGATCTTGACAAATCAGTCTCGATGATCACAAGACAGTTTAGGGATCTTCTGTTAAAGAGAAGTAAACGGTTCTCCAGAGATAAGCCTAAGGCATCAGTCAAACCTCATAATCGTGTTGCTTCTAAAAATAGGGATATTGATGAAACTAATGATGAGGATATGCCTCAGTGCTTTAAGTGTAAAGGTTTTAGTCATTTTGAAAATAAGTGTCCAAATCGGAGAAAATACACTGGGAACAAAGGTCTTGCCGCAATTCTTGATGAAATGTCTGACAATTATGATTCTGATGAAGACGAGAAATCAAGTGTTGCAATTCTTGGTGAAAATATTGATTTTGTTAATTGTAGCAATACACGTATCAATCTTGATATTCTTTTAGAAGAAAATCCAACAATTCTGGAATAAGAAGTTGACCCAATCTTTGGAAACACTGCTTATAATATCTCAGGTCCCAATATGTGCTTAGCTTCTTACACATTCCAGAAGCCTGATTTTTATCCAAGTCTGACGTGATCATATTGTTCATTAAAGGGTCATGAACTCTCAAGGTGCTACAAGTTCAAACACCAACAAAGGCATGTCAACAAACTTCAACGAAGAGCAAATCATCTAGCAAGAAAGCTTGAACTTGCTCAGAACACCGCTGAGGTATGTAAGATTTTATCTTCGTCTAAGAAGTTAGTTTCCAAGGATAAACTAAGACCATTAGAGAAGAAATTATGGTCAAATAGTTTTGGTAGACAGAGGTCTGTGAAATCCTCCCAAGAGGAAATTGGTGGACAAATTGTTGTTCACCACAACACAACTTGATTATGTTGATTTTAAAATCTTGTCTCATGTGCCTGATCAAAAGAGACAATGATTTTGTACCTCTCAGGATTTAAGAAAAGTTTTTTCTTCTTCTTTTCTTAGGTTTGTTTTTTGTCTATCAAACAAAAGAAAGGGTACAATCGACATTTCTACTCTTCATAGGGTTAAGATTTGATCATTTACGAACCTGTTTTAAGGTTTTGAACCCTACATTCTTTTTACTTCTCTAAATCCTCGTTTTATCTCAAGACTACTTGTTGAGTTAATTGTGAATTCCTCTCACAAACCCATATGTTCATGGACGCTCCAAGAATGATGTCTTTGGATGGAAAGGACAGTAATATGATTGATAAGCCATCAATCATGAAGGAAAAAGAACAATCTCCATTGACTCCTACGTTGAAAATGAAAACAAGGAATGTGAGGAAGCCAAGAGTCGTTCCTTCAAATTCTCAGAAGTTTTCTGATGTTCTTGAAGTGATGAAGGAGTTGAGTAAGGAGATTCAATAAATAAAGGCTTTTGTGTATAAGACTCATGAGATTCAGAAGGCCCTGGTTCGACAACAACAACCTAGAAGGATTATTAATTAATATAACCTCCTACCTTAATGAACCTTATGTTCCAATGGTTGTTGACGACAAGGAGTTCGGGGACGATAAAGAATTATTCAAAGGTATTATTTCCTAGTAAATCTTCTATTTTTCTTGTTTTATTTAGAAGAATAACTAGTGTTTTGGAATAGCCATTATTGTGATTACACATTGCTATGTCCAAAGTTTTCATCTTCTTGTTTTTAGATTTATTGGTTTAAATTCTAAACTTGTTTTGAAGATGATTTTTGCAGTATTAATCTTTTGATTTTATATATTGCAATATTATTATGGGATATGTGTGTTTACGTCCGTGAACTTGATTGTCCCATATATTGTCAAAAGTAAAGTCGTTCGTGAATTGATATGCAAATATTGATAAAATAATGAATAGACTTTTGACAAAACACGAAAGTTAAGCCTATATTGTCAATTATTGATGTAAGATAGGTTAAAATCTTTTGTGATTCAAGGATTATGTCTATTGTGTGTCATTGTGCAAATAGTGATGGAAACATGGAATGAATTCTTGTTTATTCCACGGTATAAGGTCGATTCTCCGATCCACAATTTTTGTGTAAATACTGTGTTGTTCCATGAAGTGTCTTATGTTGAGCACTAAAACAACAAAAGTTGATTGCTTTGTGATTAGCTTATCTATTGTTCCGTAAGGTACTTTATGTTTGAACATGATTGAACTAAATTAATCATCTTGTGTTATTATTTAGTTAGCACTCCATAAGTTTTCTTATGTTTGAGAATTTTTTTGACTAGGTTGGTTATTCGTGATTAACTTAGTTATTGCTCCATAGATTTCTTATGTCGAGTGTGGCTAATTAAATTGATTACTTTTGTAATTAGTTTGGTTGAGTATGAAAATTAGATTATTTGCGAGTCTTCTTGTGATTAATCTAATTGATTTAAGTCTCCATAAGTTTACTTGTGTCGAGCACATTTAGTCAAATTAATTTTGGTTCTCCTTGGTTAATATGATTGAATATTTATTTATGGATTCCAAATTCATACTTGTATGTGATTTGTTTAGTCTAAAGAAATCCTTCTTTTCTTTTTGAAATTATTAAGGTCGCTCTTATTGTTCCCTTGGGAATGACATTTTATGGGGGAGAGTTCTTTTGAACTTGTGCTTAATTGCCAAATCTTTGTGGGGAGTGCGGCTGTGGAATATTATAGGGGTTATCTTGTATCTTTATAGACTCCTTAATGAATGCATTTAGCTTCGACTTTATGATTGAATATAAACAAGATTATATATATTTACCTTTGGTCATGAAATGTCTCTTACGGAAATTTCATTAGGATCCCGTTCTTGTACCTTTGCCAATTTTATTGACAAAAAGGGGGAGAATTAATATGTAGTTCACACTACAAATACATATGGTTTTCGGATCATTATGTAAGGGGGAGTGGTTTCCATGTGAGATGGAGTATTGACTAAGGGGGAGTGAAGTATCACCATAGTATTGTTGTTGAAATTGTGATGTAATTGGACTTTGACACTGTATAACAATGATTGAGAACCATTGCTTTTCTCATTGTTATAGCTATGGATTTTCAACAACGATGGTGCTAAACTTACAACCTTTGGAATCATTGGATTACTTGGAAATGAAGAAGATTTCGAGTATTGTTGAAGATTAGACGACATGTGGAATAGGAGCCACAAAGTTTATTTTATATATTTTGTATTCCATATGTATTAATAGTTTTGCCACTAAAATTGACAAAGGGGGAGATTATTAGATCATTGCTCGGTCGAACTCGCATGCGTTGCTATCTCAAGCATGTTTGTCAATATTAGTGATCAAAACTATAAAGTCTTTGATTTCTAGTCTACTATAGCTGAGGTCTCAGACTAGGATATAAACTGTAGTTGAGCTCAAGAACTCCATGGCGATCATTATACAAGACGAAGGGCTACTCAAGGAACCAGTGGATCTTCATCGACTAAAAGGTATGTGAAGACTTGAACTTATCTATCACTCGAAAGTCTATCTATTCTATCTCTTATATTGATACAAAAGTCGTATTACTATATAGAGTAATAATATACACATATGATATTTCGAGCTGAGTATATCTCGCTTATCTATTTCTCAAAATATGTGTTGGTAAAGCTTTCGCTTTATCCAAGTTCATCTTTACCTAGCGACGAAATTCATGTTATGTTTCAATCATTTTGGAAATTGCTCTGACGAAAAATATTTTGTGAATAACAACTATATAACACCCTCTGAGAATGTTTCAATGATTGAAATGAGAGTTTAGACAATATAACCATTGGAGGATATAATCATTGTTGTGGCAACACATATATGTATAAGTCCTTAGTGCTTGAACCAAAGTTTGAAAACTTTGTTGATCAAGTGAAACCGGAGAAGTGCGTGAGCTTCAGTCCGCGAACTCAGTCCGTGAACTGGCGGAAGTTCTCGACCGAGAATTTCAGATGGAGTTTGTGAACTGCATCCGGGAGCTTAAGTCCGCGAACTTGAGTAGGTTATGCCTAAAAACAATGTTTGTGAACTTATCTTAATAAACTAAGGAATGATATTGCAAACCGTGGCTTTATAGTTCTTGAATCGATTCGAGTGAATCACATCGTTTTTGCTTCAATTGTGTCTTGTGTAGTATATAAAGATCTAAGCAATTGAACAACTCTCTACTAGTTCATTTGAGTCATCTGGAATAGTTATGGTGAAGAAGAATATGATTGATATGAAATTTATCATTTGGTTAACTAGTATTGAACCAGCTAATGTACAAGTTTGGGTACGGTTTTCATAAACCAACAAACGTGTAGTACATTTGTCTATAACAAGATATGTTTTCGATTTAACGGTTAATAAATATTATCTTGTATCTAATCAGGTTTTCATCTAACGGTGAATATTGAATGCTTTGTTACTAAGCTAACATTGATTCCAAACCCTGATTTGATAGACTATATAAGGAAGAACTCTAGCAACTGGGAAACCTAATCCCCACACATTCTGTGTGATACTAGTTTGCTAATCTAGAGTCGATTCTGCTTTAACCTTTGGTCTTCTTCTTCTTCAAAAACCAGGTTAACGACTTAAAGACTTCATTGGGATTGTGAAGCCAGACCGATACTACTTTTATCATAGTTGTGTGATCTGATCTTTCATCTTCTATCGTATGAGTACAATTGTAATAATTGGCTTGAGATTTCTATCTCCGATAGGCAAGATATAAAAGTAGTCACAAACACTTCGTCTCATCGTTTGTGATTCCTTAATAATCTTCTTCGCTGCGTCGATTAAGTTTATTGTGAGGTGATTGATAAAGATGAGTTGTTCTTCGGGAATATAAGTCTGGGTTTATCAATTGGTTCTTGTTCAACTTGATTTATTAAAATACGGAACAAAACTCATAGGTTTATTTGTGGGAGACGAATTTATCTATCCTTGTAGACTTTTCTGTGTGAGACATATTTGTTTATTAAAGTCTTCGACTTTGGGTCGTAGCAACTCTTGGTTGCAGGTGAGATCATCTAAGGGAATCAAGTGGGCAGTATCCTGTTGGGATCAGAGGCGTAGGAACATAATTGTACTTTAGATCAATATGAGATTGGTTGGGGTTCAACTACAGTCCAGACCGAAGTTAGCTTAGAGTAGGCTAGTGTCTGTGGCGGCTTAATACATTGTATGTTTAATCTGGACTAGGTCCCGGGGTTTTTCTGCATTTGCGTTTTCCTCGTTAACAAAATTCTGGTGTCTGTGTTATTTATTTTCCGCATTATATTTTGTTATAATTGAAATAATAAAGGTTGTGCATTGTTCAATCAATTAGAATATCCGACCTTATTGGTTGTTGATTTAAATTGATTGACACTTGGATATTGGTCTTTGGTACCATCCAAGTTATCTATCTTTGATTAAGACTCGCATATTATATTTGCTTGAGTAAATCAAAGTGAGAGATATAGATAATAAACTCCTTGAGATATTTTCTATTCATTGAGTCTGACTGTCTAGTTGATTCTCTAGAAAGTAACTCAGAGTTGTCCATACATATTGCTAATTGAAATATTGGGTGTGGTTGTTAGACCCCCGCTTTTTCATATATATAATAGGTTTATTGTCTGTGAAACGGAGAGGGTACCAAGTACACCATAAACTTTTTCATTTTGACCTATAAGATAAGGTCCTTGTATGTGATTATATATACGGTTTATCTTTCTTATACAGTCAGTAAATTAGATCAAAGGTCCGTGAACCTGATAGTATATAAGAACGCTTGGACAATCTGAAAAATAAATATCCAAGATCAACCTAGGATGTACTGGAACATTACACAAACCGAATTCCAAGTTTCCAACAAGAACAAGTCTTATAATATATATTTCAAGGTACAAATTCACAAGAACAAGTATTGTAGGTTCCATACAGTTTGAGTTAGAAACCGTCTAGGTTGATTATCGAATCACTTGATTTTAATTTAATTATACTAAACACGAATATAATGATGAAGTAAAAAGTAAAGCAAGACACAAAGAATTTTGTCGAAAAGTAAAAAGAACACACACGGACGAGAATTTTGTTAACGAGGAAAACTACACCTGCATAAAAATTCCGTCCCCTCGTCCTTCTTTGAACACCAAACTATATTAAGCCGCTACAGACACTAGCCTACTACCAGACTCCATACTGGAATGTAGTTGAGACCGAATTAACCCCCTAAGCAATTCAGTTGTTGTTGTACTCCTTATATCTCTTGAACCTCGCAACGCTCTAAGTAATTGGTTCCCTTAGCTGACGTCCTTTACATCCTAATAGTTGCTTTAACCTAAATGAAAATTTTTGGTACCAATCTTCCTCTAACAGATAAGTCTATTTGATTTTTTAATATAGGTTTTGAAATCTATTTGCAGTAGACAAAGTCCAGCAAACCTCACAAATCTGGAACATACTCAATTAGCTGAGAATCATAGATTACTAGCTGTTGATGGTGGTTTTTAGTATAGGGCAAAAACTTTAAAAGTCTATCTACCTGACCCGGCATCAGATGTAGTAGACATTGATATGTTCATATTTCGCAGGGAATTTGGAGAATATATCAAAATTTGATGAGTTCCTATGTTTCTATTTATATATTGAAACTCAAGCTCCTAGATGAAATGTTCACTAGTATAGAGCCTAATAAGTATATAAGCTCCTAGCTGCATTACTCACTAATGCCGGAGCCTGCCGAGTATTTTTCCTATGCTATGTTCCCCGGCAGAACCCTTAATATTGATATGGCATGACAATTTTTGTTCACTCGCAGCAGAGTAGGACGAATTTCCAAGTGTCAAGGTCCTTGCATAAAAATACTCAATCGAAAAGCATACTGCTCCCTGGCAATAAACTTAAAGAACTCTGTGTCAACACACAAAATTCAATAAATTTTGTGATAATTCACAAGATTCGAATATTAACCTGATTTGCAAAATTAGGGTTTTGCGCCCTGCGCAGTATATTAGACATTTCCTGTTGAAATTAAGCCTAGGCGAGCTAGGTAATTAATCCGCCATGGATTATGATAGGGTGTAGAATACAACCTATTTATTATGTATTGTTTATGCTTTCTTTGCTATTTTTCTTGTGAATTATGTATTTTACGTGTGTTTTTGAGTTATTAGGTACTCTGGAGTCGTACGGAGACAAAGAAGAAGAAATCACCCAATTTGAACAAAAAGGGCGTAAATTGTCATTTCCCAGGCTAACACTATCGGGAGATGACCCAAGGTTAAGGGGTACATATGTTTTGGAGAAGTATTAAATACAGTCAGCTCACGGTTAAGGGATATCCTGTGTTGTGTTTGCTAAAGGCACCTATATGCTAAGAAATTGGGGATGTCATTGGACGGACCATGGTAAGACCCATATTTGGACCCAACTCTCATACCTAAACCTAAATCGAGACATTCTCTTATCAATCATTCACTCCAAATCCCTAAAACTGAGAAAGACACAGAAAGAAAGAGATCGAGAAATTACTGTCAAAATTGATCGACTGGGTTTCAGTGGAAGATTGAGGTGAAGAATGGTGCTGTGATTCTGAGAAGATGATTCTTAAAATGGGTTGTGAGAAGATGGGTTGGTGGCAGTGATTGAGCTGTTGAATCGAAGATAGATGGCACTGTTGGTTATTACAGAATTAAGAACAAGATGAAGTGAAGATTTGGTTCTGTCAATTGAAGAGAATAATGGGTTTGTCACGCATCAAAGGTTTGAGGAAAGAAAGAAGATGCAGAATGAAGCAGAGATGGTGTTGAAGCTCGGAGAAATTGAGGCTAGGGTTTGCTGCTGTTAAAATCAAAAGAAGATGTTTTCGATTGCAGAGTTGCTGTGGGTACTTCTGATTGTATGGGAGAATCGTTTGCTGTTGGTAGCTGAGACGAAGAGTAGATAGGTTTGTGGTTAGGGTTTCGTGCTGCTGATTCTGGAATGGGGTGTGTATTGAAACTGATTGAATCTATGAACAACTGGGTTGTTGTTAGAATGAGAAAGCAACAATGATGATATGGAAATTATAGATGTATGCTTAGGCTTGTCGCAGGTGAAGAAAATGTCCTGAAAATATGGCCGGAAATGTCCTGTAATCAGCCGAAACTCGGTCGATTTCCCCCTCCGGCGAGTCGACTCGGCGCCGGCGATGACCGTTCCAGAACGATCCCGACGATCGCTCCAGCTCAGTGACTCAGAGCACTCAGCCGACTCAGCCTGACTAAGAAGCTAACTCGCCATCTGACTTTGACCTTTGACTGACGGTTGACATGTTTGACCATTAGTCCTAACGGTGGACTGACGGAATATTCCGTCGACGGAGAGAATTTTCAGGTGGCCGGCGGTGACGAATTCCGACCTATTTCCGGCCAAAAACCCAGTTTTCCGGTGACCAAAAATGCAGAATTTTGGGTGGACTTCTCTCATGTGTGTGAAGACTTAGAATTGGGAATTGGATGAAAACTTGGAAGTTTTGGAGAATTGGACTAGAAATTGGAATATGGCTCAAATTGGGAAAGTGGTGTTCTTTTGGAATGATGATTATTTTCCTACAAAGACATGGAGAGTATTGAAGCCTATAAATAAGGAGTTCTCTACAACTTTTTACACACATCTACTTTGGAGAAGGAGTTAAAGTGCACAAGGATTGGAGGAAGGAGCAACCATCATCTTTTCAATAAGTTTTCTTTCTTTCTTCCTTAAATTATTATTATTATTGTGTGAACTCCAAATTATGAGTAGCTAATTTTCTTATTGATTAAGGATGAATTCCTAGTTCTTAATATATGGTTTGAGTTTTGTTTCAATTCTACTTTGAAGTTTTTCATATGATTATCGTTTGTTTTTACTAATATTAGTGTTTATGCTTGATTGATAGGTCGTTTGGGTGGCCAAATAAATTTATTTGTTAATTAATCTAAAGCCAGTGAAAGTTAGGGGATAAGTAATCGTTTCTTGACTATTTACATAAGTAGAAAACACAAGACCTTGCGGAGGGATTCCGTGGAGAAATTGTGTGTAAAAACAACGTTAGCAAGTGGACCTTGATCTAAGAGTTTAACTACTAATATCAACCTAATAAATTCATGATTCTTAATGCGTTTAACTAAATTACATCTTGGGTGATCTACTACTAGGTGGTTTGGTAAATAGAATCCGGTAGGCAAGAACTTCCGTATCCGGTGAAATAAGGGATTTTTGGGTTAGCACTGATCTAGATGATATACCTACGGTTGGTGATAATCTATGACTAATAACAAGTGGAAAAGAACATAACTTTAATCATTGTTTTGCAGCGAAGAAGGATTCCTTGATCTATTCTCTCTTATTGAATTCAACTTACACTTTGTTTATTTCTTTTGCTTTATAAGTTTTATAACCAATACCCCCCTTTTGTGACAATTTTACAACTAATTATCTCTTGCTCCTCGTGGGATCGATCTTGACTACCCTATATTACTTATTAATTAGGTAGTGAAACATTAATTAATTTGTTGTGGTTACGACACGCATACAAATTTTGGTGCCGTTGCCGGGGAGCAACGGGCGATTTTAGTTGTTTTCTTTTTACTTTTTGAATTATTCTTGCTTTGTTAGATTCTATATTGTATGTAACTTAGTTTTTGAATATTGTTTTAGGTACTATATCTTTGGTAAATACTTCAAGGGGGAAGACCGAGTCCAATTGGAATACGTCTTCGATCCGGCACTCAACTAAAGAACTTTATTCGAGCGGTTAACACTCCGCTTCCTCGTTCTACATCAAGTGAATTTGCAGATTCGGACATAGAAGAAGAAGCAATGGGTGATCGTACACTTAATGACCTAGCTTCTCACAAGATCGATACACAACAATGGTGTATCCAAACTAACTCAACTTTCGAGATCAAGCCGGGGTTGATTAGAGAATTACCAAAGTTCCATGGCATGGTGAATGAAGACCCAAACAAACATCTTATGGACTTCAACACCATAGTCACGGCCATGCTTCCACCGAATACTAATGCGGATGGAGCAATGTTGAAAGCTTTTTTGTTCTCTTTGGTGGGCAATGCTAAGGAATGGTTATATTATTTTCCTTCCGGAAGTATCACAACATGGAATGGGATGAAGAAACTTTTCCTCGAGAGATATTTTCCCGCATCAAAGGCTACTCAAATTTGCAAAGAAATTTGTGGGATAAAGAAACATGTGGGAGAGTCATTATATGAATGTTAGGATCGATACAAGAGATTGTTGGCAAGTTGTCCACACCATAAATTTAATGACGCCATGATAATCCAATACTTCTATGAAGGTCTCCAAACAAGTGATAGATATCTTCTTGACGCCGCCGGTGGTGGTGCACTAGTGAACAAGACGGTGGCCGAAGCTACCGAGTTGATTGAAAGTATTGCGGAAAACTCGCAACAATTCTATGCAAGAGGTGATTCAATGGTTAAGTTGGTGCATGAGGTTAGTGACTCGTCTTCACAATCCGATCAACGGTTAAACAACATAGAGAGGGTAGTGCAACGGTTGGCCGCGGTAATTATTCCGGATGATGAAACCGAACAAGTAAATGCTTTATATCCAAATCAAAGGCCAAGGTACGATCCATACTCAAATACTTACAATCCAGGTTGGAAGGATCATCCCAACTTTAGCTATGCAAACAAGCAAGCGGCGGCTCCTAATCCATATGCACAACAAGGTGGATTCCAACAATCATGTTTCCAACCTCAACAACAACAAGTTCAACAAGTCAAGGAGCAAGATTCTTTGAATAATGACAAGTTGAATATGATAATGCAAATCATGCAAGGTCTCTTCTATGTTACAACAAACCCAACAAAAGACCGATTCGGCAATCAAGGATTTACAAACTCAAATGAGAAAATTGGCGACCGATATGAACTTAATGAAAGCTTAAGCATACATAAAGATTCCTTCACAACCAATTGTGAATCCAAGAGAGAATGTTAGTGCGGTTACTTTAAGAAATGGAAGAAAAGGGGAGAGTCTAACTCGTCATGAAGATTCTAGTGAAGAAGTAGTCAAAGAGAAGGAGGATGCCGAACCAAGGGAGACTTCAACACCAACCAACCAATCCAAGAAACCGGTTCCTACTTTCACTACTCCACCACCTTTTCCTAGTCGTTTTGCTAAGTCCAAGAAGGAATCTCAAGATAAGGCACTCATGGATATCTTCAAGAAGATAGAAATCAACATTCCATTCATCGAGGCCATTAGGTTAATGCCAAGGTATGCTAAGTTCATGAAGGAGTTATGCACAAAGAAGGATAGGTTGCTTGATAATGAAATTACTAAAGTTGGCGAGAGTGCGTCGGTTATGCTTTTGAAGAAGATGCCTACAAAGTGCACGGATCCCGGGGGTTTCACGGTGCCAATTACTATTGGTAAGAAAAGGTTTGAACATGCTTTACTTGACTTGGGAGCTTCCATTAGTGTGATGTCGGCCGATATATATGACTCCTTGAATCTTGGACCATTGAAAGAGACAAGAGTTATTATCCAACTAGCAAATAAGTCTAACATCTATCCAAAGGGACTTGTAGAAGACGTTCTAGTGCAAGTGAATGAGTTAATTTTTCCGGTGGATTTCTTTGTGGTGGATATGGATAACAATGAGAATCGTTCGTATACTTATCTACTTCTTGGGAGGCCATTTATGAAGACCGCAAATACGAAGATTGATGTTGATAAGGGTACACTCACTATGGAGTTCGAAAAGGAAGTAATACACTTCAACATATTCGAAGCCATGCGCTACCCAAGTGATGTGCATTCCGCTTACTCCATTGATGTGGTTAGTTCATTAGCGCAACAAATGGTGGAATTGAATCGAGAGGACGAACTTGATGTGGTGTTGCGAAAGAGCATTGAATTAGACGTCCACGGCTTGCCTAACTTGGATGTTGACATTTCCACGGAATTGGTGGAGACGTGTGGTGCCTTGACGGCATTACAAGAAGCTAAGGGTAATGTTTCCTATATTTCTTTACCCGTGAATGATGAATTACTTGTACCATCTATTGTGAAGGCACCTAAACTAGAGTTGAATCCACTTCTGGACCATTTGAAGTATGCATTTTTGGGAGATGGAGATGAGCTTCCGGTGATTATTTCAAAGAACCTCACACCGATACAAGAAGACCGTTTGCTTAGAGTCTTGAAAGAGCACAAAACGGCTATTGGTTGGACAATTGCGGACATCAAAGGCATTAGTCCATCCATATGCATGCATAAGATTCTAATGGAAGAGAACGTGAAGCCAGTACGTGATGCTCAACGTAGGTTTAATCCTCCCATGATGGAGGTTGTGAAGAAAGAGATACTCAAATTGCTAAGTGAGGGGGTGATCTACCCAATTTCCGATAGCAAGTGGGTTAGTCCGGTACAAGTGGTTCCAAATAAGTCCGGTGTTATGGTTGTTCGAAATCAAGACAATGAACTTGTTCCTACAAGAGTTCAAACCGGTTGGAGAGTGTGCATTGATTATAGAAAGCTTAATTCCGCAACCCGAAAGGATCACTTTCCTTTACCTTTCATTGATCAAATGTTGGAGCGGTTAGCGGGTCATTCTTATTATTGTTTCTTGGATGGTTATTCGGGATACAATCAACTTGTTATTGCACCGGAGGACCAAGAGAAGACCACTTTTACTTGTCCGTTTGGAACATTTGCGTATAGACGGATGCCGTTTGGTCTTTGCAATGCACCGGCTACTTTCCAAAGATGCATGGTAAGTATATTCTCGGATTACGTGGAGCGCATTATTGAGGTATTTATGGACGACTTTAGTGTTTATGGCAATTCTTTTGATATTTGTTTAGATAACGTTGAACTAGTTCTTAAACGATGCATAGACACTAACCTTGTTCTTAATTGGGAAAAATGTCATTTTATGGTAAACCATGGCATAGTACTTGGTCACATTGTGTCCTCTCAAGGGCTCAAAGTAGACAAGTCAAAGATAGATTTAATAAGAAACTTACAATATCCCACTTCGGTGAGGGGAGTTCGTTCATTTCTTGGCCATGCAGGTTTCTATAGGCGGTTTATCAAGGATTTCTCCAAAATCTCCATGCCGATGTGCAAGTTACTACAAAAGGAGGTACCTTTTGACTTCAAAAAGGAATGCAAGGATGCTTTTGACAAATTGAAGGCAATGTTGACAAGTGCGCCGATTATCAAGTCACCAGATTGGAATCTTCCATTTGAATTAATGTGTGATTCTAGTGATTATGCGGTTGGAGCCGTTTTGGGTCAAAGAGTGGACAAGTTGTCCCATGTTATTTATTATGCATCTCGGACCCTTAATGATGCACAAATCAACTATTCTACCACAGAAAAGGAGTTATTGGCTATATTGTTTGCATTAGAAAAGTTACGATCATACTTGGTGGGTACAAAGGTTATTGTGTATTCCGATCATGCGGCACTTAGATACTTAATAAAGAAGAAAGAAGCTAAGCCAAGACTCATCCGGTGGATCCTATTACTACAAGAGTTCGATATAGAAATTCGAGATAAGAAAGGTGTGGAGAATACCGTTGCGGATCATCTTAGTAGACTTGTTATGTCTCACGAAGAACTTCCATTACAAGACCGCTTTCCGGATGAACAACTTTTCTCCTTGGAAGAATTAACACCTTGGTATGCGGATAAAGTGAACTACTTGGTGACAAGAAAGGTACCTAGCACAATGTCTAACTTCCAAAAGATGAAAATTAAGAAGATAGCGAAGCAATATGTGTGGGATGAACCATACTTTTGGAAATATGGCGTTGATCAAATAATACGAAGGTGCGTACCTAACTCCGAATTTCAATCCATTCTATCCTTTTGTCATACTTTTGCTTGTGGTGGCCACTTTGGTTCTATACGTACCGCTATCAAAGTTATTGAAAGTGGATTTTATTGGCCCACCTTGTTTGAAGATTCATATGTTTTTTGTAAATCGTGTGATAGATGTCAAAGAACGGGAAATCTAGGTGCTCGAAATCAAATGCCACTCACACCAATTCTCGCCGTAGAGATTTTTGATGTGTGGGGAATCGATTTTATGGGCCCTTTTGTCAATTCGAATGGAAATTTTTATATACTTCTTGCCGTAGATTATGTTTCGAAATGGGTGGAGGCTAGATCCACCAAAACTAATTATTCTCAAGTTGTTTGTGATTTTGTAAGCGAAAACATATTCACTAGGCACGGCACACCAAGAGTGGTGATAAGCGATGGAGGATCGCATTTCAAGAAGTCTTTCCATGCTCAAGAAGTACAACATAACACACAAGGTTGGTACGCCTTACCATCCACAAACTAGTGGACAAGCGGAAATTTCAAACCGTGAAATCAAGTCCATTCTTGAAAAAACGGTGAATACCACAAGGAAAGATTGGAGCTTTAAGCTCAATGATGCGCTTTGGGCATATAGAATGGCGTACAAAACACCGATTGGTATGTCTCCATATCGGTTGGTTTATGGCAAAGCTTGTCATCTTCCAATTGAACTTGAACATAAGGCTTATTGGGCGATAAAGAAATTCAACATGGAGTATGATGAAGCGGGGAAACAAAGAAGGTTACAACTAAATAAGCTAGAGGAGATACGTAATGATGCTTACGAGAGTGCCCGAATATACAAGGAGAAGACTAAGCTTTTCCATGACAAGATGATTTCTCGTAAAAGTTTCATAGTGGGACAAAAAGTCCTTTTATTTCATTCTCGCCTTAAATTATTTCCTGGAAAATTAAGGTCCCGTTGGATTGGACCATATGTTGTTACTAATATTTTTCCTTATGGTGCAGTTGAAATTACTAGTCTTAGAGACAACTCGGTTTCCAAAGTCAACGGCCATAGATTGAATCCATACTATGAGAACATCGCCTATGTGAATGTGGATGAACTTCCATTTGAAGATTTTCTCCCTCTAGAGGAGTAATAAGAAGCAAGAGCTATGTCGGGCCGTCGACTTTAAAACAAGCGCTAAGTGGGAGGCAACCCACCGGTTTTGTATCTCTTATCCTTTTGTTTGTTTTTTTTTTTGTTTGTTAATTTTTCTTGTTTCATATCATGTTAGGATTTCCCACCTTGACTTTACTTGGACGATTCAATTACATTGAGGACAATGTAAGGTTTAAGTGTGGGGGAGTGGCTAAGCTAATATTTTTGCATAAAATTTTCAACTTTTAGAGTCACTAGCATGCTTCTAGGTATGATTACATAGAGAATTCTGACCGACATAATTGAACTTGGAAGTGTTAGGGAACTACGTTTGACTTCTTGCTTGTTAGAGTGTTAAATAATGGATTTAATCATGCCGGTGATGCAAATTTGGTGCAGGGAGAAGTGCGTTATTAGAGTTGCTGATCAATCATTAGTGGAGACTACCCATTTCATATCAACCAAGGCACCGACCAAAAATTCTTCCTTGACTAAAGAGTTTTTTTTTAGTGTGTGTCACCGTACGTTAATTCCGGGTAGAATGGTGAGCTACCCAATTTCAGCACTATTTTGATCTCTTGAGTGCTAATTTTTGTCAATCATGAGGGTGACGTCTATAGATGAAAGCCTCCTTCTTGTAGTTCGATTTGCAGTTAGCACAATTCTATCTCTCGACAACAACAATTCCATAGAAACATCACAATTATCAACAAGGAGCGACATCAAAATCTACAAAAAAAAGTTGAAAAGGTTCAAGGTTTGCAAGCAACAATGGAACAAGAAAAAGAGCAAATTTTTATATCCAAGTAAAGCAACATACAATGAGCAGATTTTACATACATGTTGAAGACTTAAAATGCAATGAGGTAATTCTATATCCAAGTATGAAGATTTATTTACAAGAGCGAAGAAAAGCAAAATGTGAGAATTATTGAAGTTTATGATTTCAAGGCGATACAAGTTGTGAAGAATCAAGCGGTAAAGTACTTTTCCATCCCCATGGTTTTTATTTCACTTTGTTTTGTATTTTGTTTCTCTTGTCAAAAAAAAAAAAAAAAAAAAAAAAAAAAAAAAAATGAAAAAAATGAGACAAGAGAAATATTTATTATTGTTTTGTTTTGAATAAGCCATGGGGAAGGAAAATCTATAAGGAAGTTTCAAGCGACATGGATTTTAAGGAAAAAGGTTACAAATTGTCAAGGATTTATGAAGTTCGAAAGTTTATCATCAATAGTTGAAGCCGAAGACCAAGAAGATGAAGACAAGGAGCGGAAGACGTTTCTATTGGATGCCGTGAGAGTGGTGTTATCATAATTGGCAATCGGATGTGAAGGTAAGTAAGTAATCTCATCCTCGATATAAGTGGTTGATTTCCTTTCTTAGAGATCGTTAGAAAAATAGTTTTTCAAAATGTTAAAAGATGTGCGTTTTTCAAAATTTCGGAAGTTATCCTTCCTACCATTCAACGTGTTGCAGGAATTCTCTCTTCATTCCTACCTGCACACATGTGAGACCCATAAAAAACCGTCTTTTTGAGTGCAATTATCATAAAACCCTTTTGGTGAGGCAGAAGTCGAGGCGAAATGCTTATTGATCGTTTCTCAAACACGCGTTCTCTCATTATGGTGTGGTTATTTCTCACTCAACATTTAAGAATGAGAATATGTTCTTTAGTATTTCTAACTTCTTATTACTAGCATGCAGAAACTCTATGTCCTCATAGCTCTTTGGATGCTTGGGACGTTGGAACGCTTTGAAGTTGTAAGTTTTGGTTTGATTTGCTCGAGGACTAGAAAAGTCTAAGTGTGGGGGAATTTGATAGGGTGTAGAATACAACCTATTTATTATCAATTGTTTATGCTTTCTTTGCTATTTTTCTTGTGAATTATGTATTTTACGTGTGTTTTTGAGTTATTAGGTACTCTGGAGTCGTACGGAGACAAAGAAGAAGAAATCACCCAATTTGAACAAAAAGGGCGTAAATTGTCATTTCCCAGGCTAACACTATCGGGAGATGACCCAAGGTTAAGGGGCACATCTGTTTTGGAGAAGTATTAAATACAGCCAGCTCACGGTTAAGGGATAGCCTGTGTTGTGTTTGCTAAAGGCACCAGCTAGGCACTTATGGCACCTATATGCTAAGAAATTGGGGATGTCATTGGACGGCCCATGGTAAGACCCAAATCCGGACCCAACTCACATACCTAAACCTAAATCGAGACATTCTCTTATCAATCATTCACTCCAAATCCCTAAAACTGAGAAATACACAGAAAGAAAGAGATCGAGAAATTACTGTCAAAATTGATCGACTGGGTTTCAGTGGAAGATTGAGGTGAAGAACGGTGCTATGATTCTGAGAAAATGATTCTTAAAATGGGTTGCGAGAAGATGGGTTGGTGGCAGTGATTGAGATGTTGAATCGAAGATAGATGGCACTGTTGGTTGTTACAGAATTAAGAACAAGATGAAGTGAAGATTGGGTTCTGTCAATTGAAGAGAATAATGGGTTTGTCACGCATCAAAGGTTTGAGGAGTGAAAGAAGATGCAGAATGAAGCAGAGATGGTGTTGAATCTCGGAGAAATTGAGGCTAGGTTTTGCTGCTGTTAAAATCAATAGAAGATGTTGTCGATTGCAGAGTTGTTGTGGGTACTTTTTATTGTATGGGAGAATCGTTTGCTGTTGGTAGCTGAGACGAAGAGCAGATGGGTTTGTGGTTAGGGTTTTGTGCTGCTGATTCTGGAATGGTGTGTGTGTTGAAACTGATTGAAGCTATGAACAATTGGGTTGTTGTTAGAATGAGAAAGCAACACTGATGATATGGAAATTATAGATGTATGCTTAGGCTTGTCGCAGGTGAAGAAAATGGCCTGAAAATATGGTCGGAAATCAGCCGAAACTCGGCCGATTTCCCCCTCCGGCGAGTCGACTCGGCGTCGGCGATGACCGTTCCAGAACGATCCCGACGATCGATCCAGCTCAGTGACTCAGAGCACTCAGCCGACTCAGCCTGACTAAGGAGCTAACTCGCCATCTGACTTTGACCTTTGACTGACGGTTGACCTGTTTGACCGTTAGTCCTAATGGTGGACTGACGGAATATTCCGTCGACGGAGAGAATTTTCAGGTGGCCGGCGGTGACGAATTCCGACCTATTTCCGGCAAAAAAACTCAGTTTTCCGGTGACCAAAAATGCAGAATTTTGGGTGGACTTCTCTCATGTGTGTGAAGACTTAGAATTGGGAATTGGATGAAAACTTGGAAGTTTTGGAGAATTGGACTAGAAATTGGAATATGGCTCAAATTGGGAAAGTGGTGTTCTTTTGGAATGAGGATTCTTTTCCTACAAAGACATGGAGAGTATTGAAGCCTATAAATAAGGAGTTCTCTACAACTTTTTACACACATCTACTTTGGAGAAGGAGTTAAAGTGCACAAGGATTGGAGGAAGGAGCAACCATCATCTTTTCAATAAGTTTTCTTTCTTCCTTAAATTATTATTATTATTGTGTGAACTCCAAATTATGAGTAGCTAATTTTCTTATTGATTGAGGATGAATTCCTAGTTCTTAATATATGGTTTGAGTTTTGTTTCAATTCTACTTTGAAGTTTTTCATATGATTATCGTTTGTTTTTACTAATATTAGTGTTTATGCTTGATTAATAGGTCGTTTGGGTGGCCAAATAAATTTATTTGTTAATTAATCTAAAGCCAGTGAAAGTTAGGGGATAAGTAATCGTTTCTTGACTATTTACATAAGTAGAAAACACAAGACCTTGCGGAGGGATTCCTTGGAGCAATTGTGTGTAAAAACAACGTTAGCAAGTGGACCTTGATCTAAGAGTTTAACTACTAATATCAACCTAATAAATTCATGAATCTTACTGCGTTTAACTAAATTACATCTTGGGTGATCTACTACTAGGTGGTTTTGTGAATAGAATCCGGTAGGCGAGAACTTCCGTATCCAGTGAAATAAGGGATTTTGGGGTTAGCACTGATCTAGCTGCTATACCTACGGTTGGTGATAATCTATGACTAATAACAAGTGGAAAAGAACATAACTTTAATCATTGTTTTGCAGCGAAGAAGGATTCCTTGATCTATTCTCTCTTATTGAATTCAACTTACACTTTGTTTATTTCTTTTGCTTTTTAAGTTTTACAACCAATACCCCCCTTTTGTGACAATTTTACAACTAATAATATCTTGCTCCTCGTGGGATCGATCTTGACTACCCTATATTACTTATTAATTAGGTAGTGAAACATTAATTAATTTGTTGTGGTTACGACATGCATACAGATTAGTAGGTGCAAAATCCTACCCAAAATCAGAAAACAAGGAACAAAAGGAGCCACGAAACAGGAGAAACAACAAAGGAAAGGTGGCCATCCCATAGGCCTGCCGGTGCCACTTGCAAGTGGCCATACCTCATGTTGCTCGACCGGCCCCTATTTCATGTCGACCAATCAGGTCGCTCTAAACCCGCCACACGCACACTATAAGTATGGCCAAACCCGCCACATGCACACCAGAAGTGTAGCCACATCCTGGCCAGCCCCCTCTTTTTCGACCAATCAGGTCACTTTAACCTACCACACTCCCATGAGTTGTGGCTGGGCCCATACTTGCCGGCCCTATTCCCCATCGACCAATCAGGTCGCGTTAAATCTTCCACACGCACCATAAGTGTGGCCATGCCCATGCTTGGCCGACCCTCTCTTTTTATTGCCCAATCAGGTTGCTCTAAACCTGCCACAACATTAAAAGAGGTGGAATTGCGTCAAGTGGACACCATGCCAAACTGGATTCACAAAGACCGCACTAACATGCCAATGGCATGCCAAACACCCATGCCAAATGAGCATACCAAGCACACATGCCAAATGCGCAAACGCGCCGTGAATAGCTCACATACGTGCCAACCCACTTTCTGTTCGTGGCCAACGCCATAACGGACTTCAACGTGATTATCCTAACCAGAAGCACGACCTTGCTTTAGTGGAGATGGATGAAACCCTAATTTCCAGGCGTAGCACAAACTATGCCACTTCGGTCCCCATAACATGCCACGAGCCGTGCAGACTTAGAAAACCCTAATAAAGGCGTCATACCATAGCCACTCGTGGAAATACTTGTTCATGTGTCCATTTCTACATGATGGCATGGCTATGGTTCCTTTGGCGTGGCTCTAGTATCTTTTGCACAAAACTCCGTTGTACCACGGTCACATGCCACATGCCGTATGCGCTAATTAGGGTTTTGGCATGCCAAACCCCAATTTAGGCAAAGTTGCTACACCAACCAAGCCAAATAATGTTCCACATAACATTGGGATTGATGTGGCTACTGGAACTTCTGTTTCCACGCCATATTTGAGTCCAACACCAATGTGCCAAAATATGGCGGCCATGGCTACGCCACTTGCACCATCGTCCCACTAGCATGCGCTGACCATGCCAACCATATCGCCATGCCACTGGCATGCGCTAAAAACATCACTACGCTATTGGCATGTACCAATGGCGCCACTATGTCATTGTATGGCACCAACAAGCAGTGGCCATAATCAATGGCCACTATTTCTCATAATAAGTCTCTGAATCCATGATTGAAGACAACGTTTCCAGTATACACAGAATTTCTCGAGTAATTACTCTTAAGAATTCATCAATATTTCTGAACTTATCAGAACTCCACAGTTCACCAATTATTGCAGAAACCCACAACACATCTACAATCCTTGATCATCACTGATCCCACATAATTTCTTAGCTTCCCCCTACAGATCAACCCATCTCTCTCTTTGCGACCGAATTGACTCTGGAATGGCCATTGACTTGGTTTAGGCCGGAGTCCTACAGATTGATCTCTCGAATCTAAGCACTCCCTTTATAGTGCTTCTGTGTGAGGTTAAGTAGTTTTCCCGGTTCGAGGAGTCTCGACAACATGCTCGACTCTTCACTTTCCTAAAAAACCAGCAAACCATTTTCCCACATCTACAGATTGGCGACCACAGTGGGAGATTAATCTCTCGGTTGCAATCTTAAATTCTCACAAAATGGTTGATCTTATGTCAGGTTCAGTTACAAATCCTAACACAAACAAAACTAGCACTAGCAACAATGGTGGTACTCCAGAATCTACTCATGTTTCCAACATCGGTGTTGGTGATATCACTCCTTCGCAAACCAACATCGGAGATAATCCTATATTCGGCAGGTCTCCTGAAGAAATCCACCTACCATAAGTGATCTCATGAAGGAGCAAAAAACTCTTGCTAAAAATCAGATTGACATGGATAACACTCATAAGGAGCTGTGCAATTATCTCAAAACTCTTACTAACAAGATGTCAGAGAAAGCTCAGAAGAAAGGAAAAGCCAAAGAAACATCTCCGTCTGCTGATCCTGAAGTTACTCTGATCCATGTAGCAGATGATGATGAAGTACACAAGGCTACAGATAATTCACCAACAAAGGAACCTGCAGGCTTCATCACCCATGAAGACCTGGAACGCTTTATGAAGGATTGAGGAAAAGATAAGACACCATCGGTTCATCGTCATCAACCTTCATATCCTGCTACTACACAACGAATTCCTCTCCCAAATAGATACGCTTCTCCAACATTCACGTTGTACAACGGAACAGGTAAAGCTCAAAAACACGTCTCTCAATTCCTGGAAGCACTAGGAGAGTATGAGCACAACTATGTTGTCCATATGAAAGAATTCTCAAAATCTCTGAGAGCATCACTAGTTGTGGAGAAATGGTTAATTCTTTCTACATGAAATACTTCTTCATCTCAGAGCATATTAGTATCTCCGACTTAGGAAGAATGTCTCAGAAGAGCAATGAAAATCCGAACGATTATGTGAAGAGGTTTAGAGTCCAAGCTTTGGATTGTCATGACCCTAATGTCACTGAACAACAACTGGTGGACTTGTGCATCAACGAAATAATCCCGGTCTACAGAGCCTTGCTGGAAAATCTCCAGTTCCAGAATTTATCAGAACTTCATGAAGAAGCCAAACGATCAGCGACTACTGCACCTGCTTTACTGGAAAGAGCAAAGTCTGCAAGGTCGAGGAACCTCGAAGCAGCCGATGGCTAGTCAACAATTAGTAGAATTTACAGCCTTTAACAAATGTTGTTGCTGAAAGGAATGAAAGGAAAGCTGAGACACATCATCAGAGCTATTCTCCAACATCCCAGGCTCTTCTGAAGGCGCAAAGAAAATATAACCAATCCTGAAATGCACAAACCTCGACCCGACATCAACGAACGGGGAAATGATCAAACGAGGACTCAAACTTTCCTCTTCCCATTAAAGAAATGATCGTGTTACTGTAAGTCTGGGTTCGAGATGATGCAATCAAATTGTTGTTCATTAGGAGAGAGCTGAAGAAAAATGGAGGATCTCAGGTACTGTCACCTTCATAGATTTTTCAATCATTCAACAAGTAACTGCAATATTTTGAAGCACATCTTCAAAGTGGAGGTTGATCCACAATAGCTTCAACTGAGGACTGAAGGAGTACACATGAATCTTCTCCCAGTCAGAACCTTTACACTCTCTGAACAACCAGTCAAGAAAGCAGTTCAATCGTTGATCGAGCATATCTGTGAAATTGCTATATCTGTCTAAGACACAAAGGAAAGACATGTTCGCAACATCGAATTACACTATGTCAGACTCTTCCATCCCGAAAATACTCCTTGAACCTTCATCCACAAACAAGGAGATGCACGACTGGGGACTACTTACCACTGTCCATCTCAGAGGAAATGATTTTGGAAGAATGTTGATCGATGCTGACACCGCCATCAACATTATTCCACTGAAAACCATCAGAGCTGCAGGCATCACTCGACAAGAATCTACGCATGCTCCCATCTCAATCAGAGACCTTAAAGGAATGCTCAAGAATACTTATGGATACATCGCTCTCAAAGTGAACATAAGTTCAACCCGGACATAAACCAAGTTTCACATAATCGGGAAGATATAGGATATGACATGTTCTTCATACGAGCGTGGATACATACTGAGAAGATGACTACTGACAAAGAATCTTTGGTTGGACATATCTCCAACGAAGAAAGTTTTAATCCAGAAGATTTGGCGGACATTCCATCATAGAGCACTTGGAGGAATTTCGAACTTTAATGAGGTTGAAGCAAAAACCTGCAAAAGATGCATAGACATTCATCAAGAGGTTCTGCACTCAGGCAAGCCTCATTCCTTCCATGTCTATGTCATTTATTTCCTCACATGATATCCTAGCATGGGGACTCAATTCTGCTAGCAACTCTGCAAAACGTTATTCATGGTAGCTTCATCGCATTAGTATTTTACCAAGTTGTTGAATCTAACATTTATCCAAATCGAGCATTGAGACGTTCATTACTGAGATGATGTCCAGGCATGGCAAAGAAAACTTTGGGCATTTCTCCATAGCCTTGCAGGAGTGTCCATGTGTCCCAAAAAATCAGAAAGCTTTGATGTCTGCACAAGTGTTGAATCCCACTACCGCAGGGAAAGGAATACTGAATCAACAAAAGATACTCGGGGCCGAGACGATCGATCCTAAGACACTAGAAGCTTAAATGATACGATGATTCAACGCTCATGCATCTAAGAAGTCTTCAAATTGTACTCCCAATCAAAGAGTACACCTTCGATAATGGCGTCTCTGGCTTCATCACGAACATCTCGACAATGACACACTGATTCACCATCGACACGATCAAAATGAAACTGAACTACAATCGCTGACTCTTCACTACTCCATGACAAGACTTCTGAAGCAGATGCAACATCATTCATCCATCTATGGCAAGAATTCCTTCAACATGCACTAGGACTTGATCTTATTGGAAAAGATTCAAGACATCGCAAGTCATCGCAACCTGATTCCATGAAAACTTTATCAACTGAATCTATCTACATTACGAACCTTGCACGACTAAGGAACTTCTCTCTTCACCAATCACGCCCAGAATGGAGACTGCTGATGCAATCTGCCGCATCAACGTCGATTCACGGATGAAGCCAGTTCACAATAAAGTCATACTGATCAGGAGAATTCAGTTTGTACTCCCAGTACACCTATGTCTTAGGGATGCTCAAACCACCAATTAGTTCGTGAATGTAAAGGCTCACTGGATGAAAGATCAAAGGCCATGTCGATAAATCATGGTTCAAACCTTTTCAGTCTCTAAAGCAACTCCGACCATAGTATCGGCATCAACAAGGATATCTGGTGGAAGTCCTTTCATGGTCTCAGCATCAACAAGAATTTCTGGAGAAAATTCAACCGTGATCTCAGCATCAACAACGATCTCAGGAGCAACGTCTTCATGTCAGAGCTTCATCAACTAACCATTCTCTGAAGAGTTACACATGAAGCGGACTTCTCCAAGAACTAATGATTCATATCAAGATATGTAGACCTAGTAACATGATCACATGAAATTCTTCCCAAATCTTGCATGACTGGTGTGCACAATCCAAAGTCTTCTATAAGATGTTCTCATCGCCTCCACAAATGAGATACAACACACTTCAGGCTATGGGTTTACAAAAACGTACTAATTGGTAAGTAATGGGACAAATCTTCCTCAACGAAAGATGTTCTTATATGTCTCTTATACAACATACCAAAAGGGCGCATCAATCGGACATACGAGCTGAAAGATATGGCCTTTACCGTCAGATCTACGAAATCTGAAAAACTTATACGGGATTACAAATTGCAAATGTGCACGCTTCGTTGGATAACCTCTACAACTCCAAATTGAGTGATTGTTTTCTTGCGGTATCTCAGTTTCTTAGCTTCAAAATTTGGGGTCAAGCATCGAATTCCGACGTCGTATAAGGTTTCTATAGCTCCCAGAGCATACAACATGCAAGCAACAATTCTCAGACGGGATTCATAACTTCCACAGTCGATCGGTGTCCACCAGGTCTTTCCACTAAATACTTCATCAAGGTACCTCCAATTTCGGCCACCTAGGTCTTTACATCAATTTTTATACTCGGGTCCTCTATCCAAATCTTGCCAGAAGAAGAGAAAATGAAGAGGAGAGATTTAACAAAATACTAGGGACTGACGGTCCACTGATCATGACGATTAGTTTCACAGTCCAAGACCCATGGCACCAGACTCTCATGTGCTAATCATTCATCATAAAAGGGATGCTACCACCGGGACATGAAACCATGGTCATTACATCCCCCCCTCTTAAGAGCAACATCAGCTATGGTCCCGTGACCAAGGTTTCAGAAGTACTGTTTCTACTACTCACAAAAGATGGCACTACAAGCACCACCATTCTCATGTATCAATCAAGGTTTCCTGACCTCAAATGAATCAATGACATCAAAATCCCTCACCAACCGTTCAAGACACAAGCTAATGGTCCAAAGACACAACAAGAGTGTTTTACAACAAGCTCGTCTAAGATGATTTTTCACTGTCATGCACAAAGAGGAGAGCTGGGAGAAATTGGTAAGGAATCTAAGGTTTATTCATACACCATTTTATTCATACGGATGTCCTCTACAACATATCCAAAATTCACAACAATTGGAGAAACGAGCGAAGATTTGTGGCCAAAACATTGAACCACATGCCAGATGAAAATTTTCTGAAGGTCTCTTGGAAGTTTACGGTTTCATCGATTTAGACCCCTAAACGTGCTCAAAACTTAAAAGTATTTTGTGTTAAAGATTGAAAATTTCCTGGGCATAAGGATACATGGGTAGATCGCGGAAACCTGACATCGGATGAAGATATTACGGCGTTTTTCTAAAAGGCTGAGTTCTGAATTTTCTGGTGACGTATTTCGGTAAAACTTTTCACTTATTCATGAGAATGTTCATTCATTCATACACAAATCAGCAATTTCATTGGAAACATCATTTCTCAAAGGACCGGAATTGCAAACATCACCATTGGAAACATCATTGCTTTCACTCGGTTTCGAAATCCAGAGTTTTCTTCTTCACCATCCTCCGAAGATGAATGGGAATCGTCAGTACTCCCTCATTCCATGGAAGTCTCCTCCTGAATACATTAACAACAATTAGTGGCATTTCATTCAAGGAGTGCCATGAACGATTATACGAAGAGGTACTTGCATCAAATTCTTCTTTGGCGCTCGATTCGGAAATTATTTGTTCAACAACAATGAATTGAAGACCGTTTAGGCTCGATGGAGCAAAAGTTATGATACGCAGTTGTAGTACCAGAATATCGCTACAACACTATTCCTGCGATATTAAAAACATTTCTACGAGCGTCACTGACGATTCTTCAACGACATTTCACGAGCGTTACAGAACAACTAAAAGAAACTGACGATGGAAGAAGTAAAAGAAGAACCAGACTGATCCTGCGATGGTCATCATGGTTGCGATAGAGAAATATTGTAACGATCGCGATAAGATTGTAGAGTAGATCCGAATTAAGGGGAAATATTAGCTGTCTTCCACTATATATTTTCCTATATAAAGAGCACGATAGATCCAGAAAATGATGATGCATTTTTGAGAGCTGAGAGAATTTTGAGGAGAGAGAAACTCCAGAAAGAAAGTTGTACTTCTGAGTTTCAATATTTCTTGTAAATCTTCCTGAAAGTGAATTAATAAAAGTGTTGTTGTTCATTCACAATTATGACTTAGTTTTCATAGATTCTTGACAAGGGTGTAGTGTAGGAAATCCTGCAACTATATTTTGGCGCCCGAAACAGGGAATGAATTAATGAAAATAGAAGAAAAGGCGAAGAATAAGATAAAAATTGTTCAAGATTAGGGAAATCATAAAGTAAATTGGTGAGAAAATTGAAGGAAGAATGATCATAATCAAAAAGGATTGTAAAAAATTGAAAGGTGATGTAATAACAAAAGAAATGATTGATAGATTTCATGAAAATATCAAGGGA
This sequence comes from Papaver bracteatum, assembly GCA_023529315.1. Taxonomy (NCBI): domain Eukaryota; kingdom Viridiplantae; phylum Streptophyta; class Magnoliopsida; order Ranunculales; family Papaveraceae; genus Papaver; species Papaver bracteatum. The sequence goes on from JAJJWX010001779.1 coordinate 851,373, forward strand.
AGGATACATAAACGGGATTTTGAAGGAAGGAAGATTATGACAGTGGAGAAGATATCATCATTGAAAGATTGGGAAAAACAAGAAATCACGTTTACAGCAGCAGAAATACCAGGAGAAGATTCAAGTCATACATCTCCATTGGTGGTCACGGTATTTAATAGAATGGGCTATGAATAAGAATGGGCTATGAATAATAATGGTCACGATGAGAAAGGAGAAATGAATAAAATCTGAAGAAGAATGGGCTATGAATAAAACTTTAATAGACACAGGAAGTTCTGTAGACATGATATTTTATCATACCTTCAAGAAGATGGGATATAAGGATGAAGAAATGTCTCATTCAACGTATTATGTTCATGGCTTTGGAAAGTCTATAACAAAACCTAAAGGCGAGATAATGGTACGAATTCCACTAGGAGAAATTGAAACACAAATATCATTATGTGTGGTAGATGTGGAATCGCCGTACAATATGATACTGGGAAGACTGTGGATACACGCAATCAAGACTGTGGTGTCAACATTACATCAATGTGTTAAATTTCTTATGCCTAGTGGAATTGGAGAAATTAGAGGAGATGTGAATTTCGTGAGATTATGCTACCAAATTGAAGTAAGAAATTGTGAAGAACGTCCAAAGCTGCGAAAAGCTCGCAGAAAATTGAACAGAGAAGCAAAGAAAGAAGAGGAATTTAAAATTTACATGATAAGGGAAAAAGAAGGAAAAGGGATACCAAGTGAAGTTTCGCGAGAAGGAGATGAGTTCGCGAGAGTTATGAAAACGCCAACACCAATGGGAGAACCTGAAGCCAGCTACACTGTTGCTGAACCAACAAAAGAAATAAATATTGGAAGTAAAGAAGAACCTAAAATGATGAAAATTGGGACTAGAATGGAGGCAGATGAGGAAGAAAGAACTATAAATCTTTTGCGAGAATATGCAGATATCTTCGCGTGGAACATGGATGAGATGCCAGGGATAGACCCGTCAATAGCATGTCATAAATTAGAAATCAACAAAAATATAAGACCATTTAAGCAGAGAATAAGGAAGATCGCAACAACATATCATTCTCAAATAGAAGAAGAATTACAGAAGATGCTCGACGCAGGAATTATAAGACAAGAAAAATATCCAGAATGGATTGCAAACATGGTGGTGGTCCCAAAGAAGAACAAAGGGATAAGAATTTGCATAGATTTTACGGATCTAAACAAGGCATGTCCAAAAGATAGTTTTCCGTTTCCAGATATTCCACAAATGGTTGAATCAGCAGCAGGAAACGCAAGAATATCATCATTGGATGGGTATAAAGGATATAATCAAATCCCTCTCGCTGAAGAAGATCAAGAACATACCGCATTTTTTGCTCCAAGAGGATTATATTGTTATACAAAGATGCCATTTGGCTTACGAAATGCTGGTGCAACGTATCAAAGAATGGTGGAAAAGGTGTTTGCAAAGTGGATCCACAAAACATTAGAAGTGTATGTAGATGATATGCTGATCAAAAGCAAAGAAGCTGAGAATCATGTGCAAGATTTGAGAGAGATTTTCGATCAAATGCGGCAATTCAATATTAAAGTGAATCCTGATAAGTGTAACTTTGGAGTAACTTCAGGGAAATTTTTGGGGTATATTGTGTCAAAAGAGGGAATACAAGTTGATCCAGAAAAGGTACAAGCAATTCGCGATATGCCAACTCCTGCGACGGTGAAAGATGTGCAAAAACTAAATGGACTCTTAGCCTCGCTAGGAAGGTTCATTTAGCGATCTTCAGACAAGTGTAAACATTTTTTCGATATACTCAAGAAGGGAGCAAAATTCAAGTGGACAGATGAATGCGAAAAAGCTTTTCAAGGAATAAAAGAACATTTGGAGAGTATATCTATATTACAGAAAGATGAACCGGGAGAAAAATTATTGATTTATCTCGCAACAACACCATAAGTGTTAAGTGCTGTGTTATTGCGAGTAGACACAGGGGTAGAAAAACCAATTTATTATATCAGCAAAACATTTAATTCAGCAGAGAGAAATTATTCAAAGATTGAGAAACTAATTCTAGCATTGGTACATGCAACCTTTAAGCTTCTAATTTACTTCCAAGCGCATAAGATCAAAGTGTTAACGAGAGTGCCAATTGAATCGGTGATGAAAAATTCAAAAAGATCAGGCATAGTTGAGAGATGGAATGCGCAAGTAGGGCATTTTGATATTCAATATGAAATTCTATCTTCGCCAAAATCACAAGTTATCGCAGATTTCTTAGATGAATTTCCTTTAGAAGATGACGAAGTTGTAGAAGAGATGATGGATATAGAAGAAGAACATGGAGACCCAAAAGAGCTATTAACAAAACTTGACAGATGGGAAATATTAGTGGATGGATCGTAAAATGGAGAATGAAATGGGATTGGAGTTGTTTTCATTTCACCAGAAGGAGAAAAAACAGCTTTTTCATTTAGATTGGAATTTGCATCCACTAATAATGAGACATAATATGAAGCTGTAATCCATGCATTGAAGTTTGTGATAGAAATGAAGTTGGAAAATGCTAGAATCACCAGTGATTCACAATTGGTTATTCTCCAGATAAAGGGAGAGTATACCACAAATGAACCATCTTTGAAGAAGTACAAAAAACTTGTTGAAGAATTGTCTGCGAGAATTCCAAAAATAAAATGGAGACACATATCAAGGAAAGATAATAGGCTTGTAGATGCTTTTTCTTTCATATCAAGTATGATGACGAACCCACTTACGAGATGCATAAAAATTCAAACACTTTTGCAACCGGCGATAAACAAAGAAGAAGAAGAGGTAGATGTAATGATGGTAGAATCTGGCGAGGAAGAAATAGGGAATAATGCTACAAATTGGCGAGCAGATCTTCATGATTATTTGGCGAGAGGAGAAATCCCCAGAAATCGATTAGAAGCACATAAATTAAAAAGTAGAGCAACCAATTATGAATTAAGAGATGGGGTATTATATCGCAGGTCATTTAATGGACCATCGCTAAGATGTTTGACGAGAGAAGAAGGACAAAAGGTGTTAAAAATATTGCATAGTAGTGATGATGGTAATCACAGCGGGGGTAGATCTTTGGCATATAAAACAAAGATGCAGGGTTATTATTGGCCATATATGCATGAGGATGCAAAACAACTTTCAAGGAGTTATGAAGATTGTCAGCGATTTGGGAAGAAGATACATGCACCAGGAGCACCATTATCATCTTCGTCAAGCGTATGACCTTTTGGAAAATGGGGATTGGATATTGTGGGACCATTTGTGCCTGGTTCTGGACAAAGAAGATATTTAATCGTTGCTACAGATTATTTCACAAAATGGGGAGAAGTTAAGGCAGTACAACACATCCGCGATAAGGACATTTTTACGTTCATATTTGAAAATATAATTTGCAGATTTGGGATCCCAACACAGTTGATGTCTGATAATGGAAAACAATTTGAAGGGAAGAATATCGAATTGCTTCTTAATGCATTTAAGATAAAATGTGGAAAGTCAACTCCTTTATATCCACAAGCAAATGGTCAATATGAGGAAACTAATAAGACAATCGCAGACATCTTGAAAAAGAAGTTAGAAGGTTATCACAAATCATGGTGTGAGCAAGTGCATAATGCAATATGGGCATATAATACAACTAGACGAGAGGCAACTGGGATGTCACCCTTTTGTTTAACATATGGAGTTGAAGTTGTCCTACCAATAGAGGTTGCTATCCCAACAACAAAAAGAGAAGCATGGGAGAAAAATCTAAGTGCTGGCATGATTTTACATGAGTTAGATGAACTAGAAGAAAAGAGAAAAAACTCTACAACATATGGAAAACTATCAGCGAAGATTAGCTCGCGAGTACAACAAATGAGTAAAGAAACGTCAATTCCAGCCTGGCGATCTAGTTTTGCGAGAAACACCAAAATATCAGCAAGAAAGTGGTGGAAAATTAGCGAGAAAATGGGATGGACCATAAATCATTAAAGAGATAATTGGAAATGGAGCATACAAATTAATGGATCCAGAGGGAAGAGATGTTGGGCAAAGACTTGATAGACCATGGAATAGATTGTTTCTGAAAAGGTATTATCAGTAGCAGTTTTTGCGAGGTAAGAAATATAAATGTAAGATAAAAAAATTACAAAATTCTTCTTTCTCTATCATAATTTATGCGTGCATCATCGCAAGAATAGCGAATAAAATTTCGCAGAGATTAAAAGAATGGGACGAACCTTTATGGCGTGCACCCTAGTTCGCGAATAAAATTTCGTAAGAGGCAAATGTAAGACCTAATAGCGCGTTATATGAGGGGGTATCTCTTGACATGACTCAGCGATAAGGTTATACCGCTGCTGGAACCTGAGTCATGCAGATGTTGGGTTAAAGAAAACCTATCCGGGAGAGAGATCTTGGATTTCCAGCTATATAAGGTTATACCCTGGTTGGACGACCGAGAATCTCTTCCAAGAAGTGCAGAGTATGACCAAGGCGCCGAGGTACACGGTTGATCCAAGGGTGCCCGGGGCATACGAAACTCTCTTGCCATCCTTGGTAAGTCTTGGCTACAATGCACTTGGCCTGAAGAAAACCCCACTTAGGGTGCAGTCTTGTAACTATAAGCCATATAGGCATAAAGGACAAGAGGCTGCGAACACAACTGGTTGTTGGCAAATCCGGATGGGGGGAGATAGTCTTGTATGTCCGATGTTCCCTCCTTGAAGGGGCAACCAGGGGGAAGATAAGGGCGGCACCCTCCATTAGGGAGCTGATAAGTGTCTTAAGACGACAATGTCATGGGTCTTTATGATCGCAAGAACATTTAGGCCTGTCATATTGTCGCGTAACGTAAATAATGCAGAGGCAAAAATCCACGAGAGCAATGTTAAGATGAGATCAATGGGTTTTTACATGAAAGTGTAAAAACGTCCTGCGATTTCATCGCAAGACGGCAATGTCATAAGGGTAAATTCTTGCGAGAGAATGTATGCTTATCATATTGTCGCAAAGATTTTGAAAGAAACATGGATAAGACAAGATCAAAGGGTCTTTACATGCAAATGTTAAGAAATCCTGCGATTTTGTCGCAGACAGAAAAAGTTTGGCAAAATAAGACCTTTAACTAGGAAGGAAAAATAAGACCAAAAGAATAATTTTACAAATTAACTATTCTACTTTAAGATTGCAAGAAACATTCAGCTATCACAGAATTATATACAAGAAGCCAAAATTCTTAATATCACAGATTCCATCATAATCTTTCAGAACATCGCAGCTATATTTATTATATCACGGATATTTATATAAAGACAGAAGATACAGAAGATCATTCACCATTTCAAGAAAGATAATAAAGGGGCAGATAAGGGAATGGAGAAGTGACATTTCATTATCTTCCTTGAAAACTTCCAAGAGGACTAAGTTAAAAGTTAATATTCCAAAAAGGTTTCAAAAATTACATTACTTGAGAAAGAAGAAGGAAAAGAAAACAAAATAAAAATTCAAGCCTCGCCAGATTTATTGTTCTTGTCAGATTCATCAACATCATTAGCATCCTTCTCACCGCGAGCTTCTTCTTCTCTGGATTCTTCATCAACGATTCCTTCTTTTGGATTCTGATCAGGAAAAGAAAACAAAAGAAAATTACTTCAGATTTATTGTTTTTGGAGGCTTCTTCTTCTTTTTCTTCTTCTTCTTTTGGAGGACTTTTTTCTTCTTCTTAACCACCTTCTTGATCTTCTTGAGTGGTATTTTCTTCATCATTAGTAAACTCTAACTCTTCATCCATGGGAAGAGGAATTTCATCATTGTCAACCTCTAGAGGAGGGACGGAAACAGGAGAAAGAGAACGAAGAAGCAGAATATTGTTCACATGAACTTCAGCCCTAAGATGGACTTGGCGAAGAAGAGCTCTTTCACGATTCCTAATTTCTATATTCTTAAAGTATTCAAGATAATAAAGTCTTCTTTCTGCTTTGTCGTGAGCAATAAGGCAATTAGAAGCAAGAGATTTATTTTCTTTGCGAACTTTATCCAATGTAGCGGTCAGATCAGTGATGGTAGAATGAAGATTTCTTTCGGATTCTGCGAGCAACAAAATAAAAAATCAGTTAGACAAGAATCTCACAAGGAACATAATATAAGATTTTATGAGAAGATCAACAAGAGAGGCAGTCAACTAACTACCTTATTTTTGCGAGGTTAAGTTTTGGATTAAAGCAAATAAACAGTTCTCCCACTGATTCATGGCATCATCGAATTTATCTCCAACCATACCCTTCAGACGAGATTTCATGTTTTCTTCTTTGTTGCGAAGATATGAATTTTCCTTTACTAATAAAGAATGAGATTCCTTTAACTAAGAGTATTGGTCTTGAAGTTAGTTGGCTCTTAAACTAAGAGTTAATCTACCCTTGATAAGCTTATCCTTTTCGGCAGCAGATGATTCAGTTAACTCCTTGAGCTCCTTCTTAAGAGAATGAAGAGATTGCTCTTGACTATTACATGTACTTTGAAGATTACTTATTTGATGCGAGGAAATCGTCATCAAGCTTGAAAATCTATGTTTTTCTTGGGACAGGGTTTTATTCTCATATGATAAAGATTTCATCGCCAAATTATCCTTAAAAAACAAATATGAGAGGCGATCAAGCTCGCCACTCAAAAATTTCTGCCTTTGCAATAATTGATTGTTCTCATTAGTAAGATTATTTATGCGATCAATTGAATAAGTGTACAGATTGTCTAGTCTAGTATGTTGATCTATCCAAGAATCTCTTTCAACGCGAACTTCTTCAGCAATAGATTCAGATTTGAGTCTTTCTATGAAACGAGCCCGATTTGAAACTAATATATGAATCAAGAATTTAAGAAGGAGGTCTAAGCACAGAAAGTATGTATATGAAACAGAAAAGCAAAAAGAGCAGAGGCAAGAAAAATATACCTTTCATCTCGTCATTTTTTCTGCGAAGATTCTCGCAATCTAGAGAAGAGTTACGGAGCATGTGATTCAAGGTATCACACTCAGCAGTTTTAGTTTGAAGAGTTTTCCTCAGAACTTCAATCATTCTCTAAAGTCGCTCGTGAATCATTACAACCAGAGCCAAAATACTTAAACAGAGTCTCGCAAGCTTCCTGTTGGAGAGGGTCAGTGGAAGACTTTATAGCATTGTCTAAAATATTAGACAAGACTTTAAAAGCAATATCAACACCTGCGAAAGTTTCGCTTGATGAAGATTTAGAAGGTGAATTAGTAGTGAGAGTAAGTTGGCGATCATTTGTGGTGGTTGAGTTATCAGGAGGAGTATGTGGAAAAACCACAGTCGAATGCCGTAAAGGACTATAAGGAACCTCAGTCGCAGCAGCTTTAGAAGCTTGTTTTGTAAAAATGTCAGAAGGGGTAGAGGTATGAATAGCGATATTCTCGCGGATAGGTGAAGAAAGATTTGGTTGCGATGGTGTAGGAGTAATCTTCACAGATGTTAACGGGGGCATAATGAGATTTTCCCCGAGTGTCTTAAAATGGCGAGACCTTTTGGGAGGTTTATCAGGATTCACGTCATTCTGCGAATAATAACCCAGATAAGAAACAGAGGCAACAATATTGTTATTAAAAAATAAAGGATGTTTCTTACTACCTTATCATTCGCAGAATTTCTCTTCTTCTTTTCTACTGGTCTCTTGCGAGGATTAGGGTTGTGAGTCGTAGATTGTGTGTTAGAAATCTTTCCGCTAAAAAGAAGACATAACAAGGAAATAAGAGAGATTGGAGAATGAAAATAAAAACTGGCTTAAAAATCAAGAAACAAACCTTGAGGACTCCATTAGAACAAGTAGTGAAGAATATGAAGAAGAGGCAAAGTTGCAGACGGAAGATGAAGAAACAGAAAAGTAAAATTAATTTTGAAGATTAGTTCAACCTTTTATAGGCAAAGGGGAGTGGACCTATGGAGTAGGAACGTGTCAGTAAATGAAGGGATTCATAACACGTGTAAGAAAGGCTGGATTAACGGGATCTTGTCAAGGAGAAAAGGGGAAGAAGTTGTGAAGAATAATAAATAATATTAGTTCTCATGATCTTCTCTTCTTCGCAGAAAAGACATGAGAAGAGGCAAGATATAGTACCAGAATATCGCTACAACAATATTCCTGCGATATTAACAACATTTCTACGAGCGTCACTGACGATTCTTCAACGACATTTCACGAGCGTTACAGAACAACTAAAAGAAACTAACGATGGAAGAAGTAAAAGAAGAACCATACTGATCCTGCGATGGTCATCATGCTTGCGATAGAGAAATATTATAACGATCGCGATAAGATTGCAGAGTATATCCGAATTAAGGGGAAATCTTAGCTGTCTTCCACTATATATTTTCCTATATAAAGAGCACGATAGATCCAGAAAATGATGATGCATTTTTGAGAGATGAGAGAATTTTGAGGAGAGAGAAAATCCAGAAAGAAAGTTGTACTTCTGAGTTTCAATATTTCTTGTAAATCTTCCTGAAAGTGAATTAATAAAAGTGTTGTTGTTCATTCACAATTATGACTTAGTTTTCATAGATTCTTGACAAGGGTGTAGTGTAGGAAATCCCGCAACTACATATGTAGTACCAGAATATCGCTACAACACTATTCCTGCGATATTAACAACATTTCTACGAGCGTCACTGACGATTCTTCAACGACATTTCACGAGCGTTATATAACAACTAAAAGAAACCGACGATGGAAGAAGTAAAAGAAGAACCAGACTGATCCTGCGATGGTCATCATGCTTGCGATAAAGAAATATTGTAACGATCGCGATAAGATTGCAGAGTATATCCGAATTAAGGGGAAATCTTAGCTGTCTTCCACTATATATTTTCCTATATAAAGAGCACGATAGATCTAGAAAAGGATGATGCATTTTTGAGAGCTGAGAGAATTTTGAGGAGAGAGAAACTCCAGAAAGAAAGTTGTACTTCTGAGTTTCAATATTTCTTGTAAATCTTCCTGAAAGTGAATTAATAAAAGTGTTGTTGTTCATTCACAATTATGACTTAGTTTTCATAGATTCTTGACAAGGGTTTAGTGTAGGAAATCTTGCAACTACAACAGTAACAAACATTGGTTTCATGATCCTAATTTCACGGACAAGAAAAAGTCATAAGGAGTGCTAACAACTCACCAAAGAGACAGCCGGGGACTTTACAGTGATCCTTATTTCTGGGTTCTCCACTCCGAAGACTTACTGCTATTTCTGGGTAATCCACTATTAAGTGCATATTTTGCATATATTTAGTGCCAAATCCATGCTAGTAATTGCTATATATTCTTGCGAATTATTGTATATTACTCTTGTTTTCGTTTATTTATGTTTTTCTAAGTGAATCGTCCAAAAAAGTGAATTGGCACTTAATTGTGCAATAAAAGAAGTTAGCTACAAGTGGAGAAGGCCAAAGACCAAGTAGAACTCATCTAATATCTAGGAGTTCTTGCTATCATCTCGAAGAGGACAAGAAGACGAAGTCAATGGCAAAAAAATGATGTCAATCCGACATTGTAAGAAGAAGTTACAGGAGTTACGAGAAGTTAAGCTTGTTGGTTATCCGAAACTGACAGTTAAACAAAGATTGCTATTGCCACCCCATCAAACTTTAAGGGGTATCTACTCTGTTAAGGGGCACTTTATCCTTATTATTTCTTTACCCATCATACCGGAGATAGGTGGACTGTGGAATATCAACGATAGAGCTGCTGCCATTATTGGCAGTCAAGATGATGGCAGTGTTGTCACGGTGGTTCTGTAGCTGGTGGTAGTTGCTGTCGATGGAGACTGGCAGTGGTTACCAGTGATCAACGGTTGAATGGAGCTATTGTCTCGCTATTGTTGATCATGGGGCATGGCAGTTGACGAGAGAATGGGTCTGTGTTTATGATCGGTATTTGGTTTGGGTTTTGCTGAGAAGAGACTTGATGGCAACGATGAATTCAAGCAGTTCAGGGTTTATGATGCTGTTGACGACTGACGATGAGATGATGATGGGTTTAGTTCAGCTCGAGTTTGAGAAAACAGAAAATGGGTTGATCTCGTGGTAATGGCAGGGATGGATGAGCTAGTTACGTATGGTGTTGTTGCTGCCAGAGATAAATGCTAATGGAGAAGAGGTCCTGAGTTACGTACGGAGTAGAGTTTGAGAAACAAGGAAAGGTTATTGTTATGATAAAACACTCGAGTTGGACAGTAAAAGGGGTTGAGAGTTCAGTCACGTCAAGGTAATGGAAGTCACGATGGAATGATGAAGAACGAGTAGAATTGATGATGCTTGAGTTCTTTGCTGCCACAATGATGGAATTAAGAGCAAGATGATCGATTGAATTACTCCTAATAATAGAGTTCATGAAGTTGTGGTTCGCTGTTTAATGGTGATTGATGGATGTTAGTTGTTGTTGCTTCCATTGATTGACTGATGGTGACGATGACTATAGCAAAGCTACGATGGTGTTGTTGTGTTGTCATGGTGATGGAGGAGATGGTTTTAGTCTGTGATGGAAGCAATGGCGAGAGATAGGAGAAAACCCAAGTTTATATGGGAGAGGAATAGATAATATCTCTCGGAAGAAAAGACACAGGAGAGAGTAAGGCTCGAAAGTTCCATCCATAAAAGAAAAGGGAAAACATCCAGGAAAGTTTGCGTCTGGAAAACCCAGTCGTGTCTGAAAAGAAGATTTGCGGTGAAAAGTTCCAGGAGAATACACGGATAGAATAATCTGGCCGTAATGAGGAAAGAAGAATAGGGCGTCAGTTCCGAGAAACTAACAGGCCAATGATAGTTGAAACAAATTAAGTTGGGCCGGATCTGCTGCACTTTAGTGCAAGCCCAATGGCTGTATCTATTCTACTCACGGCCAAACTTGGCCAATGACCTACTTAGGCAAGTTTCATGTGATTTTGGCAAGAGTTTTAGCGACCTACTTTACACGGGATTTGGCACGGGCGCAACTACAATTTGGAGACTATTTAAGAGACTTTTCTTAACCTAAAAAGATTAGAATATATCTCTACATCTCATAATACACTTTTGGTTCTTCGTAAAATATTCTAGGGTTTACCCCTTTAGGGGGAAACCGGGTAATTGTATAATTATGAGAAGCAAAACTTATATTGATTGAGGATGAATTCAACGTTCTAGCGTGAAACTACATTATTATACAAATCTATTCGGAGTTTTATCATCTTATCATTTGTTTTCACTATAACTAGGGTTTATGATTGGTTTCTAGATTGTTCAAGTGTACAATTGGATTAATCTATTGATCATTCTTTTGCTAGTAAAGGGTTAGGATATTCGTGTAATTGTTGAATAATCCTTACACAAGTAGAGAACGCGAGACCTTGCAGAGGGATTTTGTGGAGCAATCGTGTGTGAAGACAACACTAGTAAGTGTACCTTGCACTAAGAGTCTAACTGCTGGGATCAACCTAATTTCACATAACTTAAAGCTTTCTCTGGGTTACACCTTGAGTGCGCTACTACTTGGTGGTTCGGTTGGATAGAATTTCATATGCGAGCGCTTCGGTATGAAGTTACATAAGGAACTTTGGGGATAGATTTGCGCCAGCTACCTTCCTATGGTTGGTGATGAATGATTCTAACGAAGATATATAAGTATATTATTGAGTCAACGTTTGGTAACGGCGAAGGACTCCTTGATCATCCCTTTTATCTTATTATATTTTTATTTAATTCATAAACCAATCCCCCTTTTACTTTGTTTTTCTATCTAAATAACATATCAATTACACAGCTCTCTGTGGGAACGTCTCTTATTACCGCTATATTACCAGTTAATTAGTCAGAAATATCTTAATTAATATGTTGTGGTTACGACACCCATCAAATTTTGGCGATGTTTCCGGGGAGAGGTTGTTAATTGATTTGTTATTTGTTTAGCTTGTTTTTGTTTTTAGATTTTTTCTTTTGTTCTTGTGAGTCGTCATGTTTCCTTAGGAACATAACATGTACGGAGCACAAGACCAATCATCATATTATAGTGGTAATCAATTCGGTTTACAATTTCAATATTATGACAGCTACCAACCATTCCATGGGTATAATCAAAACCAATATTTTGGCTATGATCAATATCCTACGGAACCTTATGGTTATTCTCATGCATATCAACAGCCTTATGACAGGTATGTAAGTGAAAAACCACAAGGATAGGGGGATAGTTATACTTCTAATCATGATTCTTCTAGTTTTACAGATCTAATGCACCGATTTATGGATAATATGGATCGGGAAAATCAAAAGTTGGACCAAAACATTCAAATAATGGATGAACGTGACCATACTATGGAAAGTTATGCTCCTAAAGATAGTTCCTCGACTCTCGAAGATCTAATGCACCAATTTATGAATAGTTTGGATCGGGAAAACCAACAGCTGGATGAACACAACAAAAATAATGAAGACACACTTCAAGAACTTCAAACGGTTATTGACAATCTAAGAAGAGAAATGGATCAAATTAAGAAGGGAATAACTAAGGAAGAAGTTTGGCCTCAAAGCCAAATCAATTCCGACGTTCCCATGATCAATAATGGATATGCGATTCATGAGTATCTTGAAGATGAAAAACCTTTGGAAAATCCTTGCAATAATGGTAATGTTATTCCAACTCCGGATCATTATAACGACCACTTGCCTATTCAAAAGGAGGAGAATGGATATGACATAACCGTTGTTATAAATGGTGTAACGTACTCAAAAAATGATTTTAGGATTTTCACCAATGAACTATACTTTCTAGGAGATGATTCTGATGATGAGGTTGTTGAAGATATAGAGATTGAGAATGAAACCAAATTGGTTGAAGTTGTGGAATACCCAATTGAGCTATCGAAGGATTATAATGATGCTGAGATTACGGTTAAAGCTGATGAAGAATGGCTAAATATTTTGATAGAGTACCACGATATAAATGAGGTAAATAATTCATTACAATTCTTTAAGAATGATGAGGATCCCGTAATACAAGAGATTGTGGAAGGTTTGTCGAAACATTTGCATATTTCTAAATCTTTTGATTCACATCACTTAGGATTGAGTTTTTGTGCTTCTAAAATTATTAAGGATTATTTTACTTCTAATTATCCACCACTTGATGTGTTTGATTCTACATAATGCAGGTTCAACAAGAGGAGCCTATAGAAGCTCCCTTATTTTATGTTCTCTATACACTTTCGGGTGTAGAAAGGACTAAGTGTGGGGGAAGCTTTCAAGCTATAATAATTTCATTATTCATATTTTATGCTAATCATTGTGTGAAGTTGTTACTATAATTGGAGATTTTTTTATGGGCAGACTACCAGATTTTCAGATTGTTGGTATGTGGACGATAACAAAAGAGTCGGGCTGACGACTTTAAACCAAGCGCTAAATGGGAGGCAACCCATAGGTTTTGTATCTTAAACACTTTTTTTTTATTGTTTTCATATCATATTTACATCCCCATGTTTAATTTCATTGAGTCCGTAATCTATCTTAGAAGAGAATATGACGAATAACTTTTCTTCAGAAAAATTCAGACTGCGCATATTTCAGTCCAGAGACCATAACTGTCAGACCATTTATCGAAACACTGTTCCCTTTGGATACTTTGTAGAAAACACGTAGATGAACAACCTTTGTGAAATGGAGTTTTTCCAAATTCCTTACCAATTTGCACAGTTTTTATGTTTTATCTGCTGCTACGTCAAAATTCAAATTTTTCAGTTTTACACATTGAGGACAATGTGAAGTTTAAGTGTGGGGGAGTCTTTTGCATATAGAGTTTTTATCCTTTTTGAGTGAATTTTTTAAATTTCTTTGTATATATTTGAATAAAACCTCCAACTTATAGAGATTTTAGAGTCACTAGCATACTTCTAGGTATGTTTACATAGAGAATTCTGACCGACATAACTGAACTTGGAAGTGTTAGGGAACTACATTTGGATTTCTTACGAATTGGAGTGTTAAATAATGGTTTTAATCATGCCGGTGATGCAAATTAGGAGCAGGGAGAAATGCATTATTAGAGTTGCTGATCAATCATTAGTGGAGACTACCTATTTTCAAATCAACAGAGGCACCAGACCAAATTTTCTTTGTAGCTGACTAAAGAGCTTTCTTTTGAGTGTGTGTCACCGTACGTTAATTCCGGGTAGAATGGTGAGCTACCCAACTTCACACCATTTTCAGCACTATTTTTGATCTCTTGAGTGCTAATTTTGTCAATCATGAGGGTGACGTCTATAGATGAAAACCACCTTATTGTAGTTTGATTTGCAGTTAGCACCATTCTCTCTCTCGCCAACAACAGGTCCATAAAAATACCATCATCATCAACAAGTGGAGCGACATCAAAATCTACAAGGAAAGTTGAAGACGTTTGAGGTTTACAAGCAACAATACAAGGAATAGCGAATTTCATATCCAAGTAAAGCAACATACAATGAGCAGATTTTATATATACATGTTGAAGACTTACATATAAGGAGCAGAATTCTATATCTAAGTATGAAGACTTATTTACAAGAGGGAAGAAGATTAAAAGATGAGAGTTATTAAAGTTTATGATACGAAGACAATACAAGTTGTGAAGATTAAAGTGGTAAAGTACTTCTTTCATGGCCATGTTAATTTTATTTCATTTTATTGTTTTAGTTGCAATCTCTTTAAAAATACAAAAAAAAAAAAAAATACAGAAAAAGATTTGCACTTAGGTTGTTATTTGTTCAATAAGGCATGGGGAAGAAAAATATATAAAGAAGTTTTAAGCAACAAGGATATTGAGGAAAGGAGTTACAAATTTTCAGAGTTCTACGAAGTTCAAGAATTTATCATCAACAGTTGAATACCAAAGACCAAGAAGATGAAGAAGACGAGCCGAAGGAAGGAAGATGTTTCTATTGGATGTTGTGAGAGTGATGTTATCATCATTGCAATCATATGTGAAGGTGGTAAGTACTCCCATCCTTGCTACAGTAGTTGATTTCCTTTCTTAGAGATCATCAGAAAAAGTCTTTTATTTTTCTTCGATTTTGTGGAGTCTCCAGAAATAATTCGGAAGGTTTCCTTCCCACCATTCAATGTGTGTAGGATCATCTCTTCATTCCTACCTTCCCACATATGAGACCCATAAAAAATCCATCTTATTGAGTGCAATTATCATAAAATCCTTTTATGTGAGGCAGAAGTTGAGGCGAAATGCTTATTGATCGCTCTCAAACACGCATTATCTCATTATGGTGTGGTTATTTCTCACTCAATATTTAAGAATGAATATGTTCTTTGGTATTTCTAACTTCTTATTACTAGCATGCAGAAACTCTATGTCCTCATAGCTCTTTGGATGCTTGGGAAGCTGGAACACTTTGAAGTTGGAGTAGGTTTTGTGGGTATACCCCTCGTAAGCCCTCACGAGACTATAACTCATCCACTAGGGACACCTATGGGTTTAAAGGCATGTTGCACATGCTAAGTGCAACTGTTTCCTCAACGACATGGAGTTGTTGTATTTAGTTTTATGTTACGTAGTTTGCTCGAGGACTAGCAAAAGCCAAGTGTGGGGGAATTTTTTAAGTGCATATTTTTCATATATTTAGTGTCGAATCCATGCTAGTAATTGCTATATATTCTTTCGAATTATTGTATATTACTGTTTTTTTCGTTTATTTATGTTTTGCTAGGTGAATCGTCCAAAAGAAGTGAATTGGCACTTAATTGTGCAATAAAAGAAGTTAGCTACAAGTGGAGAAGGCCAAAGACTAAGTAGAAATCATCCGATATCTAGGAGTTCTTGTTATCATCTCGAAGAGGACGAGAAGACGAAGTCAATGGCGAAAGAATCATGTCAATCCGACATTGTATGAAAAAGTTACGGGAGAAACGAGAAGTTAAGCTTGTTGGTTATCCGAAACTGACAGTTAAACAAAGATTGCTATTGCCACCCCATCAAAATTTAAGGGGTATCTACTATGTTAAGGGGCACTTTATCCTTAATATTTCTTTACCCAGCATACCGGAGATAGGTGGACTATGGAATATCAACGATAGAGATGCTGCCATTATTGGCAGTCAAGATGATGGCAGTGTTGTCACGGTGGTTCTGTAGATGGTGGTAGTTTCTGTCGATGGAGATTGGCAGTGGTTACCAGTGATCAACGATTGAATGGAGTTTTTGTATCGCTGTTGTTGATCATGGGGCATGGCAGTTGTAGGTACTGAATATCGCAAGATAATAGTTCACGAGTATCAGGAGAAAATAGTTATAAAATGATACGATGATAGAAGAAGCGCGGAGAAATATGAAGTTTTGCGAGGATGAAATAATTTTGCGAGTATAAGTTGCGATACTTCGTAACTCATGTACAGCTGTATAAGTTTTACTATAAATAGGAGTTCAAATGTAAAATTCGAGAGGTTCTTTTGGTGAGTGTTAAAAAATATCTAAGGAAAGAGAATAGAGAAAGTGGTAACTATTCTAATTCCATTTAGATACTTTTTTGTAATCAATTGAGAAAATTAATAAGAAAATTGTCATTCATCATCAAGAACTTCTTGAGTTTTTACTAATTCTATTGAGGGTGTAGTTGTAGGTTATTCTGCAACTACAAAATTGGCGCTAGAAACAGGGACTTGAGAATTTTGGTAGCCAAAATTTGAGGGAATTGTGGAAAATTTGAAGATCAAATGAAGTCAGCAGATGGAAATTGCAAAAGAGAAGAATGTAATATGATCACAGAGACAATGATTGATGAATTTCATAGTAATATGAAGGGAAAAATATACAAGCGAGATTGTAGAGGAAGAAAGATCATGGAGGAAGAAAAGATAACAACTTTAGAAGAATGGGAAAAGCAGAAAATCACATTTTTGAGCAGAAATTCCAAATGAAGACTTGAACCACACTTCACCATTGGTGATCACATTGCCAATCATGCTAGAAGATAAGAAAGCTGAAGAAAAATGGAAATTAAACCGAATTTTGGTTGATACAGGGAGTTCTGTTAATATTATATTCTATCATGCACTTAAGTGGATGGGAATTAAAGATGAAGAAATCATAAATTCAAAGTGTCTTATTCATGGATTAGGGAAATGTACAACAAAATCTAAAGGAGAAATCGTGCTGCGAATATTACTAGGAGAAATCGAAACACATGTAATCTTGTGTGATAGATATGGAATCTCCATATAACATCTGATAGGAAGGCCGTGGATTCATGCGATCAAACCTTCAACATTACATCAAAAAATCAAATTTCCTACACCAAATGGAATACAAGAAATAAAAGGAGATCTTGATAGTGCAAAATTTTGTTATCAAATTGAAGTAACACAATGCGGAGGAAGAGCAAGAAAGAAACAACTTCGTAGGAAACTTGCGAAGGAAACAAGAAAAGAAGAAGAATTCCGAGTGTATACAATAAGAGCAAAGGAAGGGAGAGGTATACCAAATTAATTTCCAGAAAAAGAAGGGGAACCGGCAAAAATAATCAAAGAGCCAACACCTATGGGCGAGCAAAGTCCAAGCTATGTTGCAGCTGAACCAACTAAAGAAATAAATATTGGAAGTAAAGAGGAGCCTTTATTCTTACGAATTGGAACTAAGATGGATGAAGAAGAAGAAAAGAGGACTACTGATCTTTTGCGAGAATATAAAGATATCTTCGCAGGAAGTGTAGATGAGATACCAGGAATTGATCCATCAGTGGCATGTCATAGATTGAACATAGATAAAAATGTAAGACCATTCAAACAAAGAATAAGGAAGATATCCCAAAATTATCATGTACAGATAGAAGAAGAATTACAAAAGATGTTGGATGCAGGGATCATAAGGGAAGCAAAATATCAAAAATGGATTGCGAATATGGTCATTGTTCCGAAAAAGAATAAAGGAATAATAATTTGCATAGATTTCATTGATCTAAACAAGGCATGTCCCAAAGACAGTTTTCCATTACCAGATATACCACAAATGGTGGAATCAGCTGCAGGTCATGATAGAGTCACTTTACTTGATGGATATAAGGGGTATAATCAAATATCACTCGCAGAAGAAGATCAAGAACATACTTCCTTCTTTGCTCCAAGGGGTTTGTATTGTTATGTGAAGATGCCATTTGGTTTACGGAATGCGGGTGCTACATATCAACGTATGGTTGAAAAAGTGTTCGCAAAGTGGATACATAAAACTTTGGAGGTATATGTAGATGATATGTTGATAAAAAGCAAGGAAGCTAAAGACCATGTGCAAGATTTGAAGGAAATATTTGAGCAAATGAGAAAGTTCAACATCAAATTAAATCCTGAGAAATGTATTATTGGAGTTTCATCTGGAAAGTTCTTGGGATACATAGTATCAAAGGAGGGAATACAAGTTGATCCATAAAAGGTCCAAGCAGTTCGTGACATGCCAACACCTGCAACAGTAAAAGAAGTACAAAAGCTAAATGGACTCTTGGCTTCACTTGGAAGATTTATTTCGCGAATGTCAGATAAGTGCAAGCATTTTTTCAACATACTTAAGAAAGGAGCAAAATTCAAATGGACTGATGAATGTGAAAAAGATTTTCAAGGAATCAAAGAATACCTCGCAAATACATTTATACTACAGAAACCAGAGAAAAACGAAGAATTATTAGTATACCTCGCAACAACTCCATATGCTCTAAGTGCAGTTCTGTTACGAGCAGACACAGGAGTAGAAAGGCCCATTTACTACATTAGTAAAACCTTTAATACAGCAGAGAAGAATTATTCTAAAATGGAGAAGTTAATCTTAGCCCTGGTTTATGCATCATTCAAGTTACGAATATACTTTCAAGCACATGTAATAAAAGTGGTAACCAAATTCCCAATTGAATCAGTCATGAAGAACACAAAAAGGTCAGGAAGAATAGAAAGGTGGAATGCACAAGTAAACCATTACAAGATAAAATACGAAGTGTTGTCATCGCAAAAATCACAAGTTGTCGCAGATTTTTTGGCAGAATTTCCTTTGGAAGAAGATGAAGCAGTAGAGGAAATGATGGATGTTGAAGAAGAATTTGGAAATCCAAAAGACTTGTTAACAGAGCCTGATAGATGGGAAATTCTGGTGGATGGATCATCCAATAGTGAGGGAAATGGAATTGGAGTCGTGTTGATTTCACAAGAAGGAGAAAGAACAACATTCTCATTCAGACTAGAATTTGCATCCACGAACAATGAAACAGAGTACGAAGCTGTAGTGCATGCATTAAAGATCGCAATAGAAAAGAAGCTTGAAAGTATAAGGATAACAAGTGATTCGCAATTAGTGATTTGTAAAATTAAAGAGGAATATACCACAAATGAATCTTCTTTGAAGAAATACAAGAAACTCGTTGAGGAATTATCTGCGAAGATACAAAAATTAAAATGGAGACATATATCAAGAAAATATAACCGTCTCGCAGATGCTTTTGCATTTATTCCAAGCATGATGACAAATCCAAATACAAGAAATATCCAAATACAAGCAATTCAACACCCATCAGTGGACAAAGAGAAAGAAATTGAAGAAGTTGTTGCGATGGAAGTAGAAGGAGAGTTATCAAACAACATCGCAGATTGGAGAAAAGAAATTCATGCATACCTTGCAACAGGAGAAATATCCAGGAACAGACTAGAAGCACATAAATTAAAGAGTCGTGCAACAAACTATGAGTTGCGAGAAGGAATTTTATACAGAAAATCTTTCAATGGACCACCTCTCAGGTACTTAACTCGCGAAGAAGGAGAAAAGATATTGAAGATGTTACATGGAGGAGAAGCTGGCAATCATAGTGGGGGAAGATCTCTAGCATATAGAGCAAAGATACAAGGATATTACTGGCCTTATATGCATACAGACGCAAAATTGTTCGTACGAAGATGCAAGGAATGCCAACGACATGGTAAAAGAATTCATGCACCATGGGCTACATTAACTTCTTCAACAAGATGCTGGCCTTTTGGTAAATGGGGGCTAGATATTGTTGGACCATTTATACCTGGATCTGGACAAAGGCGATACTTGATAGTTGCAACAGATTATTTCACGAAGCTCGCAGAAGTAAAAGCAGTACATCATATTCGTGATAAAGATGTTTTTACGTTTATATTTGAGAACCTCATTTGCAGGTACGGGGTTCCAGCACAACTAGTATCTGATAATGGAAAACAATTTGAGGGGAAGAATATAGAGATGTTACTCAGTGCTTTTAGAATAAAATGTGGGAAGTCAACCCCGTTATATCCACAAGCTAATGGACAAGCTGAAGCAACAAATAAAACAATCGCAAATACAATCAAAAAGAAACTAGAAGGACATCTCAAAGGGTGGTGCGAGCAAGTACCTAGCGCAGTTTGGGCATACAATACAACTAGAAGAGAAGCAACTGGAATGTCTCCTTATTGTCTAACATATGGAGTAGAAGCGAGATTACCTACAGAGGTTGTAATTCCGACAACAAAGAAAGAAGCTTGGGAAAGAAATTTAAGTGCGGGAGTAATATTAAGAGAATTGGATGATTTGGAAGAAAAAATAGAAAAGGTGTTGCACCATATGAGGATTTATCAGGAACGATTAGCTCGAGAATACAACAAGAGAGTCATTGAACGTGAATATAAACTAGGTGATTTGGTCATGCGAGAAACACCTCGATATCAAAAAGAAAATGGAGGAAATTAGCACCAAAATGGGATGGACCATATGTTATTAAAGAAGTTGTAGGAAGCGGAGCTTATCGGCTGATGGATCCAGAAGGGAGAGACATGGGTTTGAGGCTTGGTAGACCTTGGAACAGACTATATTTGAAAAGGTATTATCCATAAAACTCATGAAATTTTTTACGAATATTGTTTGCTCGCAGGAAATTGGGAAAAGTTACGAATTTTCAAAATTTATATTCCGATTAAAATTTCATTAATTTGCGAATAAAAGACCGCAATCTATGATCAGCCTCCAAAAAATAAAGAGAGCCGCAGAAAATTTTATACAGGCAAACCTTTGTGGCGTACACCCTAGTTCGCGAAGCTATATTTCGTAAGAGGCAAAGTCCTAAAGTACGTCATTTAAGGGGGGTACCTATAACGTGGCTAAGGGTAACCGGAACACCACCAAGGGCCCATAGTACATGGTAAAAAATTTGGGGTACAACCCAATAATGGGGTACCTATCCGGGTTAGACACCTTGGATTCTCACCTAATCTAAAGACATTACGCAATATAAAATGCGGTGTAAAAGGATTTAGGCTGGGCGACTAAGGCATACTGTCTTTCCCAAGAAGTGCAGAAAACGATCAAGGAGCCGAGGTACATGGTTGAGTCAAGAGTGCCGGGTGAGGTTGAACCACATCTGCCATTTTTGACAAGTCTTGGAAAATGATGCACTTGGTCCAAAGATACCCCATAGGGTGCAACCTCGTAACTATAAGCCCTATAGGCAAAAAGGATAAGAGGTTACGATCAAAAGCTGGTTGTTGGCAGAACCGGATGGGAAGAGCTAACCTTGTATGGTCGATGTACGCTTCCTTGAAGGGGCAATCAGGGGGAAGATAAAGGGCAGCACCCTCCATTAGGGAGCTGATAAGTGCTATAAGACGCAAATGTCACGAGGCTTCTTGTTTGCGAAAACATAAAGGCTTGTCATATTTGTGCAACAAATGAAATTCTGCGAGCCTTCTAAAAAAAAAAAAAAAAAAAAAAAAAAAAAAAGGAGAAAGAAAAGAATAAAGAACTCGCAGAACATAATAAAGTTAAGATGAGATCAATGGGTCGCTACATGAAAGTGTAGAGACGTCCTGCGATTTCATCGCAAGATGGCAATGTCATGGGGCTTTATGTTCGCAAGAATATTTAGGCATGTCATATTGTCGCAACAATTCCTGAAGAGGCTAAAATACTATACAAAGAGTTAAGATGAGATCAATGGGTTTTTGCATGAAAGTGTAAGAACGTCCTGCGATTTCATCGCAAGACGATAATGTCACGAGGTTGTATGTTCGCAAGAATGTTCAGACTTGTCATATTATCGCAAGTAATTAATACAAAAGAGGTGGCAAAATAAGACCTTTACTTAGGAAGGCATGATAAGACCACATAAATTAATGAAATTTATTGCATCAATATCATTGAAGAAATTTTACAAGAATATACACTAAGAAATTTTGAAGAGAAGACAGCTCTGTCAATATCAGTGAAGATTTTTTACAAGAAGTCCAATCAAAGAAGACAACATCATTGAAGAATTTGAAGGAAGACTTAACAAAAGATGCGATTTTGATAACAAACAAATATGGATAAGTTCATATTCGTAAAAATTTACGAGAATTGCATACTTCTTATACTTCTCCATATATTGGATATTTCTCCAAAAGATTGAATACTTCTTATAATTCTTCAAGAATATCTCATATTTATTATACTTATTTAATGGATATTTCATTTGGTGAAGGTTGAATAATCATTATACTTCATCATATGTTACATAATTATTCACAGATTGAATACTTCTTATATTTCCTCAGTTGGTGAATTGAGTACTTCTAATACTTCTTATATCTATTCATTTGGTGGATCGAGTACTTCTAATACGTAAAAGGGAATTGAGTATTTCTAATAATTTATTTGGTAAATTGAATACTTCTAATACTTCTTACATCTCTTCATTTGATGGATTTGGTACTTCTAATACTTCTACAAAGATTGAAAATTCGTAAGATAAATTGAGGCAGATATTTTAATACTTCAAACAATGTTTAATCATTTAAAGAGAAATAATAGGGGGGAAAGGATATACTAAGCTTTATCTGTGAGTTATATATTATTTCTCTTCATATGATCAAATGGGGCAAATTTAGTCAAAGAAAGGTTAAATTATCTTCGCAAAATATCAAAAAGAAAGGATAAATCATCTTCGTAAAATATCAAATGTACTTCTCAAAAAATAGAATTGTTCGCAAAAAGGAAACCAACAGTAACTAAGGGAAGGAATTCAGAATAAAGAAAGACAGGAGAGTCAATGATAAATTGAACAAGGAATATTATCATGCTTCATCAACACTCTGTGCTGGATCTTTAAGATCAGAAGGGTCATTAGCAACCTTCGACTTTTGCGAGATATCATCCTTGGAAGAATACGCAGCAGGGACATCTCCTTGAGGAATAGATTCTTTCTCATCATCAAGATCTTCATCATCACTCTCATAATCGAAATCACTATCAGGCTCACGAGCAACTTCATCGTCAGATATCTTCAGAGGAGTAATCTTTACAGGAGGCAAGCCTCTTGATAAGAGAATGTTATTCGCAAAGACTTGAGCTTTCAGATGAATTTCACGAAGTATAGATTTTTGATGATTGGTATCTTCCATATCTTTGGAATAAGCAAGATAATTGAATCTCCGAGTAGCACGGTCACGAGAGTTGATTAAGCGAGTAGAAAGCAAAGCATTCTTCTTACGAAGCTCAGAACATGAGGCTTCTAATCCAGATTTTGCATCACGAAGGTGGTTCTCAGATTTTGCAAATAAAACAAAGTTCAAAGAATAAAATTTGTGAGTATAACGAAATTTAAATATATACCAGAGGCAGTCAAATTTTAATGACTACCTTCTCTTTGCGAAGTAAGAGATTGAGTTAAAGATAGACAACAGTTCTTCATCTGATTCATCGCATTATCAAAACCATCACCAACTAATCCTTTAAGTCGAGATTGAAGCTTTTGATCTTTAGAAAGGATAAAATTTTTATCCTTCGCAAGTTTGGCATTAAGAATTTTTAATGACGAGTAATCTTCTTCAAGTTGATTCTTCTTAGCACACAAGACTATATTCTTATTAATAAGGGAATTCTTCTCAATAACAAAAGAATTTCTTTCAAAGATCTCGAAGACTTCTTTAATTCCTCAAGTTCACCTTTCAACAAAGAAAGAAGATTTTCTTGATCGCAACATTTATTCTGAAGAGTCTTTAATTCTTGCGAAGAAACAATCATTGTATTCAAAAACGAACATTTCTCTTCTGATAAGGTTTTGTTCTCTTCTAATAAGGTTTCTATTCTCAAATTAGCTTTGGTTAAGGAAGAAAAAAGTTGAGATATGTCATCATTCAAAAATTTCGATCATATATTAATTGAGTATTCTCTTGAAAAAGAGCATCATAGTTGTCAAGAGCACACGAGTAAAGATTAGATAAATGGGAGAATTGGTTTGAGAGGCTTTCATGCTTGGTTCGATATTCTGTTACATCTGATTCATGGTGAAGTACCAATCTTCTACATTTCTGGATGGATTCTATAAAGGGGAATGGGTTTTAATGGATGTTTCAAGCATATGAACAATATATAAGTAAATAAAAGAGAAAATATGAAGATAGTAATCATACCTTTCAATTCATCATTTCTTTTGCGAAGAATCGCACAGTCCAGAGAATTATTCTGAAGATGATGATTTTATTTACGAAGATCCTCGCATTCTGCTTGAGAAGCTTTCAAAGATTGGCGAAGCAATTCAATTTCTTTTTCCAAGGATTGACATGAAGAAGAAATGTCTGGATTGGCGAAATTATTCAGAACTTCGCAAAATTCATATTGCGAACGAACATTAGTAGACTTCGCAGTATTGGTCAAAATCTCAGATAACATTCGGAAAGTTGAATAAATTCCATCTCGAATTTCTTGAGGAAGAGGGGAAGAATTTGAAGGAATAAGAGCAAGCTGCAAATTGTCTGGAGAAATAGCACTCAAAGGATTTGGGGACAAGACAGGTTTTTCTAAAGAAGAAGTTGAAGAAATATTTTGCGAGGGTTGTTTTTCAAAAGAAGAAGTTGAAGAAATATTTTGAGAGGGTTGGTCTTGAAGAAGTGTTGATAAATTGACATTGATAGGATATTGAAAAGCAGGTAATGGAGTAGAGGCAGGAGTATGTGCAGAAGCATTTTCACGAGGAGGAGAGGAAAATTCCTTATCGACTTCAGGAAGGAAATCATCAATCGGAATTAATGGTGTGGGTTTGGTTATTCGAGATCTCTTACTTGGATTTGGTTTTTCGTCAACCTGCGAATCAAAATGTAGATTAAAAACTGAGGCAACAATATATTGTTCAGGAAAGAAGGCAGAGTATTTTAACTACCTTTTGATTCTCAGATTTTCTTCTTCGTGGATTAAGGCTTGGATTCTTTAGTTGAGATTTCATCTGAGAAGTTATTTTGCTGAAATAAACCAAAATCAGATAACAAATTATACAGAAATTAAAGAGGAAAACAAATGAAATACGCAGAAATATAAGGAAATTACCTTAGAGAACTCATGAAGATACAGTAGAAGAAAAAATTGCAGAGAAAATAGTGATAGAGAGTATGAGTAGAAGATAGAATTACGGAAATAAGAAAAAGAAAAGGGAAAGAATATAAAGGAGTTATATAAGGGAATAACTAAAAAAGAACGGTTACAAAAGACGTGTCAAAATTTCAAAAGACTAAGTAACGGTTAGGTTCTCACGATCATTTATTCTTCGTAGAATTGACATGAGAAGAGGCAAGATGTAGGTACTGAATATCGCAAGATAATAGTTCACGAGTATCAGGAGAAAAGAGTTATAAAATGATACGATGATAGAAGAAGCGCGGAGAAATATGAAGTTTTGCGAGGATGAAATAATTTTGCGAGTATAAGTTGAGATACTTCGTAACTCATGTACAGCTGTATAAGTTTTACTATAAATAGGAGTTCAAATGTAAAATTCGAGAGGTTCTTTTGGTGAGTGTTAAAAAATATCTTAGGAAAGAGAATAGAGAAAGTGGTAACTATTCTAATTCCATTTAGATACTTTTTTGTAATCAATTGAGAACATTAATAAGAAAATTGTCATTCATCATCAAGAACTTCTTGAGTTTTTACTAATTCTATTGAGGGTGTAGTTGTAGGTTATTCTGCAACTACAGCAGTTGACGAGAGAATGGGTATGTGTTGATGATCGATATTTGGTTTGGGTTTTGCTGAGAAGAAACTTGATGGAAACGATGAATTCAAGCAGTTCAGGGTTTATGATGTTGTTGAAGATTGACGACGAGATGATGATAGGTTTAGTTCAGATCGAGTTTGAGAAAACAGAAAATGGGTTGAGCTCGTGGTAATGGAAGGGATGGATGAGCTAGTTACGTACGGTGTTATTGCTTCCAGCGATAAATGCTAATGGAGAAGAGGTCCTGAGTTACGTATGGAGTAGAGTTTCAGAAACAAGGAAAGGTTTTTGTTATGATGAAAAACTGGAGTTGGACAGTAAAAGGGGTTGAGAGTTCAGTCACGACAAGGTAATGGAAGTCAGGATGGAATGATGAAGAACGAGTAGAATTAATGATGCTTGAGTTCTTTGCTGCCACAATGATGGAACTGAGAGCAAGATGATCAATTGAGTTGCTTCCAATAATAGAGTTCATGAAGCTGTGGTTCGTTGTTTAATAGTGATTTATGGATGTTAGATGGTGAGCGTCGTTTACTCAACAAAATAAAAAGATATTTCCCACTAATTAAATATAATATTGCAGTAGTAAGGATCGTTCCCACGAAGAGTAATGCAATTGATATGTTATCTAAATCGGCAAAAATATAAAATAAGGATAAAAAGGATAATAAGATAAAGATATTGAAGAAATCCTTCGAAGTTACTAACCGTTAACTCAACATTGTACCCGTTTACCTCATGTTAGAATCAATTGTCACCAACCATAGGAAAGCAGGTACGCTTAGCTATCCCCAAAACTCCTTGATCACCGGATACGAAAGCGCTCGACTACCGGATTCTATTCAAAAGAACCACCTTGAGGTATGCTTACAAGATGTAATTCCCAAAACGCATTAAGATCTGTGAATTTAGGTTTGATCCCAGCAGTAAAACTCGGTATGCTCGGTCCACTTACTGGTGTTGTCTTTACTCGCAATTGCTACACAGAATCCCTCCGCAAGGTCTTGCGATTTCTACTTGTGTAGGAGATGAGAGACAATTACGGATCGACTCAACTCTCTACTAGCATTATAATGATTAATAGACTAATCTAGTTGCGCACCCAAACCAATCTAAGAATCAATCATAAACCTTCGATATAGTAAAAACAATCCACAATGAATCAATTTAAAACTTGAAACAAACTTGTAAATAATTGAGCTTCACAATTAGAACTTTGAATTCATCCTTACAATAAAAAGAATATAGAAAAGAGATAGTTCTCCCCCCTAAGGGTGAGAAAAACGGTGAAAAGAAGATATCTCAAATTATGCCTAGGCTTCCCTATATATAGAGTTTTGTAACCTCTTCTTGAAGAAAACTAGGAAACCTAGATTAAAATAGGAAAGTGCACCTCCTTAGAATTGTGTCCGTGCATCTCACCCCGTTCAAAATGGATTTCCAAACCCTGGCCAATTTTACAAAAATAAGTCACGGCCATCTTGCTCGTGATAACCTCTAACCGGTCCAGTGGGCCTAGGCTGGTCATGTAAATTGATGTGGCGAGATAGACTATTGGGCTCTCATCAAAATACAGCCCACTTTGTAACTAGTTATGTGGAACTGAAAACCAAAGCTTCATGACTTCGTCCCCCATCAGTCCATCTGTTCCCTGACTCTGTCCGTTCTTACTAGCTGCAACTCCTCATTATTCTCCACTGCCATCACAGCACTATCCGGTTAATAACGATCACTGATAGTGGCAACAACTACATGCTCTGACCAAGTTCAACCTTCCATCGTCATGCTTCTGCTTGAAACCTAATAGACCTCTTCTCCTTGCAACCATCGTAATCCCATATCCACAGCTCAGCTCCTTACCAATCACCAACTAACCCATAACTAATAGCACCTTCGTAGCTCCCTTGCTATAGTTATCGATAATCACCACAGCTGCAAACTCCATACGCAACATTGGCAGAGAGCTTCATCATCACTTCCTCGTGACTGCCAACAACTTGAGCTCTCCATGTTCAACAGAAGCACTCCATCCAGTTTCATCATTCGCACCCTCTGTATAATCTTTATGAGCTACTCAAAGTTCTTCTATGCTTCACTCGGCATTCACTGATCACGACACCACAGCATCACTGTTTCGTTTATAGCTTCTCCATCGTTTCCCATCTTTACTCCTTCCATCTATGTCATTTATCGATGTCATCATGCATTCTTAACTTTCAAACCTCCCTGCTCCATCAATCATCTCCACCATTACGGCCATTATCGTTCTTAGCAATCATTCCCAGAAATATCGATCCATTGTTAACAACTCCATTAATGGTAGCATACTCGATCTATACCTTACATCTCTCAATGACAACAACCACTTCTAACT
Source organism: Papaver bracteatum (assembly GCA_023529315.1). NCBI lineage: Eukaryota > Viridiplantae > Streptophyta > Magnoliopsida > Ranunculales > Papaveraceae > Papaver > Papaver bracteatum. The sequence goes on from JAJJWX010001779.1 coordinate 879,789, forward strand.
GCGAGCTTCAAACTCCATTTTCTATCCAGCGTCACTTCGATGCTCAAGTCTTCTGCCTCTTTCCAACCTTCTTCTCAGCGTCAACTCCATGAAACAATCGTCATTAATCGCTGGTCATCATTGCCGTACTATTTCCCTATTTTCTAACTCGAGCTCAGCTCGTTATCACTGCCAAACCTAAGCTCTATTCTCAACCCATCAAACACGTCCCCTGGCAACAACATCACAGTCTCAACCAAACTTATCTACCAAAGCAGCAAGCTTTCCTTTTCAAACTCCAACAACGACAAGACACCATTCTCTATTTTTCTTCACTGGATGTGGCAGCGAGCCATCTCCTCAGTTATGAAATAAGGACCTTGAAGCGTCATCGCTGTCAACACCTATTGTCAATAATGGCAGCAACATCCTTGCACTCTTTATTGCCACTCGTACCAGTCTCTACAGCCATCGTTAAAACTCCATGCAAACGACCCAAGTATTCTATCACAGACTCGTGTTACGGTGATCTAAATCTCATTTATTCCCAATTGCACGTGTTGTACCTAGTTGGTGAGGTTCACTAACAGTTTAAGGCCCATCATCTCCCTCCAGCAATAGTATATCAACATAGGCCATGTAAGCCCATTACTCTCTAAGCTTGAACTCCATCAACTACCACCCGTAAGCCCATAACTAAATATTCATACATTAAAGCTCAAAAACCATCTAGCTTGTGGTTGTACTGCCCTGAACTCCAGTACGGATACGATGTGGTTTCCTATGCAATGATAATTCCGCCTCTCTTCTAGTAAATTGGACGATTTCTTGTTCTTTTCGGGAATAAACTCCAAAATTCTCATAAAATATAAAAAAAAGCTAATAATACAATTTCGCAAGAAAACTAGCTAAGAAAGCATAACCAATTGATACTTAGAGAGGTGTTTTTAAACACCTATCATTAGTTGTTGTTGCTTCCATTGATTGACTGATGGTGACGATGACTATAGCAAAGCTACGGTGGTGTTGTTGTGTTATCATAGTGATGGAGAAGATGGTTTTAGTCTGTGATGGAAGCAATGGAGAGATATAGGGGAAAACCAGAGTTTATATGGGAGCGGAATAGATAATATCTCTAGGAAAAAAAGACACTGGAGAGAGTAAGGCTCGAAAGTTCCATCCGTAAAAGAAAAGGGAAAACATCCAGGAAAGTTTGCGTCTGGAAAACCCAGCCGTGTTTGAAAATAAGATTTGCGGTGAAAAGTTCCAGGAGAATACACGGATGGAATAATCTGGTCGTAATGAGGGAAGAAGAATAGGGCGTCAGTTCCGAGAAACTGACAGGCCAATGACAGTTGAAACAAATTAAGTTGGGCTAGATCTGCTGCACTTTAGTGCAAGCCCAATGGCTGTAGCTATTCTACTCACGGCCAGACTTGCCCAATGACCTACTTAGGAAAGTTTCATGTGATTTTGGCAAGAGTTTTAGCAACCTACTTTTCACGGGATTTGGCACGGGCGCAACTACAATTTGGAGACTATTTAAGAGACTTTTCTTAAACTAAAAAGATTAGAATATATCTCTACATCTCATAATACACTTTTGGTTCTTCATAAAATATTCTAGTGTTTACCCCTTTAGGGGGAAACCGGGTAATTGTGTAATTATGAGAAGCTAAACTTTTATTGATTGAGGATGAATTCAATGTTCTAGCATGAAGCTACATTATTATACAAATCTATTCGGAGTTTTATCATCTTATCGTTTATTTTCACTATAACTAGGGTTTATGATTGGTTTCTAGATTGTTCAAGTGTACAATTGGATTAATCTATTGATCATTCTATTGCTAGTAAATGGTTAGGATATCCGTGTAATTATTGAATAATACTTACATAAGTAGAGAACGCGAGACCTTGCAGAGGGATTTTGTGGAGCAATCGTGTGTGAAGTCAACACTAGTAAGTGGACCTTGCACTAAGAGTCTAATTGCTGGGATCAACCTAAGTTCACATAACTTAAAGATTTCTCTTGGTTACACCTTGAGTGCGCTACTACTTGGTGGTTCGGTTGGATAGAATTTCATATGCGAGCACTTCGATTTGAAGTTACATAAGGAACTTTGGGCACAGCACTGCGCCAGCTGCTTTCCTACGGTTGGTGATGAATTATTCTAACGAAGATAGATAAGTATACTATTGAGTTAAAGTTTGGTAACGGCGAAGGACTCCTTGATCATCCCTTCTATCTTATTCTCTTTTTATTATCTTTTTATTTAATTCATAAACCAATCCCCCTTTTACTTTGTTTTGCTATCTAAATAACATATCAATTACACAGCTCTCTGTGGGAACGATCTCTTACTACCACTATATTACCAATTAATTAGTGGGAAATTTCTTAATTAATTTGTTGTGGTTACAACACCCATCATCCACATCAATCAAACAAGGACCCATTTGTTGATATGCACTATCGATTTTATATTCCTCCATTAGAGACTTCCCGTGCATTACTATACTAAGTAATCAGGAGTACAACTCAGTGTGAAGGATATCTCACCATCACTCAGAGGTCCCAGAAGAACCATTTCTTGAAGATGCATTTGTAGAGATGTCATCTCTGGAAGTATCATCTTTAGAAGTGTCATTATGGGAACCAGTCATTCTTGCAAAGTTGCTGTGACGTCCACTCAACATTCCTACTTCAGTACATCATCTGTAGATGCAGATTTCATCAAAGCAATGGAATTAAAGTACAACAGAATAATTAGGATGCTTACATCATCGTCTACAAAAATTGTAACTCTCAGCTCTTACCTATTTACGGTTTCACGAACTTAGTGATAATAACATAAAATTTCGAAAACCCTTCTCGCTCCTTCAAACCTGCAAAGACGAGCAACACCCATTACTTATAAGTCTGACACCTGACTTTTGACGAAATTATGAATAATTCACATAACCCTTCATGTGAACATTCACTGATTTTATACCGTGTGTGCATACACTATGAAATCACGAAATTCATGAAGACATTATTGTTTTCTTTTAACATTTGTTTAAAATCAAAACTTGATTTTTCAAAGTCTTTCATAAAATCGTGAACAATTCACATAATTTTAACCCTGTGAGCAACTCCACTGGGTGAACACGCATTAGTTTTTGTGAATACACTATCAAATCACAAAATCCATACAAACAATATTTTATCAAAAAATTGTCTACTTCTAGCAATTGCTGAAAATTAAAATTTTATTTCACATAAATTTTTACTGTGTGAACATTCACTGATTTTTCAAAAAATGGACAGACGTCCATTCTACAATTGTGAAAACTCACATACAAACATTATTTCACCATGAATAATTTTCTATTCTCAACGGTTGTTCAAAATCAAAACATTGATTTTACAAAAATATATATTTCAACGTGAAACTCATGCAAATTTGAAAATATATGTATATATTTTGCTCCCTCTCGCGAGCATATGAGAGTCTTTCAATTTTGTGAAAATCCTCATTTAAATTTTGCTTTCATGAAGCCTCATAAACAAAATTTTATCTACTGTAACTAAATCATGTCTATTCAAGGATTCATGTATCTCTTTCATATTAGGGATTATTGCTCGTTTCTTAAGCTAGCTAACGAACGAACGGGCATATGTTTTCTAAAAATAAATTTTCATGAAACTTACGCATACATGCACACATGGAATTTTATTTTTTGAACAACTCATGAACAACTGAACTTCTAAAATATATATTAGGGCTTCTCCCCTTCTATATCAATCTTATTTCTAAAACCTAATAAAACATAGGTTTCCTTTTTGGGCTCGGGCCCACAAACCTTAAACTGACCAAAACTAAGCCTCTGGGCGCCCAAACCAGCAGTGTATCATCTCTCCGTACTCACGAGATGACAGTCTACCTTGCTATCAATGTCATCACCCGAACATTTGCTCGTACATGACACCATTGGAGAAAATCGAGGATTCTGAAACTACCTTTGTAGATTGAGTTCAACCACGATCTCGTCGACTGAAAATCACCATCTAATGCTTACTGTGGAACATGATTGTTCCTCACTAAGAAGGGGACTTAATGTTGATGGTGGATTTTTAACAAGGGTCAAATCCGTAAAATTATTATACTGCATGTTTCTGATACGGCTTCAGGAATGTGACGATTCATATTTTACGAAGCTATGATGAACATGTCTTTCGAAAAGCCTCCGCCAGCTGAGCATTCGATCCCTGGTATTTTATTGTGCACTCTATGTAAAATAATATAATTAGGCGGTCCTCCTACATAATTGTTTGTTGAGAGGTCTTAACGCCTTCAGGACGTCGGTGATACTCATTGTTCCCTGACTACATGAGAGCAACTACCCTCTACATAGAAGAACGATTAGGCGGTTCTCCGTAAGATTGAGAGCAACAACGCCTTCAGGACAGTGACACTCACTGATCCCGACTATGTAGATCTACCGTGTATAAACTCGGGTGTTCTCCGTAGTGTCTGTAAGCACCCTCAGGATTAGCCGTCTCCCGATTATGCACATAGATTAATTATGCCGTGACATTCACCACTGAATTCCCAGAATGATCTATTATTGCTCCTATTCCATGGTCGAATCCACAACATGATCCCATGGAATGGAAATAACATTGCTCTGATTCCACGGTCGAATCCACGTCATGATCCCTTGGAATGGAAATAACAATTTCTCCTATTACATGGTTGAATCCACGGCCTGATCCCATGGAATTACAATAAAAATTGCTCTGATTCCATGATCGAATCTACGACTTGATCTCATGGAATGGCAATAACAATTTATATTATCTCATTACTCCGATTTCATGATCGAATTCACTGTTAATCTCATGGAATGGTAAAAGATAATTTTATTACTCTGATTCTATAGTCGAATCCACGATCCCATGGAATGGTAATGCCTATTTTATTATTCTGAATTCATGGTCGAATCCACAGTTGATCCTATGAATTGATAATAAATAACTACCCAATATTATTGTTCAATTTCATGAATTATTTTACACTGAATTTCATGGATTAACAATAAATAATCAACAACCGGGCATCTGGATCATCACTGAGTAAGCCCCACAAAAATGGTGTAAGTGTACTCGACAATGATGCACGACTGAGCACCCAGATGCGCATCCAAAAACATGAATAGATGAGGAATCCTACGCAAAACAGGAGAAAATAACAAATATTAATAAAATAATAAGGAGCGCCCAGGGCCGGGCCCACCGGCTGGCCAGCCATGCCCTAGCCATGGACGGTCCCATGCCTCCTTCATTATTTTGCGCTATTTTGTTATTTTCATGAATTTATGAAAACTCCTTGATTTTAGCAACTTTCTTTGTTTTTGCAAAATTCATGAATTCTCCATAACTTCATGGATTCATGAAAAATGATAATATTATAAAATAAGGAAAGGTGTGTGGGATCGGGAAACCTAGCCGGCCGGCCATGCCCAATCCATGGCCAGTCCCACACCTTAATATCCTTAGTCTTTTTATAATTATTATATCCCAATTTCATGAAACTCCTGGGTTTCAACAAAATTCATGGATTCTCCATAACTTCATGGATTCATGAAATAATATTATAAAATAGGGAAAGGTGTGCAGGACGGGGCAACCTAGCCGGCCGGCCATGCCTTAGCCGTGGCCGATCCCACACCTCACAATCCCTAGCTTTTTATAATTACTATTCCCTAAACTCATGAAACTTCTCCGTTTCAACAAAACCCATGGATTCTCCATAACATCACGGATTCATGAAAAAATAATATTATAAAATAGGGAAAGGAGTACGAGACCGGACAACATGGCCTGCCGGCCGTGCGCTAGCCGTGGCCGGTCCTATACCCTGCAATCCCTAGTCTTTTATAATTATTATTTTCCTCGAATTCATGAAACTTCTTGGTTTGAGAAAAAATCATGATTTGTTCATAATTTCTCAAATTTTGCTCAAATCATGAAAATTCAATAGCCAACATGGTCACATGACCGGCTAGCCTCTCACGACAATTTTAGATGTTAAAATTATTTAAATATTTACAAAATATTGGTCAGTTGAGCATACATGCTCATTCCAACGAAAATCAAGAATTTCAGTCAAGATGAAACTCTTCTGAAAATTCACAATATTGCTCGAACGTACATCAGAAAATACTGAAACTCTCAGTATGGATACACGGACACCATGGAAGCACAAATCCGGTCCCACATGTTTTCATAATTCTGACCTAATTTGCTCAATTGCTCATATTGGGCCCAAACTCCCTCCAACCAACCTGTGGATTGCTCAAACAGATAACATATAGTCCCGTGACCACCAAGAACCGGTCCCATGCTCTCTTGGTCGGTCCCATCTTTCATATACCTAGGTTTTATCACCTAATGTTGAACCCAGCAGTAATTCAATAAATGATGAAACCTGCACTTAATCATCATTCCTTCACCAACTCTCCAACTGAGAACCCTGGTACATGCTCATTCGATCAATTGGGCATCACATGGACGTCCATGGTCTCATGTGGTCGGTCCCTCCTTTGCTCATGACCTATTTTCAGCAATTCGTCAACTAATGAGCAATTCATCAAAAATTAGGGTTTTCGAATAAACGCTCAACAAATCATTATTCTGAGCAAATTCAAACACTAATAAATTTATATTGATTCAGCAACCAGCATATGAATTAATCATATAATATTTGGTAATCTACCAATATTCTAATATTTTATTGGGTCACGTCACCAATAAATATTTCGTCGAATTGAGCAGCATTTGCTCAAATATTGATCCAGCTATCAATATTTATTAACTTATCAATAATTTGTCGAATTGAGCAATACTTGCTCAATTGCACGTCAAATTCTCAATATTTTCGAATTGAGCAGTACTTGCTCAGTCGCTCGAATGTTGACCCAACAATCAATATTCAGTAACTCATCAATATTCAACAACTCGTTGAATTTACAACATTTGCTCAGACGAGCAACATTAATATTCATGAATCGCTGAGCATTTGTCAAACATGCTCGGTTCAACAAAACCTAGGATCATTGTCTTATCAGTCAACAACTGACAAACTAAATACACGTCTGTCATGCAGACTCCACGATTCGTGAGATTTCAATTACGTCAAATTGGGGGATAACAACTAGGGTTTTGGTCTGGCGGCCTACAACATGTGGATTCATCCACGACTAGAAATGTGCGTAAGTTGTGTCAACGGTTGGGAGATAGAAAAGTAGTGGGTGCACGATCCGTTAAGTTTCCACACAACATGAAACTGACTTTACCATGATCTTCCACTTACCCACTCTTCCATTCGTGAAACCGTCACACTTATAGGGATCAAGGTGTTCACAACTCTGATAGTATAAATGAGTCTCTGAATCCATGATTGAAGACAACGTTTCCAGCCTACACAGAATTTCTCGAGTAATTACTCTCAAGAATTCATCAATCTTTCAGAACTTATCAGAACTCCACAGTTCACCAATTATTGCAGAAACCCATAACACATCTACAATCCTTGATCATCACTGATCCCACACAATTTCTTAGCTTCCCTCCTACAGATCAACCCATCTCCCTCTTTGCGACCGAATTGACTCTGGAACGGCCATTGACTTGGTTTAGGCCGGAGTCCTATAGATTTATCTCTCAAAATCTAAGCACTCCCTTTGCAGTACATCTATGTGAGGTTAAGTAGTTTGCCCGGTTCGAGGAGTTTCGACTACATGCTCGACTCTTCACTTTCCTAAAAAACCAGCGAACCGTTTTTCCTATCTACAATCCTTTACCACCAACACCAGCAGCACCGGAAGCATCCCCTCTGATGTGATGCCTCTTATTACCAGAGCCAGAGCCGCCTCTACTCCTAATATTTCTTCGAGCATGACGCCTCCAATCATCACCAGGGCTGCCACCACCTCTTCGTCAGGACGAGAAACTGGAGGAGCCAGAGGAAATAAACCTTCCCATTACCATTATCAATTTAATGGAGAGATAGGAAGTTCTTGCCAAAACTCAGACGGACATGGCCATAATTCAGAAGGAGCCGCTTCAAGGTTTCGCTCCAGAAGCCGCTCCGTTTCAACGTTTCGCTCCAAGAGCCACTCCGATCCAACGTTTAGCTTCAGGAAATGCTCTGCTTCAACGTTTCGTTCCAGAAGCCGCTTCAATGTTCCCTCCAGAAGTCGCCACTCCTCCATGTCAAGGATCGTGATCACATCCAGCCAAGGTTCGTAGTTGTGGCCACCTTTTGATCTATCTCGCCAAAGCTCGTGTTCGTGGACAGTTTACTCGCCTACACATCCATCCAATACCTTTGCTTCCATGGACTCCCATGCAATTCCAGCCAACCTATTTTGGTTCCCACGACAATGTAATATCTTCTGATCACATTTACTACCAAGAACTGTTGTTGTTCGTTTATTGATACCAGCCAAACCTTTACCATAACAACAACCACTATAAAGGTAATCCATACTTCTCCATATTTTAGATTTACATGGAAGAAGTAATAGAGTCACCAGTACGGATACAAGATGATATCTTTATTATGGTAAACTCACCAACCATACAAGATAAAAACATGTAAACCAAACTTGGGGACTGAGGCTCTACACAGAATCCCTTCACCGTCAAAGATCAGGAGACACGGTCAACCCAAAAGTCATAGCCATGACAAGGTCATATACTCTTCAAAGTTGTAATGTAAGGATACCATCACCTCTCCGTCTAGAAGGCGCCTGCAATACTTTACGAGGCCCACGATGGACCCAAGACTACTCAAATAAAACAACTTCAGTAACCAAAGAGAAGTGCGACTGGGGACTTCTTATCGCGGTAAATCCCCGACAATAATCAAGCATTCATGAGATAACTCCAGAGACGCGGTTGAAACATTTTTATTAAAGAGACAGGGGGATCCATGATTAACGACATAACTCTCTCACTTCTACCTTTTCGTTATCCATAATGTTTTGTCCATGTGATGTTCCAAGCATCCCAGTATCATATCCATGAGAGTATAATAAGCTTGTATCAAATCCCATATGCATGGATTCAAGGTGATGCAATTAAATTAGGATACACTTGGGAACTAAAGCCTCCTTCAGGTTTGGAAGTTTAAACATAGTCACCACCTTACCAGTGAATGCAGTAGAAGCACATATTCCACGACAAAATAGGCTCATGAAAATTACACATGGGGACTACCAGCCTGGGATGCCTTCACTTTCATCAACCAGGTTATTTCTAATTTCAACATCATCACTGTTGAAGCTTTATGAGCCGCAGGAATTTCTCAACATAAAGCCGTACACGTCCATCAAAGACTCCAAAAGCATGCCACATAGATACATTCACATATTCGGCCACGCCATCGGATATAACAGAAGTATAACTGGGGACTTCTCATCGCATCCCATTCCATACAATAATCCAAGATTCGGAAGATGGTTCAAAGGATGTCGCTTGGAACGAAGTCCTTGAAGACTTGATAGCAGCACATCATCAACAGAACGCCTCTCAACTATCTATTTCACCCAATGGCTCCAGAAGGTTTCAACCATACAAGCATCTACAACATATCATCAGAAAGTTCAGGCAACAAATAACCTAAAGTCAAGGATGGACCAACGACGCAACTACAATCTCCATGATTAGCCCTGACATGATCATTGCCGATAATATATTTCGTCCACCCATCCCAAGAGTGCAATGGAGTTTTGTAAATTTTAAAATCCACTAGAGAGGTTGTCATGTCCCATGTCTTGTTGGGCACCCATGCTATAAGGGAACCCTGGATGTAGTTAGTAATTAGTTGGGTATGTGTTTGGCACGTGTGCTGGGACACTGCCGTAGTATGTAATGAGTCTATATTTTCCCCTTTGGGAATCGAATAGAATTGTGTTGATGTGTTTTTCTTCTCCTTTGGGGTTTTACCCTTCAATCTCACAGTGTAGATCTTGTAGATTGAGCCTGATTTTCCATTCTGTAGTGTAGATCACTACAAGTGGTATCGGAGCCAAGTTTTTCCTTGGCACCAAATTAAAGAAGTGATTGATTATCGAGCTTAGATTTCATACCTAAATTGATGAAATAGATTTACAGGAGGGAAAATGGGTCGAAATAAAGGGGAAAATTATTCCTATAATGAAGTGGAATCCATAGTAAGGGAGACATTAGATTATTGGAGTGGCTGGTATGAATATTGGTTGAAGTTGAGTGATTGTCCGATTCGAGCTTCTTGGCTTCCGCAGTGTAAAAAAGGGTTAGACAAGGCAGAGAAGCAGTTGGAACATATCTTGTTCCTGAAGGATTCTGCTCCATCTCTTCCATCTCCTTGCAGAGTGAAGATTGCTTCTACAGGTGATGATAATTCTCACGAATTGGAGTTAATTCCTCAATTTTTCTTTGTCGAAGAAGAAGATGATAATTCTCTTAATTTTGAACTGCTCGTTCCCTTGTTTTTGTTCGATGAAGAGATAGATTTGTCTAACAAGGTGAATTTTCAATCGAAACAAGTTATCATTTCTGAGGTTAATTGTGTGAAACTCAAATGCTCGAAGGAACTGGTCAGTAGTTATAACAAACTGATGGGTATAGATTTTTTACCTCTTTTCTTTGATTATAGTCGAACTTTATTTGATCGTGGGAAGAAACTTGAATTCATGAATGATATTTCTGATTTTGTTGGTGAATTTTGTTTTGATGCTTCTTATGAGATTGTTCTTCATGGGTTGATATTACTTGAAAGATTCGTTAGAAATTTGGTCTGTGAGCTAATTACAAGGCTTTGTTATCAAGCTGATTTTCAATTTTTGGATTCACTTGTTCTTATGTCTGTAAATGAGGCTGAAATTAGTGGTGATAGGATGTTGTTTGTTGAAATGCCTGAGAGTGTATCTTGTAATTTCAGAAGTGGAAGAGAGGATTTTCTCATGCAACTTAAAAAGTGTCAGATAAGTAATAAGTTACTAATAGATGAATGTCCCTTCATGGTCATGAATTCTGCTCGTTGGATATATGATCATGGAAAAGTGTTCAGTGTTCTCAAAGGGTATATTTCTTTTGCTGCCACTTCTATATTTGGCGTTGATACAACTACATCTTGTGAGCTGGTTTTTGGTGGGTCAATTATAATAGATAATTTCAATGAGGAACTTGTTTATGAGATGCATTTACGACATGGGTACCAATTAATATTGTCGTTTAAGAATTTGTTTGTGCTTGTATTGGTCAACAAGGGTATGAATGGTGATGCTTGGAAGCAGTTCAATAAATTACTCGATAGGAATAACAGGAGTACTATGCTACTTGTGTGGAAGGTATTACTATGCACCTTGTTTCCATTCAATTTAAGGAATACATCGATGGTTTATCGGTATGTATGGATTTTCGGTACAATTATCAGATTAATTGGTTGTAGAACTCCTGGTACTAATGGGGATGAAAATCAACTGTTGTTGCACCTTAGGAGTGGATTTTATGTGAAGAGAGACAGAAAAAGAGAAGCATATTTGTGTTATTACTGCTCTGAAGTTTTCAATATGTGGTCTAAATGTCTGCAACATACATTTAATACTTCTTATATCATATATAACGGGGTCTGTAGAGTGCACCTTAGTACTTATGCTCATCACCTGTTGCTTCCATGGGCTATGGATGATGATGATTTTATGAGGTTTGAGTCTTGTGGTGTTTATTTTATCCGATTTCTTAAAGACGTTTTTAAGCCAGCAACTGAATGGTTTAGCCAAGCAATTGTTACAAGTTATTTTAGATTTTAAAGGATAGGTTTCTTCTTATATAAACCCAGTTCTGCATCTGTGTTGTATGTGAGTCTTTCCATTCGAGAATAAGAAAAGAAGTTACAACCCAATTATGCCAAGATTGTTTTCAACTCCTTGTTTCTTGCCCAATATGAATCTAGTTACGATACTCTACCGTGGAGTTGGTATGGTGATGTTTGTAAATATCTTTATTTTGAGTATGATCGGCCATTGTTCGATCCTGGAAAGGATTTCGAATTCTGTAAAAGGAGTTTTTGTTTGGTCAAATGTGATTCCACATTTGGGAATATTTATGCCTGCGGGAAATGGTGGGATGAGCATGATATGGAATCGGTTAAATTGCTTGTTTTCAAACTGAGGTACTCTTTAGAATTTCTGTTTGAGGGCTTGATTATGTTTGTGATACAGAAATGGGTAAAGATTCTGAATATTGGCAAGTGGTGCAATGAAATTCTACAACAACTTACTGTTTTCCGTAGTAATTTGATTGTGCAGAAGAGAAGGGGGAGTGGGTCTGGTAGTGCAAAAGAGCCGGTTGATCAAGGGGTGGGTAGATGTATCAGTTTTCTTGCCCCAAAAGATAATTCTCAGAAGAGTTTTGTTACATCTAGTTCAAACTCAATCCAGAGGCGTCTGAATGGTGCATGTGTGAAGGTTCATAGATTGTTTCACATGGTTTTGAATAGTGGACCAGTTGGTGCTACTAGAGTTTTTAAGAATACAAATGAACTGTTAGATCATGTGCTGCACAGTAGAAGATGGAGTTTCAGTGGTGATCTAGATTCTTTAGTATGGCTTCTGAAATGTGGGTTTTTTAGTGGTCTGACAATCCTATATGAAGAATCAGTTAAGGTTGTAACTAACAAAAAAGAGAGTGATAGTTGTGTGCTTGGAAGGTTAGTGGGACCTCAATCAGTATTTCGCATTCCACAAATGTTAAAGATGGCAGCATTGTTAAGGTGGAAACTCAAGTTAGTGTCTACAGGTTGGTGGAGTGTGGAAAATGATAGCCAAGTGTTGCTGCCAAAGGTAGGGAAGAAAGCTGCATTCCTCTTTCTATCAGCTAACAAAGAAGGGGATGAAACTATTTTAAGGATAATGGGTTATGTGTATGTGCTCATGAAACTAACAGTTGGGATTGAACTTGAAGTGATGAAGTTACTGGCAAGGGTTTTGTTAATCTTATCCCTACACTTGGTCATTATTATACTGTTCAAGGTACCCAGGATATTCATTATGTATCTGAAATAAAATATGATGCTGGTTGAAAAGCTTGAAGCAGTTCATCTAATGGGCGAACAACCATCCGATATACCCGGTATGAGAAAAACGAAGCTTTTCGTTGCTACAGTAGTTCAAAAAAATAATGGAGGGGGTTGTATGGTGCTCATCAACCTATCCTGTAAAAGTTTATGGAGCAAGGAAAAGAGTGGTGGTACTATATGGCTTCGCGTTGAGCTACCTGGAGCACCTGATTACATGAGAAGTTGTCGTTTGTTGTTCTATAGAGGGAAAATTCTTGACTCTATTCCAACGTTCTTTCTCTCGGTAGTACACTGATAGACACATTTTTGTGTCCGAATTGTCCTCAATCTCTATTGTTAGTGCTTGATTTTTGTACTAATTTTGGTGTTTTTATATTTGTTTAGGTGTTTTTGGAGAAATACACTTGTGCGGAAAAGTTTCTCAAAAAGTGCTATTTGGACCTCCGGAGAAAATTACTAAAGGCACCCTCATTTTGGATAAGGGGCACCTCAGGGCACCCCGGCTGTTAAAGGCGCCCGTATTTTGGATCATGGAACTTCATTCTCTACATTTTGAATTTCACTTTTGGCGGGAATTTAACATGGTATTCATGTGGCAGAATTTCGATCAAACTTTTGACGTGATTTAGGGAAACTCAAGAGCTGGAATTGATTGGGTTATCTTGATTGCATATATCAAGCCTAGCATGGTCCTTAGAATCAGATTAACTGGGCTACATCGATGGATTTTTGAAGCACACAGATGACGGTTGATAATCACGAATATTCCCGAGTTCTGCATGAGAATTAAAGGTCTGCACGAGCTAAAGTGTATATGGAGTGTGTATGAAGCGTGAATGGAGAATAAAGCCACCAGCAGACGCATGGAGAAGATAAAACAGGAAGCAAATCCTGTAATATGGAAAGAAAATATACAAAATATTTTCTCTTTACTGCGTGAAAATTGGAGGCAATTTGAGGAGATTAAATGCACCTGTAGTGTATATATAAGGTTATATCATGTCATGAAGAGGTGAAGGAGATTTTGGGGGAGAGTTTAGAGCATAAAAGAGCGAAAAATCGATCACCAGAGAGACCTGCTGCTGCTGCTGCTATTGAAGAACACGAAGAACATTGGACGCCAAAGAACAGTCGTTCATGCTACATAAATAACGACTCACAGTCGAGGGTCGTAGTTCAGGGGACAGTCTTAAAGCAACAGTAACAGTGACAGGAGGATTCTGTCGTTCTTTGTAACAGTGTTGTGCAACATTTATAAACGTTGCAAACACCCGGATTTAATCTTTTTCACTCTGTTCATCTTTGTAAGCACATTTGAGCAATGAAATCGTACTTTGAGCATGTTTCCAACATGATGTGCTAGACCCAACCTCTTGGGCGATGGAGGAAGCTATTTTGCCAATGAAAAAGTGGTAATTCTTAATTATTTAATTTGTACAATTTTTTTATGATTATTTGCCTAGATTGAAAATAGATTTCATGATTTTTGTTAAACAATTGTGTTTTCTATTGATGGAATATGCTTGACCAAGGGTTTTTGATATCCCATGCTTTGGATTAACATTTGTTGTTTCTAAAAATCTACTTTTGCAATATTTGAGAATCAAATTGAACGTGTGAAATTACATGATTGTAATTAGTATCACTTTGGAATTGGTAAATAGCGGAATCCTAGCCCCAGTCTCTCCATAATTCTCACATTACCTTTTATTTTGAGTTTGTTATATTTTTAAAAAAAAAATTAAGTCTAAAAATCTGCTTTCACAAGTCTCAACGAACCTACTACTACTACAACATCATTGAAAATACCACCAATTTTTGGCGCCATCGACACGGACTTGTCTTTAGGCTAGAGTTTTTAGATTTTTTTTTCTTTTTTAGGTTTTTATTTGTTCTTCTTTACGTTTTTGGGTTTTTGTCTTTTCCTTACAGAATTTGGAGCGAAATAAAATTGTGCCAAAGCTTTGGTGAATACTTAAAGACTTGAAGTAAAAGGCAAAGCGAAAGGAGCGAAAGAAGAAGATTTTTTTTTTTTTTTTTTTAAAAAGAGAGAAAAAAAAGAGTTTATTTTTTTTAGATTGTATTAGGATTTCTCTATTTTTGTAATTTTCTTTTTATTTTTGCACTTTACTTTTTGGACTTTGGACTTGGACATTTGGACATTCTTTTATTTTTAAACCCTACGGAAGGGTAGTATTAAATATTAAACTGTTTGTAGAGAAGGACGGTGATTACATATCACCTCGGCCCCTCGGGTTCGTACATGATATAGGAGTCGTGGCCCGAGTCGACTTCAACGGATCATCCCCCGTCTGGTACGGGAGGTAAGTTTGTCGAAACACTCGCAAATCTCCTGTCAGCGAGTTACTGTATTCCTTCGTTTGCATATATGTTGAGGACTTGAATATGGCTGTTTTAAATTCCTAGTAAAGGGCAAGGACTGCCCATATAAGATAAGGGTTCGGATTTCATCACCGGTCCCTTCTTGCCCGCCTTAGGAAAACGATACTGAACGCGAACCTAATCCTTAAAACTTGGAATAGAACGAGACCGATAGGGTAACGAGCTTAATAGGAAAGTCGTTCGAAAAATATTGGTTACTCTTTTGAGCATGCTTTTAAGTTCATGATGGTTTCTGAAAGTTGAATGCGTGACTGCGCCGCCTTGTAACGTGGTGAGTCCTTGGGTATCAAAGCTCCGCACAGCTTCCCTCGCCTCTATTCAACATACTTAAACTCGGATTGATTCCAGAGGGGTTTGCTCAGATTGTAACGAATTCCCTTTCGAAGGATTAGAAGCTGGTCTAGAAAACAATCTAAGTGGATCCATCTTGCTTTTTGTTTGCTAGAAATCAGTAGGTTTGTTGTGGTTGAGTCAGCCTTGTTTGTGTTTGCATAGAACTTCCCTTTTAGGATTTTTCTTTTTAATTTTGTTTTTCTAGTGTATGCCCGAGGTGATTAGAGAACAGGCTTGGAAAAGAAACACTCTAGGTCGTTTGATTAGTGAAAAACCTAGTAATTCTTCTTGTGAAGGCGGGGAGCTCGAAGACTCTTCTTTTGAGAGACCCGTTTTTGGAAATTTCAGCTTTGAAAACTTGACAATTAGTGAAGAAAGTACTCCTAGTCCTTTGGTAGTGCCAGAAATGGCAACTTTAAAAGCTTTGTTAAACCCAACTAGGACCTCTCATCCGTCATGTATCAAGTCAGCTGAAACCGAGGCAAATTATGAACTGAAACCTGGGACTCTACAGATGCTCCCAATATTTTTAGGGAAAGAAAGTGAAAACCCCTATTTTCATATTAAGGAATTCGAGGAAGTTTGTAGTACTCTGAAAATAAAAAAAACTAGATGATGCTGCGTTGAAACTTAGGTTATTCCCCTTTTCCCTTAAAGATAAAGCAAAAGATTGGCTATATAGTTTGCCTTCTGAGTCAATTGAAACCTATGACCAACTCACAGTTGCCTTTCTACAGAAGTTTTTCCCTGGGAATAAAACATCGTCTATTAGGACGCAGATCTGTACTTTTTCTCAACAAGAGGGGAAATCTCTATATAGGTATTTGGAAAGGTTCAATGACTTAATATCTCAATGTCCTCACCATTGTTTAGAGAAGGTTAGGCTAGTTCAAATCCTTTATGAGGGTTTAGATTATTCGACAACAACCATGGTTGAGTCTTTATGAACAGATGGGTTTGAAAATAAAACTGTTGATGAAGCGATGACATTTTTGAATGAAGACCTACCAATGGGAAAATAGTAGGGAGCCCAAGAAAACTATTCTCTTAGGTAGAGGAACTGTTAATTGGGTAAAAGGATCATAAGAGTCAGATGCCAAAATAGGAGCTATAGCCAAAAGTTTATAAGTCTTAGAATTGAGTCATACTAGTGGTAGAGTAGAGCCTTTTTGGGAAGGACATAATACTGAAGAGCAAGCTCATGCTCTTTATAATAACACTAAATTTGAGAACCATCAAAAGTTTGACCCATATTCAGAAACCTATAACCCTGGTTGGAGAAGCCATCCAAACCTTTCTTGGTCTAAGGGCCAGAATCAAGGTCAGTCTAGTAACTCTCAGGTTATTCCCCCAGGTTTTATCTATGCTAAGAATCCTTCAGGATCAACACAGTTTCAAACCCCTTCAGATAAGAAAATCATGAGTTTAGAAGAGTCTCTCGCCTTGTTAACTCGGAACACTATAGAACTTCAGCAAACGGTTGCACAAAGTCTAGATGAAAACAAAAAGATGGTCCAGGCTAACTCTCAGAATATTTCCGAGTTAGAAATCCAATTTAGTTAGATAAATGAGACTTTGAGATAAAAAGGCAAGTTTCCTAGTCAACCACAGCCCAATCCTAGAGGAGTCCATCAAATATCTTTAGCTGGTGAGAAATTATCAAACCATGTGAACATACTGTAGTTCCACCTTCTACTCCACAAGAGGAACCCATAGCTGAGGAAACTGAAACAATTCCTAAGGAGTCCCAAGAAATTCCTGATAGGACTACCTTTGTGCCTAGAGTCCCATATCCTCAGTTGTTAACCCCAACAAAGAAGGAGTCGATTTTCAACGAGATAATGGAAATATTTAAGCAGGTGAACATCAACATTCTGTTATTAAAAGCAATTAGGCAAATGCCTACTTATGCTAAGTTCCTTAAAGATCTTTGTACACGAAAGCGTAAGCTTAATGTCCATAAGAAAGCCTTTTTAGCTGGTCAAGTAAGTTTAATTCTTCTGAACCAAACACCCCCTAAGTATAAGGACCCTGGATGCCCCACCATTTCTTGTGTGATTGGTAATCACATGGTCGATAAAGCTTTACTTGACTTAGGAGATAGTGTTAACTTACTCCCGTATCATGTATACACCCCAGCTAGGTCTTGGTAAGTTGAAACTGAATAAAATGACACTACAATAAGCTGATAGGTCTGTCAAAGTGCCTCGTGGTGTCATAGAAGATGTTCTTATTGAGGTTGATAGGTTCATATACCCAATGGATTTTGTTGTTCTAGATACCCAGCATGTTCAGGACCCAAGTGCTCAAACCCCGGTGATCTTAGGTCGCCCATTCTTAGCCACATCTAATGCTGTCATCAATTGTAGAACCGGACTTATGAACATATCTTTTGGTAACATGACTACTGAGCTAAATGTATTTAATGTTATTAAGTCTTCTTAGATATATGATTTCGAAGTGGTGAACATGATTAGCACTCTAGTTCCTAATCCTTTAGCCTGCACTATGTTTGATAATCCATTATTTGATGAACCTTTCAGTGACTCGGAGGAGGTAACCATGAATAACACCTTAGTTGATGAGCCTATATTAGAGATTTTCTTTGATAATCCCTGATATGATGATGTTGTTCGTTTAGATGACCAGTCTCCCAAAGAAGCTAGTTATTGTGCTAACTTTATGGACCCTGGAATCCATCCCATAGATTTTGGTCCATTTGAGGATATTGTTCACCCTAAGTTTGGGGGTAATGATGACTCTAGTGATCGTCATGTATCCCTAATTGAAGTCCATAACTTGGGACTCGAGCTTTGTGCGTCTAAGATACTATTTGAGTTTCTTCAAACTTTGCTACCCGATCTTCCAGATACTGTCCATGAAGAAACCCAGATCTTAGAGACATGTCATTTGGTTGAACCTATTTACCTAGACACTTATATAGATCCCAAAGAGACACCCCAAATAAATCTAGTTTCCTTAATAAAAGCCCTAGATCAAGCTATGTTCCGTCTACTCATTTTTCTAATCCAAGATGGTAGTCTTTCATTTGTGTCTGCTCTATTTGGTTTTGAGGACCCGCAGCTATTTCGGCTATTGGTATATAACTTTGGAAGGTGACAATCCTTTTGAGGTATTTGATGTCTAGCTAAAGACTTTAAATTTATCATTTTATGGAAGGCACCCACGCTCATGCATACGGTAATATCCTTCTTTATTTCTTTTCCCTCAAGTGGTAACAATTTCTCCTTGTTCATGTTTTTAATTTTATTTTTGGAACATTGAGGACAATGCTATATTTAAGTTTGGGGGTAAGGGAGAAACTTCTAGCGTCACTTGGTATCCGGTTAGCTAAGTTTACATACTGTTTCTCACCGAAAAGATAGAAATTGGAATGCTAGGGATAACAACCTATTGAGACATTAGAGAAAAAGATAATGAGATCCTTGAAATTCAGGAGAGAACTTGTTCCTTTTAGAGGGTAACCGTGATGGACCTAACCATCCATGATGGAAAGGCAAGTAGGTCAGGAAATGCCAGAAAGACAAAGAAACCTCACAATGTAGTCTTAGTTACTGGATTACAACTCTCTCCCAGTAGAAACTTATCATCATCAACAAACGAAGCGACATCAAAATCTATGAAGAAAGTGGAAGACGTTTTAGGTTTAGAAGCAATAATAGAAAATCAGAACTCAAAATCAAGGGTTACAAGAAGATATAAGAGCAAGAAAAATCAAACGCTATAAGTTGTTGAAGTTCATGATACTAAGACATTACAAGTTGTGAAAATCCAAGTGTTAAATTCCTTCTGTGATGGCCATGTAAATTTTTGTCTTGTTATTACTCTACAAAAAAAAAAAATGAAAAAATATAAAGTTTAAATTTTAAATTTTGTTCAATAAGGCCATAGGGAAATAAAAATCTATAAGGAAGTTTCAAGTGAGGAATCGAAGAGAAGAGTTAATTGTCAAGGTTCTACGAGGTTCAAGAGTTTATCATCAATAGTTGAAGCCGAAGAAGACGTTTTTTCTACTGAGCACTATGAGAGAGTCGAAGAAAGATACATTTGGTTGCTCTGTTATTCCGCTTTCAATATGGCACAAGATTATTCTAGCACTGGTTTAACTCATCACACGTAATTAGTCCAGCTGTGTAGCAGATGTCCCTCTCATATTTTCTCTATCCTAATCTTATCCAGCTGTAAATCAGCGGACGCATCTTACAATGTTTATCTAGCTGTGTAGCGGATATCTCTTGATCTAGCAGTGTTGCGGATGTGTCTCCCCTTTTCCTCAGTCAGCTTTAGAGCTGACACCTTTAATTTCTCAGGCATTCTAGTCACTTGGAGATAGGTTGAGAATTTGTATGTCCTCATAGCTCTTTGGATGCTTGTGACCAATTAGAAGTACATGTTTTGTGGGTACACCTCTGGTAAACCCTCCGGAGACAACACTCCGCCGCTAGGGCCACCTTGCGGTTTAACGACTTGATGCACATGCTAACTGTAGTCATTTTATTTTACATTTGCTCGGGACTAGCAAATAATAAGTTTGGGGGTATTTGATAGACACATTTTTGTGTCCGAATTGTCCTCAATGTCTCTATTGTTAGTGCTTGATTTTTGTACTAATTTTGGTGTTTTTATGTTTGTTTAGGTGTTTTTGGAGAAATACACTTGTGCGGAAAAAGTTGCTCAAAAAGTGCTATTTGGACCTCCGGAGAAAATTACTAAAGGCACCCTCATTTTGGATAAGGGGCACCTCAGGGCACCCCAGCTGTTAAAGGCGCCCGTATTTTGGTTTTTGGAGAAATACACTTGTGCGGAAAAAGTTGCTCAAAAAGTGCTATTTGGACCTCCGGAGAAAATTACTAAAGGCGCCCTCATTTTGGATAAGGGGCACCCCAGCTGTTAAAGGCGGCCGTATTTTGGATCAGGGCACTTCATCCTCTACATTTTGAATTTCACTTTTGGCGGGAATTTAACATTGTATTCATCTGGCAGAATTTCGATCAAACTTTTGACGTGATTTAGGGAAACTCAAGAGCTGGAATTGATTGGGTTATCTTGATTGCATATATCAAGCCTAGCATGGTCCTTAGAATCAGATTAACTGGGCTACATCGATGGATTTTTGAAGCACACAGATGACGTTTGATAATCACGAATATTCCCGAGTTCTGCATGAGAATTAAAGGTCTGCACGAGCTAAAGTGTATATGGAGTGTGTATGAAGCGTGAATGGAGAATAAAGCCACCAGCAGACGCATGGAGAAGATAAAACAGGAAGCAAATCCTGTAATATGGAAAGAAAATATACAAAATATTTTCTCTTTACTGCGTGAAAATTGGAGGCAATTTGAGGAGATTAAATGAACCTGTAGTGTATATATAAGGTTATATCATGTCATGAAGAGGTGAAGGAGATTTTGGGGGAGAGTTTAGAGCATAAAAGAGCGAAAAATCGATCACCAGAGAGACCTGCTGCTGCTGCTGCTATTGAAGAACACGAAGAACATTGGACGCCAAAGAACAGTCGTTCATGCTACATAAATAACGACTCACAGTCGAGGGTCGTAGTTCAGGGGACTGTCTTAAAGCAACTGTAACAGTGACAGGAGGATTCTGTCGTTCTTTGTAACAGTGTTGTGCAACATTTATAAACGTTGCAAACACCCGGATTTAATCTTTTTCACTCTGTTCATCTTTGTAAGCACATTTGAGCAATGAAATCGTACTTTGAGCGTGTTTCCAACATGATGTGCTAGACCCAACCTCTGGGGCGATGGAGGAAGCTATTTTGCCAATGAAAAAGTGGTAATTCTTAATTATTTAATTTGTGCAATTTTTTATGATTATTTGCCTAGATTGAAAATAGATTTCATGATTTTTGTTAAACAATTGTGTTTTCTATTGATGGAATATACTTGACCAAGGGTTTTTGATATCCCATGCTTTGGATTAACATTTGTTGTTTCTAAAAATCTACTTTTGCAATATTTGAGAATCAAATTGAACGTGTGAAATTGCATGATTGTAATTAGTATCACTTTGGAATTGGTAAATAGCGGAATCTTAGCCCCAGTCTCTCCATAATTCTCACATTACCTTTTATTTTGAGTTTGTTATATTTTTGTTTTAAAAATTAAGTCTAAAAATATGCTTTCACAAGTCTCAACGAACCTACTACTACTACAACATCATTGAAAATACCACCATACACCATTGTTCTTTTTCTCAGTATCCACAATTGTGGTTATGTGAAAGTGTTTGAACAACTTCCTTGCCAGTTTTTCAGAGTTCAAGAGATGGTCGAGAAGCTATATCACCTCATTCAAGATAAGGTCGAGACCTATGTGGCAATACGTACGGATATGAACACAAACCGAGTCGAGGATTACATTTTTATTGAACCTGTTTTACTTGAGGATGTGAACACAAGAGAGTTCGGTTCATTGGTTGTTGAATTTTGTTACAAGTAGGAAGAAAATAGATATTTCCACAAAGTTAACTATTTATCTCATATACTTGAGGACAAGGATAATTTAAAGGGGTGGGTATTTGTCATGTCCTATGTCTTGTTGGGCACCCATGATATAAGGGCACCCTGGATGTAGTTAGTAATTAGTTAGGTGTGTATTTGGCATGTGTGCTGGGACACTACCGTAGTATGTAATGAGTATGTATTTTCCCCTTTGGAAATCGAATAGAATTGTGTTGATGTGCTTTTCTTCTCTTTTGGGGTTTTACCCTTCAATCTCACAGTGTAGATCCTGTAGATTGAGCCTGATTTTCCATTCTGTAGTGTAGATCACTACAGAGGTTAGATGCTCTTTCTTCTGGAGTCAGAACCTTATTATACATTCTGGAGAAGATCGATGGTACCGTTGGGTGGATACACACGCAAAATAGGAGAGAGCACCTACCTTGAGTTCTCCTGGATCGCCTTGCATGATGATTATAACTATTGGAGATTACTTTGTTGCCGTTAATGATCGCTCTACCACCTCTAACAAATGACGAGCATACGAAAGCACGGAGCCGGACGAGCAACAAAAATAGAAGAGGGTCGATACCCCTTTTGATACGAATGGAGTTTCTAAAGTTTATACAAAAGAAGGGTTCCTTTTCGCTCCATGAACGGGAATAGATGACTGGGCGCACCACACTCATGCTCCATGGCCGGGCAAGCAGCACGCCAAGATCACCGCTCCGTATCCGAACAAGTAGCGCACCAAGATCACCTCTCCACAATACCAGCATCCCGTGGACCAAGCCAGCAGCGCCATCATCACCGCTCCGCGGTCAAAGTCGCAGCGCCAACATCAATGGTTCGTGGCCCAAGTTACAGAGTCATCATCATCACTCTTAGAACAAAGTTGCAGCGCCAACGCCAGCATCCTGTGGCCGAGCCGAAAATATGCCAAGCCGCCAACACAAGGATCATAGACAACTCATGCCTCCTGCCAAAGGTTATTCGAATTTTCCTGAAAATCTCTTCATGTCTTGCCCTTTCGATTTTACCCTTGTTTATCACCATCTCATGCTTACCCCGCAATAATGTCACTGTTACGTTCTAAGCAGGGGACTTAATGTTGATGGTGGTTCTTAATATAAGGCGAAAACTGTAAAAGTCTATCTACCTGACCCGACATCAAAATATGATGAGTTCCTATGTATCTCTTCATATATTGAAAATCAAGCTCCTAGATGAATTGTTCACTAGTATAGAGACTAATAAGTATATAAGATCCTAGCACTAATTCCGGAGCCTGCCGAGTATATTTCTTATGCTATGTTCCCCGGCAGAACCCTTAATATTGATATGGCATGAGAATTTGTGCTTACTCGCAGCAGAGTAGCACGAATTTCCAAGTATCAAGGTTAAGGTCCTTTCATAAAAATACTTAATCGGAAAGCATACTGCTCTCTGGAAATAAACTTAAAGAACTCTGTGTCAACACACAAAATTCAATCAATTTTGTGATAATTCACAAGATTTGAATATTAATTTGATTTGCAAAATTAGGGTTTTGCGCCCTGCGCAGTATATTAGACATTTCCTGTCGAAATTAAGCCTAGGCGAGCTAGGTAATTAATCCTTCATGGATTAGTAGGTGAAAAATCCTACCCAAAATCAGAAAACAAGGAATAAAAGGAGCCGCGGAACATGGGTAACAACAAAGGAAAGTTGGTCATGCCATAGGCCAGCCGGCGCCACTTGCGAGTGGCCACACCTCATGTTGCTCGACCGGCCCCTATTTCCTGTTGACCAATCAGGTCTCTCTAAACCCGCCACACGCACACCAGAAGTATGGCCACGCCCTGACCGGCCCCCTCTTTTTCAACCAATCAGGTCGCTTAAACCTTCCACACTCCCATGAGTTGTGTCTGGGCCCATACTTGTCGGCCCTATTCCCCCATCGACCAATCATGCCGTGTTAAATATGCCACACGCCCCAGAAGTGTGGCCACGCCCATGCTTGGCCGACCTTATATTTTTATTGACCAATCAGGTTGCTCTAAACTTGTCAAAACATTAAAAGGGATGGAATTGCGTTAACTGGCCACCATGCCAAATTGGCTTCACAAAGACCGCGCTAACATGCTAAACGAGCATCCCAAGTGCACATGCCAAACGCGCTGTGAATTACACACCTACGTGCCAACCCACTTTCTATTCGTGGCCAACGCCACAACGGACTTCAACGTGGTTATCCTAACCAAAAGCACGACCTTGCTTTAGTGGAAATGTATGAAACCCTAATTTCCATATGTAGAACAAACTATGCCACTTTGGTCCCCACAACATGCCACGAGCCGTGCGGACTTAGGAAACCCTAATAAAGGAGCCATACCATATCCCCTCGTGGAAATACTTGTTCATGCGGCCATTTCCACATGATGGCCTGGATATGTTTTCTTTGGCGTGGCTCTGGCATCGTTTGCACAAAACGCCATTGTACCACGGTCACATGCCACATGCTGCATCATGTATGCGCTAATTAGGGTTTCGGCATGCCAAACCCTAATTTAGGCAAAGTTGCTACGCCAACCAAGCCAAATAATGTTCCACATAACATTGGGATTGATGTTTCTAATAGAACTGATGTTGCCACACCACATTTGAGTCCAACACCAATGTGACAAAATTCGGCGGCCATGGCTATGCCAGGCGCCACTTGTACTATCGTGCCACTAGCATGCACTGACCATACCAACCATACCTCCATGCCACTAGCATGCGCTAAAAATGCCACTATGCTATTCACATGTACCAATGGCGCCAATATTCCATTGCCAGGCACCAACAGTCAATGGCCATAATCAATGGACACTCTTTCTCATGAGTTGCAATCTCAGCCGTCCAAATTCTCCATGGAATTGACAGGGTTGTGGCAAGTATTAGGCGACCAGCCAAGAAAATCCTAATAGAATCACATGCTATTTTCCTGTGGCAAGTCTCTTGAATTTGACTTTCCTCATGTAGCAAGATGCTACACGTTTTCCACGAAAACACTCGAGACATCAAACATGTCACAAACTGGGGGATACTCTTCAGGGTATTGGTGTGGCGGTTTATAGCGTGCGGTGTGCAACACGCCCATAATAAGAAAGTGTCAGAAAACATGGCAGTTAGTGGTAGCAAGAAGTAATGGGTGTAAACAAACCCGTTTCCTTCATCGTGGAAACCTGGTTTCTGGCGGTTACACATTACTCCACTCTTCCATCACTCAATCACCCCCACTTCCTACGAGACCAGGGTGCATTCAATTATGACTTTTATAAATAGGTTTCACATATTTCCACCAAACAACAAGTTTTTAGTTAGAACAACAACACAGTATCCAGAAATCACCAAAGAACTGATAGCTTACATTCCACAAGACATTTATGTATTCTGATACAAGTCATAAAACAGCCACACTTTCAGAATTAATCATTCTGGTCTCAACTCCTTCTTCGCTTCCCTCCCTAATACCAACCCTTATCCTTCACTTTGTGACCGAAATAAGACTGAAACGACCATTTCTTGGTTTAGGCCAGGATTGTACAGATTGATCTCTTGAATCTAAAGTACTCAGTGCAGTGAATTTGTTTTAGGTTTAGACTTGTTTCTCATACACACACCCAAATTTACCAAAACCAGCAGAAACAGTTTTCACCCATAAACACTAACCACCTCTCAATAAGAATCCAAACAAATTACAGAGGAGTTTAGATATCTATCTCGAGGTATCACAAAGTATGAGATGAAGAGAACTTTGCGATTTCTATTTATCTCGTTCCTGATATGAGATTACGAAAACCTCAAATATCGATAAGAGAAAGATCCAGATACACAAACTATCAAGGTAAAAGACAGTCTAATCGGGGTTCACGAATCCCCAAAGTGAAGTCTTTTAGTCGTAGACCTAATTATGTTTCTTAGAGGAAACCAAAGCCAATAGTGGACAACACTAAAATCAACTAGGACACAAAGTGTCGGAGATTGATTTTCCCAATTAAAATAGCATCTTTATTTATAATTTTTTCAAAACCAATGGTTGCTTAGAATTCAAGCTAAGATAACTTGAGAATCAATCAAACTCTATTTTTAAAAAATACAATAAAATAATATACACTTAGGTCCGGTTACAGAATCTTGTATAATGGCCGTTCGGTTTGGCAAGTTATCCAAAGAACTAAAATCAATTTGATATTCATTCAACCACTTAAGAATTTAATCATGATGCACACACATAAGTGTTTAGTGATCAATGAAGTCTTAGAAGTGTTTAAGAGAGGTCTAGTAATGCTAAACACATTACAAAAATAAGTCTTTGAGCATTTATTAAAATATTATCTGGGACAGTTGGTAGCACGGTTTGCCAACCACATGGCATGTTCATGAGTCAGGGTTTAATGGTTTAAGTACCGGGTTCGCCAACCCCACAAGACTCCGAACTTAGTTGACAACGGTTCGTGAACCGGGTTCTCCAACTGCTAAATATTATTCCAACTTTGAAAATTTAGTTCACTACGGTTCGCCAACCGGGATCGTGAACTGTTCCCAACTGAACTTGCGATTTGCGGAAGGTTCACCAACCTTACTATATTTCTGAAACTCATATATCTATGGTTCACAAACTGGTTTTCCAACCTACCTTATCCCACCATTGAACATCTTTGCTTAAAATCATATTTCGATATTTTTCACAAGATAAGCTTGGCTCACAACTTTTTTTTTGTGATACTACTAGAATTTATACGACATAGTCTCAATAGATAGAATGGTGAGAATGTGAGTAAAATATAATGGTTCAGTCTTCTGATACCTGGTACAGAATTTCTCCATATGTCTTCGACGATCTTCAGTCTTTAAGGGTGATGTATGATACTCAACTACAAATTCTAACCTAGTCTGAGACTTGACTTACTAGACTAGAAATCAAGATATAGTTTTGATCACCTAAAATTAACAACAAGATTGAGATAGAAAAACTTGTGGGTTTAACCAAGCAATGCTCTAACAATCTCCCCCTTTGTCAATTTTAGTGAGAAAACTATTCAATACATATGGATACAAAAATAAATAAACTTTTCAGCTTAATCCACTATGCTTGATTTCCTTGGTTCTTCAGCACACGTCTTGAATCCTTCGTACTTGAAGTTCTTCTAATGTTCTACATGTGTTCGTTCAACAATTTGTTGTTGAAGATCCATATCGATAACAACTTATGAGAATACTCAAAAAGATCTATGATAGAATGAGTTAATCACTCTACTCATTAGTTGTTATACATAAACATAGTATCGTTACCTTCCTCAAAATTCAATTGCACCACAATTTTGAAGCAATAATACGATGATATATTCCCCCCTTAGTCAATACATAATACTTTGCAAAATAGGTAAAACCTACAGATAATAATTCAGTCTCCCTTACATAATGCTCCGTAAAGACATATGTAATGTAGTAAGATAATAATTAATAATTCTCCCCCTTTTTGTCAAAAAAATTTACAAAGTTGTAAAATCAGGACAATCATAAATTAATCAAAAGAGTTTCATGACTAGAGAACACATACCAACCTGTATTTTAGACGATTTCAACCAAGAAATCTCGGTTTGTATCAAGAAGACATAAGGCGCAAGCATCTCTGAAAAGATGAGGGTACCCAATACACCACAATCTTTTAAATATGAACCTATAAGTCTGGTATCTTAAGTGATCGTCTATGGATAGATTCGATACAATACAACTTAATTCTTATACCTTGTATGATTGTCTATGGACGAGGTCGATACAATACGACAACAAGATATTTACTTGACAATAGTTACAGTAATAACCGATTGACTATTAGGATCAATGTCAAGTAATTCGGATTAACGTACGTGTGAAATTTACTTAATAATAATAATAATGATAATGTAGAAATAAAGTAAATAACACAACAAAAATTTGTTTGCAAGGAAACCGCAAATGCAGAATAACCCCAGGACCTAGTCTAGTTTTGAATGCTCTTAGAATTAGGCCACTATACAAAATATAATACCAACTTCGTATAATTGAGACCAAGTAGACTACCCCTAGCTACTTAGTTTCCTCAGTATCCCTACACCTTAGACTTTTAGAGTCACGCACGTGAATCACCAATCATTTTGATCGTATTCCAAATAATAAAGGATAAAGCTGTTTGGTAACCACTATCAATCTTTGGTAATTAGATATTATGAGTTGTTGACAATGGCTCTTCCGTTTAAACTAATAAACTCCTTTGTATGGTTAAATCAATCTAAAAGTTTAATTACCGAAATAACCAATTTTTAGATTCGCAATCAATCATTATAAAACTCATAGAGTAACTATAAAGTGATGTCGATCTCATGCAAATAAACAATCAATTCTATAAAAGATAAAAAAGATTCTAGTTGGATCCCAGTCGATCAAGGTTTGTGCACTATATTCACAAGATAAGAAAACTAATAAGAAAATCTTCTCCGTCTTCAAATCTTCGATTATCTTCTTAATAACCTTCACAACACAACTTGAATCCTCTTGTAATAAATCACACATAGAATGAAATCTATTAACAATGGATTATCACAAGATGTCTTTAGATACGTAAATGGTTCTAAAAGATCCCGTCAATACTTTGATCTAGTTTGAGTGAGCCTTATATTAGAAGAGAAGGTTCTCAAGAATAAACAAACTAGGTGCAATCAAAGTTTCAACAACCGTTAGTCAATTAAATCAATATTCGAAAAATGAAATAGCAATATAATTATCTAGTTTCCCGCTAAAGGTACTCGTAGAGCTTCTTGATCCCACAGAAGTCTTTAAACGAGCGGTCTTAAGAGATTTCTCCTAATTAGGGTACTTTCCTCTCCGGAAAGGCAGCTCCATAAGAAATAACAAGTATGAAGTTTTCCTGGCTCTTAGGATAGTTTGCAAGAAATAAAAACTCAAGTATTTATAGACCAAGGTTGTTTGGACAACAAGGAAATTCCAAAACCGAAAATATTCTCAAGATATTAACATTAAAGTAACTAATTTCGGTTTTCCTATTTCCACTTAAATGCCAAACCATATTTCCGAAAACTATCATACAAAACTTCTAATATTAGTGTAGCACATTAATCAATAATATTTTCTAGAAGATATGCTTTAATTGCGGGTAATTAAAACATATAAGATGAAAATCATAATTAAATGCTTTTCAATATTTCTGTATAGGATCTCCTTGAGCATCAAGGAATATCTTTGAACAATTAATGATAAGAATTATGTACATGTTCAAATAATGTCGACATCTAGAAGTTTCTCTCAGCAAACCCTAATTCCAAGATCACACAAAATATATAGAGATATGTGAATATTGCAAACTCGGTTTCACTCCTTGGGATCGGTTTCTACCATGACTCACAATTTAAGTTGGGACTGGTTATACCATGCTTCCCAAACTAGGTTGTGACCGGTTACACCATGCTTCCCAAAGGTAGCTTGTGATTGGTTACACCTTACTTCCCAAATTAGTTTGTGATTGGTTACACCTTGGTTCCCAAAGTAGCTTGTGACCGATTACAACTAACTTCCAAAATTAGCTTGTGATCGGTTACACCTTGCTTCCAAAAGTAGCATGTGATTGATTACTACTAAATTCCAAATGTAGCTTATTACCGGTTACATCTTTATTCACAAAGTAGCTTGTGACCAATTATAACATGCTACACAGTATAGGCTATGACCGGGTTATACCTCAATTCTCAACATAAGTTAAGATAGGTTCTGCCTTATCATCTTGCATTGGTCATCCAAAATATATTCAATAGAGAACCGGACCAATCATGTTTTCCCTTTTGATTATGAATCAAGTTCATACATCTACTTCCTTAAAAACAATAAATAATACATAGTTTTATAGGATGAAATCACACATAGATGAAATCACACATATATCTTACACATAATCAAGTAACTAAATACAAAGATTATGTTGATGTCGTATTTACGAAGTTCCAAAAGATAAGCATTTATACTTCATAATTTAATAGATTCCTTGACACTTTGATCATAATGATATGACCAAGTCTAAAAACTAGAGTATAATATATATACAGCTTCGCATGTTATGTTTTCAATATAATACGACTTGAAAGATAAGTTAGGAATGAAAACAAGATCAAGTCAATATTACTAACCTCAAGTGGAAGGATGATGTCTTTGTTGTAGTCATTACTTCTTCTCATTCTTCAGGTCTTCAGAGTAATACTTGTATGTCTCAACATTCCTATATTTTCTAGTTTAACCTAAACGAAGTTGACTCTAGTATTTAATCAAGAGATTCTAGATGAGTTTTGATACCAAAATATGACAACCAAACTTGACATACCCACGCTTGGTGGGTTCAACCGAGCTATGCTCTAAAAATCTCCTATTTTGTCCATTTTAGTGTTTAAACTCTATTACATATAGAGATAAGTGAATTACAAAATAACTCATTCTCATATGCTTGATTCCAAGTTTCAACAACACAATAACCTGCATATATTCAAAAACTAAATGCCGATGTAGATATTTGAATAACAAAAGCTTTACTCCACCTAAAGGAAAGCAGGTAAATATTCAATCCGAACATCTTTGTGATTCCCCTTTTGTAGTATGAAATACTACACAACATGATGATATGTTTCTTCCCCTTATTATATGGTTTACTCTTTCGTTAGATATAAAATTTAAGCACATATATCCTTTCCCAGTGATTATAAATCACTTGTTTACTCCATATATTTCTCCCCCTTTTTGTCACAAAAATGACAAAGGTACAAGCAAGCAAAAGAGCAAACCGAAAGAATCTTACAAATCCACAAGACTTGTACAACCTATAAGAGTTAAGCACGAAGGTTTTACATACCATTTTAGATAACCAATTCTAAAACCGAAACTATAAAAGTAATCTTTCTTTAGTATGTTATCAAGGAAATAATTGCCCGAAGCAATTTTCTCTTAGTCCGACAAATCAACTAAGATAACTTAGTTACTAATCGAACCGATTGTGTATGTACAATCACTTATTTCGACAACACACAAATAGAGATCATAATTAACTCTATCTCTCTTATTAGGCTTTAATTATTCCATAGGATAACTTAGACATTTCCTTTAGATAAGAGAAAAACTAGGTTAGTTAACTAGTTTCTCTTGTCAAGGAGTTCAATTAGAATTGAATAACCGAATCCTACATTTGATAAGTCTAACTAAGATCAAAATTAACTTAGTTTCTCTTATCCGGAATCAAATGGACTAAACAAATGACCCCTTAATTTTTGTTAAGCCAAAATAATAGATACAAACCAAATAAATTGACTTGTCAAAGTTTTTCCTAACCATAAGCAATTGAAACCACTATTATATTATGTAAGCACCGTAATTGCACCGAATTTCGTTAAGCAAAAATACTTCATACCAAACAATGAAGAAGATACAAAATCATAAGTCAATAAATTGGCACAGTTTTTCTTAACCGGAAAAAAATTGAATCACAATAATTAATCCATACAACATAATGGAACATATTAATTGTACCGAAATTTTGTTAAGCAAAAGCTAAATATATGCAATAAACTCAAGCTTTTCTTAAACAGGAAAATGGTTAACTAACAAATAAAAATCGTTACCTTGATTTCCGCAGCCACTTCTCCCCAGAAAGATATATTGTTTAAGCGCAAGTTCAAATAAGAACTTTCCCCATGTTTGTTGTCATCCTCTCGCAAGAACAAAAGAACAACAACAAAATCAATCTTTACTAGAGAAAGGTTGAATTGGTTTTAACTAATGCATGTCAATGGCAGAAGTTTGAACCCAAAACCCACATGTTATGCTAACACAACTTATGAAAACATAAATTGACATCAACATATTGTGACTTTTCGCATATGAGTTTTAATCAGAACACCTTATGATCCTTTGATAAAGCCTACCAACAAGGGCTATAACTTAATCCCGCTAAATCAAAAGGCCACAAAAGTCATAAGGGCATCCACATATGAGATCGAATAATTTGGTTAATAAAAACCGAAACTAACATCTCATAATCTGAAAGCAAATAACATAAAATATAATCATTCACACAGGCTATGCAATCAGAATATCAAATAATGAAATAAAGATTATAAAATAAAATTTTATTCATTCAAAATAATTGATAGATTTATTCAAATAAACTTTATACAATTCATGAAATAAATCAAAAACTGATGTTAGTAGATTACTCCTTATTTTTGAACCACTCTTGATATTCATGGCGTAGTCCTGGTCCTTGGTATCCTCCCCCTCTCCAAAATTCTGTGGAAATATCCAAGATACCTTGTAGAGTTTCTGGATCCTTTAGATGAGTGAAGGTTAATTGTTTATGAATACAGTATAGTTGATTACCAATATGCCTCATATAGATCATGAGATCTTCATACTTAATATCAAAGCTCTGTGAAGGCTCACAAACAAGTCGTCCTTTGTTTTTTCCTCCAACTATTTGATTTATGGTTCCTTTAGTAACAACTTTGGTATACTTCAAATCATTAAAATTGTCAACCATTCCATATTCACAAAGTTTAGTGATGATACAAGGATATCCAAGATTTCGCTTTGAAACTACAGATGAGGTGTTCTCATAAATCTTAATCATATGATTTATGATTATTCCACACAGATCAAGTTGTTTATTATTTTATAAAAGAAAGTAGACAAACTCTGCAAACTCTTTTTTCCAGTCTGACTAGTCTCTTGTACTTGCAAAGATGGTTGTAGCATCAAGTTTTCCGAAAACCCTTAAATAAAGAGGTATATCTTTGGTTGGTAATCTTCCTTTCTCCTAGTTAATCCTTTTTCCAGTGAGATGGTTTAAACAGTATCGTGATCAGTTTCAAATTTGGTAATCATATGTAAAAAGACGAGGGTACCCAAATACACCACAATCTCTTAAATATCAACATGTAAGTCTGGTATCTTAAGTGATCGTCTATGGGCAGAGTCGAGACAATACAAGTTAAGTCATATACCTTGTGTGATTGTCTATGGACGAGGTCGAAACAATATGACAATAAGATATTTACTTGAAAATAGTTACGGTAATAACCGATAGACTATTAGAATCAATGTCAAGTAATTAGGATTAACGTACGTGTATAATTTACTTAATTATAATAACAATTATAATGCGGAAATCAAAGTAAACGACACAACAATATTTTATTAACGAGGAAAATGCAAAAGCAGAAAACCCTAGGACCTAGTCTAGTTTTGAATACTCCCATAATTAAGCAGTTATACAAAATCTAATACCAACTTCGTATAGTTGAAACCAAGTAGACTACCCCTAGCTACTTAGTTTCCTCAGTATCCATACGCCTTCCACTTCTAGAGTCACGCACGTGAATCGCAAGTCCTTTGGATCGTATTCCAAACAGGAAAAGAAGAATCTGTTTGGTAACCACTCTAATCAATCTTTGCTATAAAGATATGCGAGTCTTTGAAAAAGGCTCTTCCATTTAAGATAATAAACTCCTTTATCTAGTTAGATCAACCTAAACTTTTATTACCAAAATAACCAATAATAACATTCGAAATGAATCAATATAAAACTCAAAGGGAATCTATAAACCGATATCGATCTCATCAAATAGACAATCAAGTCTATCAAAGATAAACACGATTCTAGTTGGATCCCAGAAGATCAAGGTTTGTGCTCTAAATCCACAAGATACGGAAACTAATAAAAATCTTCTTCGTCTTCAAATCTTCTATTATCTTTTAGAAGAGAAGGTTCTCAAGAATAAACATAATAGGTACAATCAAAGTTTCAACAACCATTAGTCAATCAAATCAATAATCGAAAACTAAAATAACAATAAAATTATCTAGTTTCCCACCAACGGTATTCGTAGAGCTTCTTGATCCTACATAAGTATTTAAATGAGCGGTCATAAGAGATTTCGCCTAATTAGGGTACTTTCCTCTCTGGATAGATGGCTCTACCAGAAACAACAAGTATGAAGTTTTCCTGGATCTTAGGATAGTTTGTTTAACGACCCGGATTTTTGGACTTCCAGCGGACATGGATTCGACCTTGTGGGTCGGGTCTGATCCATCTAACAAGTCTAAATTTCCGGACCGCCACTTGTATATGACCATATTTTTCGTTCGAAAAGATTTTATTAAAATACAAAACTCAACTCAAATGAAATTTATTAAATGAAATATAACATTACTTTTAAAATTACAAAACTGTAAAATAATAATTATAAAATCAAAGTGCATTAAAACAAACCAACACTCTGATTTATTTCAAAATGCGCAAGGCCCAAATCCCCATGATAAATAATAGTTTATTTTATGGCTAGTGTTTTTTCATTCTTTGTGGAAAAGGAAGGAAAAGGGGTGAGCAAACCGAAAATAATGATAGAGTGCATCGAAAATCAAACACATGCAACCGATACTATAATTAAAACCATGCGTAAAATTCGCAATAATACTTATGCCATTTGTTGATGGTGGTTTTTAGTTCAAAGGATAAAATCGTAAACCTTGTATTAATGCGTTGTCATCCTGCAAAGAAACATAAGCCATTTAAAAGCAATGAGTGCTTAAGCCTCTTCGCTCACATATGCATTGAGCAATTCAATATATCTGTATATATGAAATTAACTCAGAATGGTGCGAACAAAAACAATCCCAAAATATTCTGTGAATTTTATCTTCCATCGGCATTATTCTCTAATGCATTGCCTTCCTAGTATTTTTCTATGCAATGTTCGCAGCCGAATTCTCAATATTGGCATGACATGACGATTAATGTTCACTCGCAGCGGAGTAGCATGAATCTCCCGAAGTGTCAGTGTTGAGACCTGCATGAAAACACTAACGTAGGCTACACTACTCTCTGATAAAGAGATTAGCATGTTCACACACTTTTTGATTAAAAGATAGTGCGATCGAACGCGTTTAAATTACTTAAGGAAAATCTAGACTGTTCATGTCAGTCTCAAAAATAATCAAGGCCACACAATTTGGCCACGCGATTCAACAAGCTTAGATTACTCCTGACGAAACTAGGCAATCACCGTATTGACCACCGGCGGGCCCACTAGTGCCCTAGTCGATCGAGTTCTATTTAGTTCGTTCACAAGCGTTTCAAATGTTAACCCCAAACATGGGTATTCACGCTACTTGAAAATAATCTCAATCGAGCTAAGACCGACAAATACGGTCTCAAAAACATCATGACCGTCCAACTTAGCCATCCTAGTTGGACGGATAAGTTCTTCCTGGGAATGATCAAAGAGGCGTCAGCATGCCCATTGGCGGCCCAACATTTCCCTTAGTCGATCGACCTGCCCACAACAAGTCTATATGGCGTTAAATCGTTCTCCCAAACTAGGCCGAACACGTTATTTCAAAAACCTTAATTTGGTTTTGCAGCAGTATGCTACTATCGCAAATTGATCACAACTATCCATCTTCTCCAGCCGAATCAAGTGGCTTAGATCTAATTTTAGATGGCCCAGGAGATGTCAGCATGTTCACGAGCGGCCCGACTTCGCACATAGCCGATCGGTCTGTTCAAATCCATGCCCAATGCTTTGATTCGATTAATCAAACTAGAGTTGGCCACATGGCTTCCAAAACCCTAAACCAACAATAGAAAGCAGCTGTTACAAAACCATCTCATCCGTCCAACTTAACTAGCCTAGTCGGACAGCTTAGATCGGATACTAGGTGATTGATGGGATGCTTCTATGAGCACCGGCTAATTCCCTTCCATAAGGTGTGATCGGCCGAACTACAGCATGCCTGTGAGATCCTAAACGATTGCCCAAAGATGGCCCTTCGCGCTGCTTCAACAACAGTCATTAACTGCAGCAAATTATTTCGGGAACTCAACTTGGCTAGCCAATTTGAGCAACCCATATCCAATCTAGATCGACCGGTAGGATTTTAAAATGGCTACCAGTGTAGTCAAAATCGTTCTCCAAGGCCGATTACTCGCCGAGTAATTGTTATAGGCTATATGACCGAGGCGATTTCTGATTCCAAGTCATTCCCGATTTATAACGATTAAGGCGGCCGACTTTGTCGATTTAGACCGATTTTTGAGCAAAACGAGTTAACGATTTTCCGAGTTGGCCTTTAACGCAATAAAAGAATAAAAATAATAATTTCGTAACCCCTCAGATGTGAGTTATAAAATAGAAAAACCTCTAAATATATGATAAATATGTTCAATATAACCATATTGTACACGATATTATAAAAATTATGATTTTAATTATGTAAAAATAATGACTTATGAGAAGCAATACATAGTTATTAATAAATAGATTCCGAGTATTAGATCGAGTTTTGGCGATTTCCAAGTCCGAACTTGTTACTCCTTGCTCCAAGCTACCTAACCGAGTAGGACCGAGGAGCCATTTCGACTACTTTGATGGCTACCAGCCGCCACTCGCCTACAGGGAGTGATCGACCAAGCAGTGGCTCACCTATAGAGCTACTAAATGATCGCCTAAAGGTGTCTGGTCACGCTATTCCTTTTAAGATGATCGACTTACGACTAATTTAGGCGATCTTTGAAACAATGATGCTTTATACGCATCGATTATAAACAATGCTTTATTCCACGAATAATTTCATTATTTTACCTAAGAAGCACAACGTGTTGTTTTTATGGAAAGTCTCACGATTTGACCCATTCACTCGAGACATCAAACATGTCACAATATGGGGCATGCTCACTAGGGTATTGGTCTGGCGGTTTACAGCGTGCTATGTGCAACGCGTCCATTACGAGAAACTGACAGGAAATGACGGACAGTTAACAGTAATGAGAGTAGTGGGTGAAAGTGTGACCAGTCTTCCCTCATAACGAAAACACGATGATCACCACTTTCTGCGCAACTCCATTTCTATACTAATGAACTTCCTATGAGATCAGGGTGCACTCAATGACTTGTATAAATAGGTCTTCAAACTATTTCAAAACAACACAAGTGTTATCAACATAAGTATCCAGAAAATCATATTCTGATACAAGTCATAAAACAGCCACACCTTCATGATTCAACATTCTGATCTCAAACACCTTCTTTGCTTCCCTCCCTAAGATCAACCCTTCTCCTTCACTTTGTGACCGAATTGAATCTGGAACTGCCATTTCTTGGTTTAGGCCAGAGTCTTACAGTTTGATCTCTCGAATCTAAAAGTACTCCCGTGAAGTGCATTTGTTTAGGGTACTAATTCGTTTCTCATCAACACACCCAAATTTACCAAAAATAGCAGAATCAGTTGTTACCCTCAAACACCATTTTAACCTTAAATATTTGGCACTTTCTTACTCAAAGTGTCAACCTTAAGTTCTGAATCCTTAATCTAGTTGTCAGAGTTATTCCGGTAAACAAACCATTTTTGTTCCCTGAACAGTCTTCCTAGGGTATCCACCAGTGGTGGGATTCCATAAAGGCCCGACATTTCAGCAGCAGACAAATACATGTTTTTCTATAACTCATTTCAAATCAGTGTATTTAATCCTACGCGCACCAAACCATGTTTAGAAACCCAGAGACTTAATTGAAGTAAGTTCCATTCACTAATGCATTAAACTCACTTTCGCAAATCTAAACTCTATTTCATTCACTAATGTAATGCACCAAAATGACTTTCACAAACCACAACTCAATAATTGTGAATTTATATATTTTTATAATAATAGAGAAACACAATACTACCTACATGAAATGCTAAAATAAAAATCTAGAATAGTAAATGAATGAATAATGATTAGTAATTAATTAATAAATAAAATTTCATAAATAAATCAATTTATTCAAAACAACATACTAATAAATTTAAAACAAAAATCATGATTATAAGTATAAAATAAAAAAAAAATTGATTTTAATGCTAAAATAGGTCTTGGTTTTGATATTAAGTAAAAACCCCTACCTCAAATAACAATCCACAAATCTTGTTATAATAACAAAAATCTTTTTCCAAGAATTATAAATTTGAGGCCTTTTATTTTTGTTTTCTTGTATAAATAAAACTATAAGAAGAAGGTATTAAAAGTGATAGAGAAAAGGGTTTTGTTTTCTTATTGTTATTTGAAAAGAGAAATCAGAGAGAGAAGGAGAATGTAGGAGCGGAATATCACAACAAATGATAACTTACGAAATTGTGGAGAGAAAATACATCTTGCGAGCAAAGAATATTTTGCGAGCAAAGGAAATCACGAGGAAAGCAAAAGAAGTTCGCAAAGTGAAGTTGCGAAGGTTCGCAGGAGAGCTCTCAAGTACGAAGTTGAAGGAAATATTAGTTGTTAACATTTTGTAAAATCATATAAATATCCATTTAGGCATGAGAAGTGGAGGAGATCTTTTGAGCAAGAGAGGATAATTTTAGGAGGAGAGAGAAAATGTTAGGAGAGATTTATTATCTTTATCATCTTCTTCCCCAAAAAACTAGAGCTCCAAATATTCATTAATGGAGTCTCAATTGTAAAATCATGTAATTACATACAATCACTAGTGAAGCACCGTGGATGTAGATCACATTGATCGAACCACGTAAAAATCTTTGTGTCTCTTTATAATTTTAGTACCTTAATTCTTAGTTTCATATCAAATTAATTAGGTTTAGGAATCATTTTAATGGATTCTAATGAGGGTGTAGTTGTGAGATAATCCGCAACTACATAATTGGCGCTAGAAACAGGGAAAGATTAAATGGATTTATCCTTCCTGTAACTTGTGGGATCAACCATTTCGTTTAATAATTGATCCTCTTCTCTCTCTACTATTTTTCTCTTTTCTCTACTATTTTCTTAGTTCAATATCATCTTCAGGGAGATGTTATGGTTCATCGTTTACAAATTCTTCATCGGCTAATTCAAGCCTTTCGTCCGGTTTCGCATCGTCTAGTTCGAATTTCACATCTCGATCTAGTATTTTTTTTCCAGGGATCAGCTTCACTAACTCGTGTGAGTTCATTTGGATCTATACAAGGATCTCCATTTGTTCATTTCTCAATGGCGGATCATTCAATTCCACCGAGTCGATCAATTACAGCTTCAACTTGTGAAAACTACAAGTAATTTATTAAACGTTCCGTCGTCGACCAAGAAAGCATGTATGTGTTCGTTGACAACTCATCCAGGAAGATAAGTCAAATTCACGAAGAAAGATGAAGTTATGTACTTCGCAAAATGATTATACGTCCCAACTTGGAGTATACGAAGTCCAGTATACAACTACTTGGAGTATATACTTAATTATATACTTAATTCTTACGAAGATGAGAAATCTCCACTATGATAACTTACGAAGAAATCTCCACTATGATTAATTACAGGAAATCACACCAAATTGAGTATATGCGAAGGTCAAATCTTACGAACGTTCGCAGAAGCAGCATTTCTACTTTTACACTTCGCAAATATTCACTTTGCGAACGTTCGCAACACCAATACTTCGCAAATGTTCGTTTACTTCGCAAAAGTTCGCAAAACAGCAGAATTCTATTTCGCAAGACTGGGCTAGAATAATTGGTATACTATGAGAACATGCAAGACGATGATAGCTTCGCAAGCAAATCACATACTTCGCAAGAGACAACAACGACTCACATAAAATCTAAGTACCTCTTTCCTTAAACATTTTATTTGCTTACGAAAAATAAAAGATTTTTGATTTGATTTACAAAAAGCGATTCAATCACACAATTACAAAGATTATACAATTACAAAGATCTCAAGATTTCACAATTACAAAAGAAACCGAGAAAAACATCTCGCACAAATCAATTTATATATTTCTCTTGAAAAATTTACTTTATTTCCAATGATATGATATTCGACATGGAGAGTAGTAGCTGGCAAACCTTTATGGCGTATACTCGTAAAAGGCAAAGCACCTCAGTGCGTCATATGATGGGGTACCTATTAGGATCATTTCCATGGAAAAATATTTGTCAAGAGAGATGAAATAGATAATACAAAGGAAATCAAAACAAAGAAAAACGATTTGAACTTGCAATTAAATGAATATTTTGATAAAAGAAATGTTGAATACTAATCTAAATTTCTATTTGCATTACAGCATAGCATGAGGCAAAGAACATGGAGTGAGAGTTCGCATGATGGGTTCGCAATATTTCTTACATTTAGAGGATTAAGTACTTCTTAAGGATACTTCATACTTCTTATATATTTCGAGGATTAAGT
Organism: Papaver bracteatum; assembly: GCA_023529315.1. Classification (NCBI taxonomy): domain Eukaryota; kingdom Viridiplantae; phylum Streptophyta; class Magnoliopsida; order Ranunculales; family Papaveraceae; genus Papaver; species Papaver bracteatum. The sequence continues at coordinate 920,377 of JAJJWX010001779.1, forward strand.
ACTTCTTATACTTCTTAAGGATACTTCATACTTCTTATATATTTCGAGGATTAAGTACTTCTTATACTTCTTCAAGGATATTTCATACTTCTTATACTTCAAGGGTGAGACTTCTTATTTACTTCGCAACATTCCGGGACTTCGCAAAAGAATAGAGGCAAGTATATACTTTTCAAGACTAGTATTCTTTCGCTCGTTCCTTCATCAACAAAGATCAAAGACTACTACATCAACGTATTTTTTCTTAAAGATCGCTCTTCAAGCAATATTCAAGAAAAAAGAGGCAAGATGTAGGAGCGGAATATCACAACAAATGATAACTTACGAAATTGTGGAGAGAAAATACATCTTGCGAGCAAAGAATATTTTGCGAGCAAAGGAAATCACGAGGAAAGCAAAAGAAGTTCGCAAAGTGAAGTTGTGAAGGTTCGCAGGAGAGCTCTCAAGTACGAAGTTGAAGGAAAGATTAGTTGTTAACATTTTGTAAAATCATATAAATATCCATTTAGGCATGAGAAGTGGAGGAGATCTTTTGAGCAAGAGAGGATAATTTTAGGAGGAGAGAGAAAATGTTAGGAGAGATTTATTATCTTTATCATCTTCTTCCCCAAAAAACTAGAGCTCCAAATATTCATTAATGGAGTCTCAATTGTAAAATCATGTAATTACATACAATCACTAGTGAAGCACCGTGGATGTAGATCACATTGATTGAACCACGTAAAAATCTTTGTGTCTCTTTATAATTTTAGTACCTTAATTCTTAGTTTCATATCAAATTAATTAGGTTTAGGAATCATTTTAATGGATTCTAATGAGGGTGTAGTTGTGAGATAATCCGCAACTACAGAGAAAGAGATGAATACCTTTTCTTTTATTTTCTTTTCTCTTATGCTGTTTAATGGAAACAAAATAAATTACCAGAGAAATAGAAGAAAAAAAAGGAGAAAAGGGACGGCTAGGTTAGTGTTTATTTTGTTTCTAATGTTTTTCTTTTGTCTCTTTTGCACAAAAATCAAGGAAAGGATAAAGAATTTTAAGAAGAATGAATAAAAAGTGATGGCTCCTTTTTCTTTTGAACTTTTAGGGTTTTAAGAAAAAGTACCAATGATAGATATATATAAAAACCCTAAATGAGAGAGAAAAGATTATATTAGTCGGATGGTACTGAGAAACCTGATATCGCTTTCCCACAGACGAACCGATTTATATTCGATTTTCTTCCTTCTTCCTTCTTCCCCCTCCTAATCTGGTTTCTCCTCCTGCCATGAGCGGTTAATCGGCCGTTCATAGGCTCTGACGGATCGGAAGCATTTTTTTTTATAAGTCAAAAATTTGTATTAATAGATAACAAATTTACAAAAGACAATTTATATGAAAAGAGGTCACAGCAACCCCAAAAACTTGCAAACTACTTGAAACGAAAATAAGTAACATTTGGATATTCAACTGAAAGTAAAAAATCAGGTCTTCCATCATGACGTAAACCTTCCTCCTTACCAAGAAAACAACCTATTTTTGCCAAAGCATCTGCCGAGAAATTCGCCTCCCTATAGGTATGAATAAACCTTATAGAATCATAATGACTACAAACTTCCCTCCACCATTGTCTAGCAAACCAAGGAAGATTGGTATTTTTCAAAGCTTCAACAACACTAGAGGAATAAGATCTTACACAAATGCGCCTAAAACCCACCTAACAGCCTACTCCATACTAACAATAATACCATCCAATTCAGCCAAGTAGTTTGTTGTAATTCCAAGGCCAATAAAAATAGCTCCAAGGACTGAACAACTTGCATCTCTTGCTATAACACCAGCACCCGCAACAACTGGATTTCCACGCGCCACACCATCACAACAAATTGGAACTTCATTTTCCTCCGGAGGCTGCCAAAAGCATTCAATTGGCTCACGAAACTTGACTTTTCTATGCTGAACACGGAAGTAGTCAAGGATGACAACGTCCTCAGCACAGTTCTTCATGCATCCTTTAAGACGAACAACATATTCTTGAATTAAATTCAACACCCTCTTGAAAAACAAGCTCCATCTAGCCTTATGGTGTTCGAAAACAACTTTGTTACGAACTTCCCAAAGCTCCAACCTGATGAAAAGGTTAGCAATTAGCCAAAGATCACGCACCATAGCACTCTTCCCTTTTGCTGCTTTGACATAAACCACAAGATTTTTATTAGAAACTAGACCAAAAATATCATTAATCCAATTTCATGCACTGCCAGCGAAACTACAATGGAAAAGAACATGGTTAGGCATCTCTTCCTCCAAACCACATAAACTACACTTGTTTGCAAGTTGAATTTTGAATCTGGACATAATAACGTCATATGTAGCACATGATCCTCTAAGAAATTTCCAATTCTGAGCCGCCATATTTGGGTGAACTTCTTTCTTCCAAATAATAGACGCACCAACAAAGGTGCTACATCTTTGAGGAACCAAATCTTTTGCTGAACTAACAGTGAAAAAGCCCTTATAATCTGGCATCCAGATTCTTAAATCATCCCCACCATTCGGAGTAGGAAACTGAGCAGCAATAACACCAGCTTCTAATATATGGTCCATATGCACTTCAGGGAAATCCCAATGATCATCTAACCAAAAATCACCTACCATCACATTTCTATCAAGGCTTTGGTTATTAAGGATGTCAGCAAAACACCTATCCTAGTACCATGTATCATAATACAAAGAAGTAGTACGACCATTGCCTAAGAAGACTCTAGTGTTCGACTCCACCAGCTTGTAAACCTTCCTAATTCCTGGAAGAATATAAGACTTAACCCCTTAACTTTGATACAACCATTCCTACCAAAAAAATTGGCACCTAGAAAACAAGCCCATTTTTTCTTAGAGGTACGAATATTCCACCAAAGTTTAATGATAAGAGCATCATTCATAGTAGACATACGAGTTAAGCCTAGTCCCCCCTCCTCAAAAGGACAATAGACTTTATCATAAGCTACCACCACCGCACGACTTATATTAGAATCTCCCGTCCAAATGAAATTCCTAATTTCCCTTTCACATTGCAAAATGAATTTACGTGGCCATTTGTAAATAACCATATTGTGAATAGAAAAGATAGCAATGACAGATTTAACAAGCACAATACGATCATGAAAATATAATGAATACCCCTTCCAACCAGCCAATTGAGATTTTATCTTTTCAACCACATTAGAAATATGACGGTATCTAATCCTACATGGCATTATTTGAACTCCCAAATATCTGTTCGGAAAAGTGGCAACAGTTATCCCCAAATAGTTAGCAAGGTATGTACTTCTACTCAAAGAACCACCACCATAATAAATCTTGCTTTTTTGTCGACAAACCGTTTGACCAGAAGATATTTGATACTTTCCCAACAAATCCACAAGGTTATGAAGACTTTTTAAATTGCCTTTACAAAAAATCATAATGTCATCAACAAAGAAAAGATGAGTAGGAGAGATACCACCTCCAGTCACCATGTGAGACATCTTTTTATCATGAAAAAGATTCATAATATTTCTGCTAAGAACATCTTCAATCAAGAAAAAAATCATAGGAGAAAGGGGATCCCCTTGACGCAAACCTCTATTAATTTTGAAATAACCCTCCGGACTGCCATTCAAAAGAATAGAGATTCTAGAAGAATTCAAGATATTACGAATCCAAGTGCACCACTGCTCAGAGAAACCATATCTATGAAAAGCCTCCAACACAAAAGCCCAACTCACCGTGTCAAAAGCCTGAGAATATCAAGCTTGTGGCCAATATTACCATCTTTGCGCTTAAAGTGAAGTTCATTAACCATTTCAGAAGCCAAACTAATATTTTCATGGATATTACGCCCTTTCATAAACGCAACCTATTCCTCAGAAACAAGATTATCCAAAACACTACCTATCCTAGTAGCAAGAATCTTAGTAAAAAATTTAAAGAAAAAATTACTAAGACCAATAGGCCGAAGATTACGAAGAGTGTTTGCACCTCTTACCTTCGGAAGTAAAATGATGAGGCTAGAATTGATCCCATTTGAAATATGACCAGTATCCCAACAAAAAGTAATAGCATTAATCAAATCATCATGAATAATATCCCAGCAATGACGATAGAAACAACCAGAAAACCCATCTGGACCGGAGCACTGTCACCTCCTAAATAAAAAACCGCTTATTTGATTTCCTCCGGAGAAGGAATTATGTCCATGGCAAGATTCTCCACCTCATAGATGCTAGGATGGTCATAATCAAATAAGCTAAAATCATAGTCCAACTCTTGGCCATTGAGTTTTTTCTCATAATATTGCACAACATGATCACGGACCTGGTCATAATATGAAATAGTAATGTCGGCATCATCAACTAATTCAGAAATAGTGTTAGCACTTCGTCGAATACGAATGCTATTATAAAAGAAAGTAGAATTACTTGAACCCTCCATAAGCCATTGATTTCTAGATTTTTGTTTAAGCATAGTATTGTGCTGAAGACGTGGTTCACTTATCTTAGACATAGCCTCTTTTATAAGATTGAGATTAATAATATCACTATGATTATCATCCGAACGAAGATTAGCCGCTTCAAATCTCAATTGATCTTGCTTCAACTGAGAGTGAATATTACCAAAAACCATAAGATTTCATTCCTTGATCACACCTTTTAGTCTCTTCAATTTATAAGAAAAAATAAAGTAAATAGAACCATGAGCAGGCATGTTCCAACTTTCACTAACCATACGAAGAAAATCAGCGTGCAAGAACCACATCTTCTAAATATGAAAAGGAGCTCTCTTAGGTCTTGGAACAGCAAAAGGATAACCCAAGAGAGTTGAATTGTCGGAAACTTCCCTAGGAAGAGCTTTACACCGCCAATTCTCAAACTTAGCAAGCCATGCAGCATTAATAATAACACGATCAAGTTTACTAATAATTCTATCAGTACCCGACTGGCTATTAGTCCAAGCGAATTTTTTACCCAATGAATCTGCTTTAAAAAGATTATTATCATCTAACCAATCTGAAAATTCATTTATAGCTGAAGTTCTTGGCTCAAGACCTCCATTATTCTCATGAATATGAAGAATACAATTGAAATTACCCATAACAAGCCTTGGAATATCATTATCTTGGAGATTAAGTTGCTGCCACAATATTCTTTTAGTAACTTGAACATAGCTAGCATGAACAAAAGAAATATGAACTCCTTCAACCGCAATAGTAGTGGATTGTTTACTCCTATTGATTATAGTAAGATTTATTGAATTCAAATGACAAACCCAAATATCAGCAATACTGTCAGAAGTAGCATTATGAATAACATGTGAAGAAAAACCTTCAAGTTGGGGTCTATTTCCAAAAGCAACCGAACAGTGCACCTTTGGTTCTACAAGACAAAAAACATCAGGTTTGAATTCCCTTATTAACTTCCTAAGTTTACATTGAGCTACCTCATGAGCAACTCCATTAATGTTCCAATAGAGAACCCACATATTAAACCCTGAGATTTTGAGGTTTAGATAGCTTTACTTGATTAGAAGTATTTGAGGAGGACTTAAATCTTGGTGAAGAACCATTCCTAGCGCGAATACCAAAATCAGATTCATCTTCCAAATCAGACATAGCATCATTATCTTTCAAAGCATTAATTTTGGCTTGAAGAGCTAACAACTGTTTCTTCTTAGCATGTTTATCAACTTCATAAATCTTACCAAAATCATGTAACTTATTATTTGATGATTCTCCCACATATTTTGCACCCAAGATGTTAAACTTATTGTGAGAAACATATTCATAACTTGTTTCAAGAGCATCACACACTGGTGTTGGCAAAGATGATAAAAATATCCTATCAGGATTAAGAAGTTTAGTTCTAGCCATTTCAACATTCCCAACTGGCTTAGTATTCAAAGAAGAAGTACTCACCGACTTTTCTTTGGTAACTAAAACTGAGTGCTTGAGTTTAGCTTGTTTGGCCCTTTCAAAGTCAGCTAAAGCACTATGCAAAAAAACTTCGAAAATATTTAAAACATATTGTAACTGTTGTTCCATCTCAACAGTGCCTTTCACGCTCACAACATTAGGCTATGAAGCACCTTTACGATTTTTCTTTCCATTCTTCTTATGAGTTGCGACTTGTCATGCTGAATTCTGATCACCCTGATGAATAACAAGAGAAGTACAATGTTGTGTTGCACCAGTAGTTGCACCATCTTGCTGAGGCATACCAAAAGTTGCACCAGCTTGCTGAACTCCCGTAGAGTGATTTTTCCTACATTCAACGTCAGTATGTCCAACAATCTTGCACTTAGAACAATATTTCGGTATTTTCATTATTTCAAAAGGCTTGCAAAAGCTACAACCACCCATCTCAACATAAATAGAATCATAATTCAGTTTTGAAAAATCAATGTCAATCAAAACAAACGCATAATTCCCATATTCATGGTTTAGGGTTCTCTTATCAACACAATAGGGGTTCCAAGTGATTTACCTAACGATAAAAGAGTCTTCTCAACCCACATCTCGACCATTAGACCTGGAAACTTGACCCACACGGTAGAATGGGATGTGCATTATTTGTTAGCATCAAACCCTGGGTACCATTCTATCAAGCGCAAAGGTTGTTGATTCACAATCCATGGTTCTTTGTTTCCATCTCTATAAACCTTGTCTTTGTCTTCCTGAGTTGATAGGTTAATGATGAAGAAACCATGATTCATGGGGATAAACCGAACCTTATTTTCTCTAAGGTTACATTGCTGTTCCAAGTTACTTGTAATATCATTGAGTTTAATGCCTTTTAGATCCAATCTTCCAATGAGACTGAATCTCCATATTTGACAATCTTCCTCATAATAATCTTGGGGAATTGCTACTGCTGGTTTTCCATCTTTGGTAGTAGGGTTTGGTAGAGAATTAATATCAATAGCGGTAGAAATATGGGTTTGTTTGTTTATTCCCATAATAAGTTCAGTAAAAGTTAACTTCTGATGACCAAAATCACCAACGGATTGTTCCCCCCATCTTTGATCACCAAAGAGATGATTCAAGATGGAGCGCGGCTAAATTTTTTTTTTGAAAAAAAAGAAAAAACCCTAAAAGCACTTAATTCACTAGGTTTTACGCTTAATGGGGTCGTATTAAATTTGGGTTAGGTTTAATTTTAAATTGGAGCTCGGTAGTGGTGGTGGAAGTCGAGAAAATCCCAGCAGCAAAGCAAAATCTACACAGTTGCGTTTTGTAGAGCCCCCAAAGCTAGCATCTAACTAATCCAAGAGATTAACTAAATAAAAAGGCACTACGAATCTAAATCATTTACTTAAACATTTAATTAAGAAATCTGCTACAAAAACTTAACCCAAAACTAGCCCCGCTCAGAAATATATACATATACAAGAACTCATCTCAAATGATACATATAAATAGTCATCTGGTTTACAAATAGAATATATAACATAATAAACATATCAGAAGTTAACCAACTAATGGACTCAACCCTCGAAGCTTTCGCTGCGTAACTCTGATCTGTCTCTGAAACTGAAAGTGGGAATGGGTGAGCACATCATCCCTAAAAGGGGTTCCCAGTAGGAATAACATTTAAATTTAAAGTAATTGTAGGTACTGAATATCGCAAGATAATAATTCACGAGTATCGTAATAAATAAAGGAGAAAAGAGATATAAAATGATACGATGATAGAAGTAGCGCGGGGAAATATGAAGTTTTGCGAGAATGAAGTAGTTTTGCGAGTATAAATTGCGATACTTCGCAATTCATATATAGCTGTATAAGTTTTACTATAAATAGGAGTTCAAATGTAAATTTCGGGAGGTTCTTTTAGTGAGTGTTAGAAAATATCTTAGGAAAGAGAATAGAGAAAGTTGTAACTATTCTGGTTCCATTTAGATACTTCTTTGTAATCAATTGAGAACATTAATAAGAAAATTGTTATTCATCATCAAGAACTTCTTGAGTTTTTACTAATTCTATTGAGGGTGTAGTTGTAGGTTATTCTGCAACTACATAATTGGCGCTAGAAACAGGGACTTGAGAATTGTGGTAGCCTAAATTTGAGGGAATTGTGGAAAATTTGAAGATCAAATGAAGTCAGTAGATGGAGATTGCAAAAAAGAAGAATGTAATACGATCACAGAGACAATGATTGATGAATTTCATAGTAATATGAAGGGAAAAATATACAAGCGAGATTGTAGAGGAAGAAATATCATGGAGGAAGAAAAGATAACAACTTTAGAAGAATGGAAAAAGCAGAAAATCACATTTTCAGTAGCAGAAATTCCAAATGAAGACTTGAACCACACTTCACCATTGGTGATCACATTGCCAATCATGATAGAAGATAATAAAGCTGAAGAAAAATGGAAATTAAACCGAATTTTGGTTGATACATGGAGTTCTGTTAATATTATATTCTATCTTGCACTTAAGGGGATGGGAATTAAAGATGAAGAAATCATAAATTTAAAGTGTCTTATTCATGGATTAGGAAAATATACAACAAAATCTAAAGGAGAAATCGTGCTGCGAATATTACTAGGAGAAATCAAAACACATGTAATCTTGTGTGTGATAGATATGGAATCTCCATATAACATGCTGATAGGAAGGCCGTGGATTCATGCGATCAAAGCTGTTGCTTCAACATTACATCAGAAAATCAAATTTCCTACACCAAATGGAATACAAGAAGTTAAAGGAGATCTTGATAGTGCAAAATTTTGTTATCAAATTGAAGTAACACAATGCGGAGGAAGAGCAAGAAAGAAACAACTTCGTAGGAAACTTGCGAAGGAAACAAGAAAAGAAGAAGAATTCCGAGTGTATACAATAAGAGCAAAGGAAGGGAGAGGTATACCAAATGAAATTCCAGAAAAAGAAGGGGAACCAGCAAAAATAATCAAAGAGCCAACACCTATGGGGGAGCAAAGTCCAAGCTATGTTGCAGCTGAACCAACTAAAGAAATAAATATTGGAAGTAAATAGGAGCCTTTATTCTTACGAATTGGAACTAAGATGGATGAAGAAGAAGAAAAAAGGACTACTGATATTTTGCGAGAATATAAAGATATCTTCGCAGGAAGTGTATATGAGATACCAGGAATTGATCCATCAGTGGCGTGTCATAGATTGAACATAGATAAAAATGTAAGACCATTCAAACAAAGAATAAGGAAGATATCACAAAATTATTATGTACAGATAAAAGAAGAATTACAAAAGATGTTGGATGCAGGGATCATAAGGGAAGCAAAATATCCAGAATGGATTGCGAATATGGTCATTGTTCCGAAAAAGAATAAAGGAATAAGAATTTGCATAGATTTCACTGATCTAAACAAGGCATGTCCCAAAGACAGTTTTCCATTACCAGATATACCACAAATGGTGGAATCAGCTGCAGGTCATGATAGAGTCACTTCACTTGATGGATATAAAGGGTATAATCAAATATCACTCGCAGAAGAAGATCAAGAACATACTGCCTTTTTTGCTCCAAGGGGTTTGTATTGTTATGTGAAGATGCCATTTGGTTTACGGAATGCGGGTGCTACATATCAACGTATGGTTGAAAAAGTGTTCGCGAAGTGGATACATAAAACTTTGGAGGTATATGTAGATGATATGTTGATAAAAATCAAGAAAGCTAAAGACCATGTGCAAGATTTAAAGGAAATATTTGAGCAAATGAGAAAGTTCAACATCAAATTAAATCCTGAGAAATGTATAATTGGGGTTTCATCTGGAAAGTTCTTGGGATACATAGTATCAAAGGAGGGAATACAAGTTGATCCAGAAAAGGTCCAAGCAGTTCGTGACATGCCAACACCTGCAACATTAAAAGAAGTACAAAAGCTAAATAGACTCTTGGCTTCACTTGGAAGATTTATTTCGCGAATGTCAGATAAGTGCAAGCATTTTTTCAACATACTTAAGAAGGGAGCAAAATTCAAATGGACTGATGAATGTGAAAAAGCTTTTAAAGGAATCAAAGAATACCTCGCAAATACATCTATACTACAGAATTCAGAGAAAAACGAAGAATTATTGGTATACCTCGCAACAACTCCATATGCTCTAAGTGCAGTTTTGTTGCGAGCAGACGCAGGAGTAGAAAGGCCCATTTACTACATTAGTAAAACCTTTAATGCAGCAGAGAAGAATTATTCTAAAATGGAGAAGTTAATCTTAGCCCTGGTTTATGCATCATTCAAGTTACGAATATACTTTCAAGCACATGTAATAAAAGTGGTAACCAAAGTCCCAATTGAATCAGTCATGAAGAACACAAAAAGGTCAGGAAGAATAGAAAGGTGGAATGCACAAGTAAACCATTACAAGATAAAATATGAAGTGTTGTCATCGCAAAAATCACAAGTCGTCGCAGATTTTTTGGCAGAATTTCCTTTGGAAGAAGATGAAGCAGTAGAGGAAATGATGGATGTTGAAGAAGAATTTGGAAATCCAAAAGACTTGTTAACAAAGCCTGATAGATGGGAAATTATAGTGGATGGATCATCCAATAGTGAGGGAAATGGAATTGGAGTCGTGTTGATTTCACCAGAAGGAGAAAGAACAGCATTCTCATTCAGACTAGAATTTGCATCCACGAACAATGAAACAGAGTACGAAGCTGTAGTGCATGCATTAAAGATCGCAATAGAAAAGAAGCTTGAAAGTATAAAGATAACAAGTGATTCGCAATTAGTGATTTATCAAATTAAAGGGGAATATACCACAAATGAATCTTCTTTGAATAAATACAAGAAACTCGTTGAAGAATTATCTGCGAAGATACCAAAATTAAAATGGAGACATATATCAAGAAAATATAACCGTCTCGCAGATGCTTTTGCATTTATTCCAAGCATGATGACAAATCCAAATACAAGAAATATCCAAATACAGACAATTCAACACCCATCAGTGGACAAAGAGAAAGAAATTGAGGAAGCTATTGCGATGGAAGTAGAAAGAGAGTTATCAAACAACATCGCAGATTGGAGAAAAGAAATTCATGCATACCTCGCAACAGGAGAAACATCCAGGAACAGACTAGAAGCACATAAATTAAAGAGTCGTGCAACAAACTATGAGTTGCGAGAAGGAATTTTATATAGAAAATCTTTCAATGGACCACCTCTCAGGTGCTTAACTCGCGAAGAAGGAGAAAAGATATTGAAGATGTTACATGGAGGAGAAGCTGGCAATCATAGTGGGGGAAGATCTCTAGCATATAGAGCAAAGATACAAGGATATTACTGGCCTTATATGCATACAGACGCAAAATTGTTCGTACAAAGATGCAAGGAATGCCAACGACATGGTAAAAGAATTCATGCACCAGGGGCCACATTAACTTCTTCAACAAGCTGCTGGACTTTTGGTAAATGGGGGTTGGATATTGTTGGACCATTTATACCTGGATCTGGACAAAGACGATACTTGATAGTTGCAATAGATTATTTCACGAAGCTCGCAGAAGTAAAATCAATACAGCATATTCGTGATAAAGATGTTTTTACGTTTATATTTGAGAACCTCATTTGCAGGTACGGGGTTCAAAGACAACTAGTATCTCGATAATGGAAAACAATTTGAGGGGCAGAATATAGAGATGTTACTCAGTTCTTTTAGAATAAAATGTGGGAAGTCAACCCCGTTATATCCACAAGCTAATGGACAAGCAGAAGCAACAAATAAAACAATCGCAGATACAATCAAAAAGAAATTAGAAGGACATCTCAAAGGGTGGTGCGAGCAAGTACCTAGCGCAGTTTGGGCATACAATACAACTAGAAGAGAAGCAACTGGAATGTCTCCTTATTGTCTAACATATGGAGTAGAAGCAGTATTACCCACAGAGGTTGTAATTCCGACAACAAAGAAAGAAGCTTGGGAAAGAAATTTAAGTGCGGGAGTAATATTAAGTGAATTGGATGATTTGGAAGAAAAAGAGAAAAGGTGTTGCACCATATGAAGATTTATCAAGAACGATTAGCTCGAGAATACAACAAGAGAGTCATTGAACGTGAATATAAACCAGGTGATTTGGTCATGCGAGAAACACCTAAATATCAAAAAGAAAATGGAGGAAAATTAGCACCAAAATGGGATGGACCATATGTTATTAAAGAAGTTGTAGGAAGCGGAGCTTATCGGCTGATGGATCCAGAAGGGAGAGACATGGGTTTGAGGCTTGGTAGACCTTGGAACAGACTATATTTGAAAAGGTATTACCCATAAAACTCATGAAAATTTTTACGAATATTGTTTGCTTGCAGGAAATTGGGAAAAGTTACGAATTTTAGAATTTATATTCCGATTAAACTTTCATTAATTTGCGAATAAAAGACCGCAATCTGTGATCAGCCTCCAAAAAATAAAGAGAGCAGCAGAAAATTTTATACAGGCAAACCTTTGTGGCGTACACCCTAGTTCGCGAAGCTATAATTCGTAAGAGGCAAAGTCCTAAAGTACGTCATTTAAGGGGGTACCTATAACGTGGCTAAGGGTAACCGGAACACCACCAAGGGACCTTAGTACATGGTAAAATTTTGGGGTACAACCCAATAATGGGGTACCTATCCGGGTTAGACACCTTGGATTCTCACCTAATCTAATGACATTACGCAATATAAAATGCGGTGTAAGAAGATTTAGGTTGGGCGACTAAGGCATACTGTCTTTCCCAAGAAGTGCAGAATACGATCAAGGCGCCGAGGTACACGGTTGAGTCAAGAGTGTTGGGTGAGGTTGAACCACATCTGCCATTTTTGACAAGTCTTGGCAAATGATGCACTTGTCCCAAAGATACCCCATAGGGTGCAACCTCGTAACTATAAGCCCTATAGGCAAAAAAGGATAAGAGGTTGCGATCAAAAGTTGGTTGTTGGCAGAGCCGGATGGGAAGAGCTAACCTTGTATGGTCGATGTACGCTTCCTTGAAGGGGCAATCAGGGGGAAGATAAAGGGCAGCACCCTCCATTAGGGAGCTGATAAGTGCTATAAGACGCAAATGTCACGAGGCTTCTTGTTTGCGAAAACATAAAGGCTTGTCATATTTGTGCAACAAATGAAGTTCTGCGAGCCTTCTAAAAAAAAAAAAAAAAAAAAAAAAAGAAAAAGGAAAGAAAGAAAAGAATAAAGAACTCGCAGAACATAATAAAGAAGTTAAGATGAGATCAATGGGTCACTACATGAAAGTGTAGAGACGTCCTGCGATTTCATCGCAAGACGGCAATGTCATGGGGCTTTATGTTCGCAAGAATATTTAGGCCTGTCATATTGTCGCAACAATTCCTGAAGAGGCTAAAATACTATACAAAGAAGTTAAGATGAGATCAATGGGTTTTTGCATGAAAGTGTAAGAACGTCCTACGATTTCATCGCAAGACGATAATGTCACGAGGTTGTATGTTCGCAAGAATGTTCAGACTTGTCATATTATCGCAAATAATTAATACAAAAGAGGTGGCAAAATAAGACCTTTACTTAGGAAGGCATGATAAGACCACGGAAATTAATGAAATTTATTGCATCAACATCATTGAAGAAATTATACAAGAATATACATTATGAAGATCTGAAAAGAAGACAACTTCGTCAATATCATTGAAGAAATTTTACAAGAATATACATCAAGAAGTTTTGAAGAGAAGACAGCTCTGTCAATATCATTGAAGAATTTTTACAAGAAGTCTTATCAAAGAAGACAACATCATTGAAGAATTTTAATGAAGACTTAACAAAAGATGCGATTTTGATAGCAATCAAATACAGATAAGTTCATATTCGTAAAAGTTTACGAGAATTGCATACTTCTTATACTTCTCCATATATTGAATATTTCTCCAAAATATTGAATACTTATTATAATTCTTCAAGAATATCTCATATTTATTATACTTCTTTAATGGATATTTCATTTGGTGAAGGTTAAATAATCATTATACTTCGTCATATGTTACATAATTATTCACAAATCGAATACTTCTTATATTTCTTCAGTTGGTGAATTGAGTACTTCTAATACTTCTTATATTTATTCATTTGATGAATTGAGTACTTCTAATACTTCTTATATCTCTTCATTTGGTGGATCGAGTACTTCTAATACGTAAAAGGGAATTGAGTACTTCTAATAATTCATTTGGTGAATTGAATACTTCTAATACTTCTTATATCTCTTCATTTGATGGATTTGGTACTTATAATACTTCTACAAAGGTATTGTATATATAGTATACTTATTAAGGATATTTCATATATTTTACTTTTTATACTTAAAAGGGACGATTTCTTATTTACAATCGTAACAAGTTGAAACTTCGTAAGATAAATTGAGGCAGATATTTTAATACTTCAAACAATGTTTAATCATTTAAAGAGAAATAATAGGGGGAAAAGGAGATACTAATCTTTATCTGTGAGTTATATATTATTTCTCTTCATATGATAAAATGGGGGGAATTTAATCAAAGAAAGGTTAAATTATCTTCGCAAAATATCAGAAAGAAAGGATAAATCATCTTCGCAAAATATCAGATGTACTTCTTAAAAAATAGAATTGTTCGCAAAAAGAAAACCAACAGTAACTAAGGGAAGGAATTCAAAAGAAAGAAAGACATGAGAGTCAATGATAAATTGAAAAAGGAATATTATCATGCTTCATCAACACTCTGTGCCGGATCTTTAAGATCAGTAGGGTCATTAGCATCCTTCGACTTTTGCGAGATATCATCCTTGGAAGAATATGCAACAGGAACATCTCCTTGAGGAATAGATTCTTTCTCATCATCAATATCTTCATCATCACTCTCATAATCGAAATCACTATCAGGCTCACGAGCAACTTCATCGTCAGATATCTTCAGAGGAGTAATTTTCACAGGAGGCAAGCCTCTTGATAAGAGAATGTTATTCGTAAAGACTTGAGCTTTCAGATGACTTTCACGAAGTATAGCTTTTTGATGATTGGTGTCTTCGATATCTTTGGAATAAGCAAGATAATTGAATCTCCGAGTAGCACGGTCACGAGAGTTGATTAAGCGGGTAGAAAGCAAAGCATTCTTCTTACGAAGTTCGGAACAGGAGGCTTCTAATCCAGCTTTCGCATTACGAAGGTTGTTCTCAGATTCTGCAAATAAAACAAAGTTCAAAGAATAAAATTTGCGAGTATAACGAAATTTAAAGATATACCAGAGGCAGTCAAATTTTAATGACTACCTTCTCTTTGTGAAGTAAGAGATTGAGTTAAAGATAGACAACAGTTCTTCATCTGATTCATCGCATTATCAAAACCATCACCAACTAATCCTTTAAGTCGAGATTAAAGCTTTTGATCTTTAGAAAGGATAAAATTCTTATCCTTCGCAAGTTTGGCATTAAGACTTTTTAATGACGAATAATCTTCTTCAAGTTGATTCTTCTTAGCACTCAAGACTATGTTCTTATTAATAAGGGAATTCTTCTCAATAACAAAAGAATTTCTTTCATCATCTGAAGACTTCTTTAATTCTTCAAGTTCACCTTTCAACAGAGAAAGAAGATTTTATTGATCGCAACATTTATTCTGAAGAGTTTTTAATTCTTGCGAAGAAACAATCATTGTATTCAAAAACGAACATTTCTCTTCTGATAAGGTTTTGTTCTCTTCTAATAAGGTTTCTATTCTCAAATTAGCTTTAGTTAAGGAAGAAAAAAGTTGAGATATATCATCATTCAAAAAATTTCGATCATATATTAGTTGAGTATTCTCTTGAAAAAGAGTGTCAGAGTTGTCAAGAGCACACAAGTAAAGATTAGATAAATGGGAGAATTGGTTTGAGTGGATTTCATGCTTGGTTCGATATTCTGTTGCATCTGATTCATGGTGAAGTACCAATCTTCTACATTTATGGATGGATTCTATAAAGGGGAATGGGTTTTAATGGATGTTTCAAACATATGAAGAATATAAGTAAATAAAAGGGAAAATATGAAGATAGTAATCATACCTTTCAATTCATCATTTCTTTTGCGAAGTATCGCACGATCGAGAGAATTATTCTGAAAATGATGATTTTCTTTACGGAGATCCTCGCATTCTGCTTGAGAAGATTTCAAAGATTGACGAAGCAATTCAATTTCTTTTTCTAAGGATTGACATGAAGAAGAAATTTCTGGATTGACGAAATTATTCAGAACTTCGCAAAACTCATATTGCGAACGAACATTAGTAGACTTCGCAGCATTTGTCAAAACCTCAGATAACATTCGGAAAGTTGAATAAATTCCATCTCGAATTTCCTGAGGAAGAGGAAAAGAATTTGAAGGAATAAGAGCAAGCTGCAAATTGTCTGGAGAAATAGCACTCAAAGGATTTGGAGACAAGACAGGTTTTTCGAAAGAAGAAGTTGAAGAAATATTTTGTGAGGGTTGATCTTGAAGAAGTGTTGATAAATTGACACTAATGGGAGATTGAAAGGTAGGTAATGGAGTAGAGGAAGGAGTGTGTGAAGAAGCATTTTCACGAGGAGGAGAGGAAAATTCCTTATCAACTTCACGAAGGAAATCATCAATCGGAATTAATGGTGTGGGTTTAGTTATTCGAGATATCTTACTAGGATTTGTTTTTTCGCCAACCTGTGAATCAAAATGTAGATTAAAAACTGAGGCAACAATATATTGTTCAGGAAAGAAGGAAAAGTATTTTAACTACCTTTTGATTCTCAGATTTTTTTCTTCGTGGATTAAGGCTTGGATTCTTTAGTTGAGATTTCATCGAGGAGTTATTTTTTGAAATAAACCAAAATCAGATAACAAATTATACAGAAATTAAAGAGAAAGAACAAATGAAACGCGCGGAGATAGAAGGAAATTACCTTGGAGAACTCATGAAGATATAAGCAGAAGAAAAAATTGCAGAGAAAACAATAATAGAAAGTATGAGTAGAAGATAGAATTGCGGAAATAAGAAGAAGAAAAGGAAGAGAATATAAAGGAGTTATATAAGGGAATAACTAGAAAAAGGTTCTTTTGGGAAAGAGAATAGAGAAAGTTGTAACTAATGGTTCCATTTAGATACTTCTTTGTAATCAATTGAGAACATTAATAAGAAAATTGTTATTCATCATCAAGAACTTCTTGAGTTTTTACTAATTCTATTGAGGGTGTAGTTGTAGGTTATTCTGCAACTACAGTAATCATAAACAAGAGTCGGAAAAAAATACGTGTTTTTCTCAAACATTAAAAAGTGACCAAGTCACTGAATTAAACAAACATGTATATGGACAAACTCCTTCTTCAAACAATGTACTAATATGGTTGTGCAATTCCGAACTCTCAAATCCACACCTAATCGTATGTATGGATGTCGACAATTCCGAACTCGCAAACTTCCGACCAATATATCATAAAAGCTCTAGGTATAAATGTGTAGGAGTGTATCCTATATACCATAGGTGTAAATTCTTATTTTCCATAACAATTCATGATGACAACAAAACATTACAAGTCTTTTCCAAACCATGGAAAGATTAAAAAGAATCAACAGAACTATCATAATACAAACTAGAAAAAACATGGAATGCACAGACAGTAAATACATGAGTTTGTAAAACATAAACTTTTGTAAAAAAAACAACAATGGTTTAAAAAGAGTTAAATTTAAATTCCCACCTCTTTTGATGACAATCCAAGCCTACCTAGAGATCCATGATCCGCTGGTTATTCCTTTGAATCGATCGTTGTTAATATAGACTAACTGTTAATCACACAAGAACTCTAAGAATCCAGCTACAATGGGTTACACAAGAATTATACAATTACATCTAATGGTTCTAAGTCCATTATGGTATCCCATTCTCTACTTTTAACCTAACTAAGAGTTTACTAATCCAATTAGATTGATTTTATAGTCCATTAGCTAAGTCTTATGAATATCTACAACTTTGTAGATGAAGCCAAAGGCTAATTCGGACCATAAAGGTCCAATATATCAAAATAGGAAACTAAACATAAGCCCAGGACCATCAAACCATCCCATTAATATAAGGTCCAGTCTACCAGTCAACTAACCGTCAACGTCTAATCAAGGGTCAACTAATGATCGACGTCGACCAAAGGTCAAAGTCCGGGTCAATGGTCAAACGAACCAACTCGGTCAAGATCACCGAGTCACTATCAGTCAAACCGATTTAATATAACAATTGGTCCACTCAGTCAGATTGACTAAGTCAGCTAGACAAAATGAGTCAGCTAAACTGACTGGGTTTACTACCATTACTAGACCTAAGTTCCTGCACAGGCCAGAGCCAAAACACAAGCTAATCTCAAACTGAGCAACATTCCCCCTGCCCTAGCTTCATTTCAAAGTCTACTTCTTTAACATTTTAAATCTATCAAGCTAAAATTATACATTTATTATTAAACAAACTTCCCAACTCAATTACAAAAGTAAACTGAGTTTACCTTAATCTGCATTGCAGGCTTCCACTAAGATCACTGCCATAACAACATTTACACTAAAATTCAGATCAAACATCTTATCAACACCATCAAGTTCTAACAACTATGACACTACCAACTTCTGTCCTACAACTCAATTACAATCACAACACTCGACTTTTTACAGTCACCAACATCGAAACTTCACCATAACAACACTAGCATCAACTGCCATTACCAGTTCAGTACATTATTTACATCACTATAGACTAGTCACCCTATTTGCAGAATTACCATCTTCATTTTAAACCCCTGCACATTATTATCACCACTTATGTCTATTTGAGATTTACCTCCAACTCAATCTCAGCAGCACAACCTCCACAACAAACCCATTCACAACCACAATCAACTTCCTCTTCAGTTCTGCAGTACAACCCCAACTAAGACCACCAACAATCAACACCACAACAAGATTAAAACTTACATTCAATTTTATACAGAACATCATCTCCTCCAACATCTTCTACATTCGATCATTTAACTAAACTCTTCCCTATAGGAACCATTAGACCCAATATCTAATTCATCATAATTCTTCATTACATGTCCATTCCACTCTCAACAACAACATCCTGTAATGCACATCTACACCACCAATTCCATCTTCTGTACCACCATTCCTATCATAGAAAATAACATTCCACAACAACAAGGGTAATATCCAAAATTACTATTTTACCCTCCAAAACAAATTGATAAATTATCTTCATCCGGTATCCGAACGACACGTCCGAGTAGTCCATCTCGCATAACTTTTCGATATCTATCTAACGGTACTAGTTTCGTATCTAGATTATTGTTAGATTAATTAACGTTCGTGTTAAACTAATCGAGATATTATCGGCTAATTCGTCACTTGACTGGTCTAATAGCGTTGACGAGCTTGCGGTTCCTTACAGCATAGGAAGATGATTGATCAAGTTGAAAGGGCCATTCATAATTTTCTTTGGTCTAGTGATGCTGATAAGCGTAGATACTATAATATTGCTTATGATAACTTATGTTGTCCACGAAGAGAAGGTGGTTGAGGTATTAAAATGTTGGTTGTGGTTAATAAGGCCATGTTGATGAAGTTACGGGTGAGTATTAGAGACTCATATAAGGTTTGGGCTACATTTGTCAAGGACAAGAATTTTAAAATCAATGGAAAATTATTTAACTACAAACTAATGTCCACGGTTTTTCCTGAAATTAGATGGGTGTATCACTTTGTTGAGAGGCATACACGTTGTATAATTGGTGATGGCGCAAATACTTCCTTATTTCTTGATAATTGGTGTGGTGATTTCTCAATTCCTAAGATGCTTAGGATTAATTGTTTGGGGAGGAATGATCTTAAATCTAAATTGAGTGATTTGATTGTTGATGGTCAATGAGTTATTCCCATTATGACTCGTAATTTGATGGCCAAATGTGGTATTGATCTTAATTCTCTTCCACTCATTGCTGGTGGTGAGGATTGTAAAATATGTTACTTGGACATCAAGGGTGTGTTCTCGGTTAAATCCACCAAGGAAGCAATCAGAACCCCTTATGATGATCAACCGGTAGCTAAGTTTTCTCAAGATCTGCTTTGCATCCAACATTGGTCAGCAATACTCAAATATTTAGAGGAAGGAATGATGTGGTATCGAAGATCAATTGATCAAGAAGATGGAAGGGAGATGCCTAATCGATGTAGAATATGTAAGAAGGACAATGATTCTCTAAGATACATTGTTCGGCATTGAGATTTGCTGAAGAATTTGGGCATGGGATGTTGGGATTTTTAATCTACATCCAAATGAAGATATTGTGGTCTCCTATAAGAATTCTACCGACGGGAGCAGGGTGATTAAGGATCTATGGCTAGTTGCAAACATTGTAATTACCACAAAATTATAGAAATGCGCAACAAAGCTTTATTTGAAGGTGTGGCTATCGGTTATCCGGGTTTCAAAGGTAAGATTTATTAGGTAATTCTTGATAACTCTATTCGAACAGAAGGTTTTATGTTTAATACTATGGAGGATTTACGCATTATGAATTATTTCAAAGTTCAACACAGATCATGTAAGAATTCCACGCTTGTTGAGATCAGGTGGTCTCCTCCAGAACATGGTGATATTATGATTTGTTGTGATGGTGCTACACTTGGTAATCGAGTCCAAGCTGGTGCAGGTGTAAGTTTCAGAGATGCAAGCTCAATGTTCCTTGGCGCTTTATGTGTTGGCTTAGGTTGGAAAACAAAATTTTACGCTGAAGCTAGTGCTATTGTATATGGTCCGATGTTGGCTAAAAGATGGAATGTGAAGAATATTTGTGTTAGATCAGATTCTATGAGTTGCATTAAAGCTTTTCAACAGGGAGTGTTGCCGTGGGAGCTAACTCAGAAGTGGAAGATGGCTCATGCCTTTTACAGCAACATACGTTATGGCATGTTTGTTGGCTGAGGATATTTCTAAGTTTTACGAGGGTAGGCCATAATTTATTCCGACTGTGGAATGGCCTGATAAAATTTATTACTGGTTCAAATAGGCTATGTTAGTTTAAATGACCATAGATTGGTACATGCCAAGCTTTGTACATATTTTCGCTTTTTAATGAGTTTTTATGTACCGAGTAAAAGAACATCAAATTTGGGTAGTCTAAATGAATTTTTATTGAGGAGAAAAACCATCAAATTTGGGTAGTCTCATTGGAGTTGTCCTACTGGATTCAAACCCGTAAATGTGCAACCCGACCGTATAAAACTTTGTTAAAAACAAGGTCTATCTATATAAAGATGACCGGAACTAAAACTCCTGAAATAATTTTTTCAGCTTTCAATTCCTCGTCGGAAGAAAGGAAACCATGGGACCATCGCAACCCAATTCATCCGCTCAATTAAATCCACAAGAGTTCGCGCCAATGTTTCTTCAATCGAAATTGTATTTTTTTTTCCACATTTGATTTTCTGATTCTAATATGTTTATCTATATTTCGTCATTTTTTCTCCTAATATTAGCAGTACATCAAACATCATTTCAAATCGTTTTATATTCTGTTAAACCGTTGTTCTTTGCTTTGATTTCTGATCATTGGTTCTGTTATTAGGCTCTTCTTGATTTTTGTATGATACCACATCTTTGTAATACTAATTGATGATCTTTTTGTGTAGATTGGATAAAGTCATCCAACTGGTCTTACTTCAAATCTTTGGAAGCTTTTTGAACCACGACCTCCATTGGAATATAAACCTCTCAAGGAGAAAAGGAAACCTTACCTTGTTCAGGTACCTAGTGGAATTTCACCTTTTTTCGCCTTTTCTTTTTCCTTTTGATAATGTGAAGCTATTGTGTTTGCTTTTATTTCTTCAAGGTGTATGTTGGAATTTGTGACTAAATTTCGAGCTCGGTGATCCGAATACGCCCACCAGTTAAGAAAGCTGAAATGTCAAGTTAAATTATTTTATCGTAATTACATTTTCTTAATTTTTTGATATTATTTGAGCTAATTTATTAACAGAAATTGAAAACGTACAAGGTGGATATGATTTTTGCTTGTCAAGAACCATTGCATAGTCTTTACGATAGTTTTATTTCTATTATTGTGGTAGGTTTAAGAATATGTAATGGGTGATAGAGTCAATCTTGTTTATTGTGTTACTTTAGTTATGCTGCTTGATCTTAATAACCTTTCTTGAAAGACTAGCGTAGTTAATCATGACAACCTACATGTTCTGGAATTGATTGCTTTGAACCTGAGAGATATGATGTAGTTGTTGGATTAACGCCATTGAGACATTTTGTTTTGTGAAGCTGGGACACAGATGCCCTTCTTATTTTTGTCGCTTATTTACGCCATATCTTGTTATCTGGTGTTTCTGCTACCTGTTGTTATTAAACAAATGATTAACCATAGAGCGAATGTATATTTTCTCATATTTTTCGACTCCTGTAGGCTGAAAAGAAGGTCAAGAGTTCACAAGCGGCGTCTGGAAGAGGGCGCAAAGAAGGCTGCAGAGGAGCTTGAGAAATGTGATTTATGCTTCTTTTGTTTTTCAAAATAAAATTGGTGAAGTGTGCATCCCAAAGCCTCAGTTCCATTCACACATTTGTAACTATCTGTTCCTTGTTCTGTGCAGATGACCCCAATAGCGATCCTAATATATCTGGGGACCTTACAAGACTTTATTTGTCGCCAGGTTGTGGAGTAATTCAACTTTTAGTCACCGTTCAATAGATGCTGAAGCAGTGATGCTCCTTTTTTGTTGAAAATGTGACGCTTTTTCCTTAGGCAAGGTTATGCACAGCTTTGATGTGTTACCTCGCATTGCCGATGGAAAGTGCTAGAAAAAATAAGTAAATGGTTAACATAACTCATACTCCCTCCGCCCCACTATTAAGTGACCTAGTTTAAGTTTGCACAATTTTTAAGGCAAGGAAAAAGAGTACTTTTAAGCATTTTTACAATTATACCCCTTATGGATAGTAATTAGTGAAATTTAGAAATGATTTATCTCTTAAACTACTCCACGGATGTTCGCAAACTTCATACCATTGAAAAACATTTTAAAACACCTATGTAACGAATATAAACAAGCCTATCAAATTATGCATATTTCTTATATTTTATAATTAACTAAAAGGATAATTTTAGAAATATCTCCCTTATTTAGTGATATAGATCACTTATTAGTGGGACAAAATCTAAAATCAAATAGGTCATTTAATAGTGGGACAGAGGAGTATGAATTAGCAAATCATGATGCTCATCAACACACTATCCATATATAAAGCCTAAAAGTAAACTAAATATACTTAGCTGCTAACCTTTTTCTGTTTAAACGTTGGCACCGGTATTTTTTTCTATCCTGTCTTCTTTTGTTCAAGATCTGTTCTTTGACAACTTTTTTGATCTTTCTTATGTTAAAATACCCTCGCTTTAAAACGCCTGTTTTTTGGTCTTTTTTACACTCAAACTCCGTGTAACAAGCATAAAGGAAAAACAAGTTGAAGTACTAAAAGACGAGCATCTAGACGAGCATCAAAACATCTTCTAAACATTGATGTCTACATTCATATTATGAGTTTTAAGTTACTATATTTAAGATTTACTTACATCGTTTGCAGAATTATGAGACAACTGAGCACAGAATCAAGAGAGAGTTTGAAGTTTATGGGCGATTAAACGGGTAAGTTGTGCATTACTATTTTTATATTTTATAAGAATTTCATCACTTCAATGAGTTCTATCTCACTTTTACATATTCTTAGAGAACTTTTTCCCTTCCCTATTCATCGGTTTTACATTCATATAGAAAGTCTAAATCTCGTATAGGTCTTTGCTTTCCACCTAGCAAATTTATTCTCACTATGTTACGGTTTGCATGCTAATAAAATTCACACTAAACTCTAAAGGAATTTTGCAAACCCAAGGTTTTGTTGTATAGTGTTTCCAGTTCTAATTTAGAATGGAATTTGGGGGTTATGTAAATTTTCTCCAAATTTTATCGTAGTTAGCTGTAATTATCACTTCAGTCAATCAAAATTCAGTTGCTACAGAGAGATGATTGTCTTTGGTAATGATGGTCGATACATTAAGGGAGTTTAGTTGTTGGTATGCGGAGCTCCATTTCCATTTCTTCTGCCTTTTCTGGTATGAAAGGAAAATTGATGTCTAATCCTGTTTTATGAAAGCATTTCTTGATGATTACTAAGGGAGCCATAAACTATGAAGCTATGCCTGTCATTAGTGTAAGTGTTGATTTTTTGTGGATTTCATTCTTCATTGATATCTTCAAAGGAGGCCTTCTTAGCTGTTTGTCTTTATCCTGGTAAGGGCTTTATGAACTAGTAAGTAGTATCCCATACTCCCATGTACCTAGAATTCCTGCCACTGGTGATGCTTTTGTGCTTTAACACTTGAAAGGAAAGCGGGTTTGTAGTGCAAGGTATCTTCTTGTCGTTATTTTCTTGCGATGGGTAGACGGATGAGATCAATTTGCAGTCTTCTCTTGTGAGGTCAACAACATATGTTGGGAGTATTACTACTACCTTTTCCTATTATTTGTACTTCAGATATTTGCTACTGAAAACTGTTATTAGGCTTCAAAGGTCACACAAAATCTCTTGGCAATGCACAAGATAATGCGGTATATCTCCTTGTAATTTTTACTATGAGCTTAGTATTTTAATTTTTCCTGGTAAGGAATTGGTTATCTTTTTCCGACTGGTGAATCGGTTATATACATCACTTGTTCCACCAAACCTTAGCAATGGGGGTGATGCATCTACATGGCGCTTCTGTACACCTTAAGGTGAGCACGGCTAATGAGGGACACTGTTTGCTGCCGTGCTTTTAGATTTTCCAGTTATGTTGAATATTAAGTAAAATCCATATCGGATCTACTTGGTTCTTACTGCATATTTTTTGGTTTAGTTGATTTCTCTTTTATAACAACTGTCTATTTTGTTTCAGGTCCTTTAATTACAGCCAAGGAGATTTAACAAGCCAAGAGGCTACGCCTTTATTGAATACATGCATACAAAGGGATATGAAGTGTATGCTCTCATTTCTTTAACATGCAAAGTTAGTGGCTGCATATATAATTGTTGAGCTCAGTAGCCATGGCACTCGTTTTTTGTTATGTTTGATGTGCTTTATTTTGATATTTTTTCATGTGTTGCAGAGATGACTTGTATAATTGATACACAAAAAAGTTTTTGTATGAAAATAGTGCTTAAGTTTATGGGGTATTGTGCAATACGAGTTTTTCTGTTATTATAAATGCTTCATTTACTTTGTGTGTGCTAATGATATACATCATGCAGCTGCATACAAGCAAGCTGATGGCAGGAAGGTGGATAACAAAAGAGTGCTTGTGGATGTTGAACGTGGGAGAACTGTTCCAAATTGGCGACCTCGGAGACTGGGTGGTGGACTTGGATCTACAAGGGTTGGAGGCGAAGCAGATAATCAGAAATACTCTGGCAGGTAACTGCTGTTCCTGTACTTTTACTTTTTTGGCTTTTAAGATGCATACTTCAGGCGATTACAGCTCTTTCTTTAAACAAGCTAATCATTGAAATCTTTATCTTTTACTTGCCCAGAGAGCCTCAGCAGGTGGCTTCAGGACGAACATCACGATCTGAGGAGCCGAGGTCAAGAGACGATCGTCATGACCGGTAATAAGGACCACACTGTTTTTGATTTTTCTCTTTTGGCAGGTGTGTTCTGTTTTTGTATTTTAAGAAATCCATGGATAAAAGAGCATATCACCGGATCTTCCAGTTGGCCTAGCATTCTCTTAAAGTTACTGGCCCTGAGTTGCTTGACTGTTTAATTCTAGAGTGTCTAGGATGGACTTGATGAAACTTTAAATGGCGAGCTCAGCCTTGACTGATTGGCAACATTTTCCTACTTGTCCCTATGTGAAATTTAGTTTTGCTTGATACAATGTTTCAGGGAAAGGGAGAAGTCGCGGGACAGGGAGAAGTCACGTGACAGGGAGAAGTCACGTGACAGGGAGAAGTCACGGGAAAGGGGAAGAGAGAGAGATAAGGAGCGTGAGCGGTCTCGTGAACGCTCTTATGATAGGCTCCGTGATCGTGATTCAAGAGAGGAAAAACATCACCGAGATCGTAATAGAGACAAAGTTAAGGAGAAGGACCGTGGTCGTGAAACTCGTGATCGTGATAGAGAAAGAGGTCGTGACTACGATAGAGATAACAAAGATAGAGACTCGGAACATGTGCGTGATCGTAAACGCCCTCGAGAAAGGGATAGGGACTATGATTATGAAGAGAATGATGACCAGGATCGCGGACGTTCCCGTGGATAGGAATCGCCGTGCTGAGAGGGATAGGGAATATGTTCATGCTGAATCTGAGGATGACCGTGAACGGTTTGGGAATCTTGATGAGCACAAGGATCCTGATCATGAAAATGGGCAGTATGATCTCAATGAGCGTGGTCATAGAGAGGACGGCAGTCGGAACTACAATTGGGATTATGACAACTAAGCGATAGTTTCCAGCGGTAAGCTCTCCTCTGAAAAACTAAAATATATTTTTTTCTTTCTCCTTGTGAATACCTCACGTGCTTCTTTTGGGGTGCAGATGCCTGTCTAGGGTTTTTTGTCGAGGCAATTGAGTCTATCAAAACCCAATAGAGGTGGGGGAGGTAGGACTGGCATAAGTTCTCTCAATTCTACATCTGTATTATGGATGGTGGAATGTGGATCCTTGTTTTAACTTGTTATTTCCACCCTGAGACCTGGGTTAATGCTGGCAGCTCTATTTGTTGGGACCCATCTTATCTATGTATTACAGGACCTTTTTTTTTAATCTTTTCTTTTGAAGTGTACCTGTAATATTTCATGTGATATCTTTTATCCAGATGAGTGCTTAGTGTTGTTATATATATATATTGCTTCTTTTAATGCTTGTCCTTTTCGTGATCTGTGGTTCCACAGGCGATTTGCACCCGAGAGAGGTTGAGATTCCATATCTTGCGTAGTTTCGGTCTTTCCATAACAACTAGGGGTGTTTATGGTCGGTTTTGGTTCGGTTTCAAGTCAAACCAAAACCGAAACCAATATTATCAGTTTCTAAAAATTGAAACCAAACCAATTCATTAATCATTGGTTCGGTTTCCAAATGGTTTCAGCCGGTTTCAGTTTTTCCCATTAGTTTTTGGTTAATCAATAATTATGTCAAACCAAAAAAAAATTACACAAATTTATAGAAAAAAAAATAGTATTGGTTTACAAAAATTTAAAGACAAAAAATAAATAAATAAATAAAATATCAAGAGTAGTTAAAGCTTACTCTAAATCTAGAGATCAAAAGAAGATTTAACCAATGGTAACTATACAAATGACATCTCTAATGAAAATTTAATCAATGATTTATTTTTATTTATCAATATTCGGTTAACCATTGGTTATTGGTTAGGTTCTCTATCATACCAAAACCAAACCATTAATCTCGGTTTTCATCTTTTCTAAACCAAAACCAACCATTAGTTAATGACTTGGTTCGGTTTCCCTAATCGGTTTGGTTTGGTTTGGTTTCGGTTAACCATTAACCATGAACACATTAACAATCAGTAGCTTAGTTATTTTTGTTTATGGATATGGTTGGATCACGATTCTCTTATCCACAAACTCTCTTTGGTGGTCTTAGTTTCAAAGATGTACTACGATTGGATTCTACTATTTGCGAACTATTGGCATCATATGAACTTTCTTTTCCGTAGATATCTAGAGAATATCACATATGAATCTGACATTTTGGTGTATTGGTAGGTCATCCAAAAATGTACTTGGAGCCTGTGGGGCGGCAATTACGAGTTTGTCCAAGTGTGATGTGAGTACGCTTACACCCTTTTTTTTTGAGGTTAACCCGTGGCCTAACCTATTTTAGAACTAAACTCTAATACAAGATTTATATGTTTCTAGGAAGTTTCTGAAGAAATTTTTCTTGTTCATTATTATTCTGGTTTAATTGGGGGCCAAGAAAATTTATTTGTACCCCAAAACTATCAGGGGCCTATTAATCAAACATGAAAATACTATTTTACTCTTACCTAAAACTAAACATTAAAAATCAGATTAACCTTAATTAGGCCCCCAATTCATATACCTAAAACTAAAAGAGAAAATCGCTTTCTCTTCTTCTTCTTCTTCCTTTCCTCCCCTTTCACTTCTCCACCACCACCATTAACGATTTTTTTGAAGAAATATTTTTTTCTTCAACGTAAAGTCTATGGTTCCAATTAGAAAGGTATGTGAACTTAAACCCACCTTGTATTCGATTTTTTGTTGTGTTTTGATTGTGAAATTTAGTTTGGTAACGAAAATTGGTGGTTTCGATGTGGCGGTCGTTAGTATCAAATGAAAATCCCTAACGACATTTCATTTGCATCGATGATTCTATGAAAAATCGTTAGTGTATTAAGATGAAGATGACGACCCTAATTTCGCTTACTTCAACATTTTCCCCCTAGAATAGAGTCGTTCTCGTATTAGGTTGAATATAACGACCCTTTCTTATTGGTTAACGACTTTATGTGAACATTATAAATGTTGGTCAAGGTCGTCGGTATATCGAATATCCCTATGACGACTCAAACACACAAAAACTTGCCTTTTTATACGAGAGAGTTTGGATTCAGGAGTAAATGGGTATTAAACGAATCAACTAACGACACTAGGTGAACATTATAAACAATCGTCATGGTTTAACACACCACCTTGATGATTTTTCATCACTATTAAAAGTTGCGAGGTTAGAGTCACGCTTATGTGTGTCAATGATCCGACGACTCTTTAGGTAATTAGCATATACAACATAAAAACTATAATCACCCTCACTGAAAGTAGTTCCATAGTGACCATGAATCGACCACTTGAGCACCATTTAGATAATTTCAAATAAAAGATATGAGGTTTGATTGTTTTGAGGTGCGAGTTCTTTCATTTTGAGTATTGGTTCCTTCATTTTGAGCAAAGAGGATCTTCATTTCCACCATTATTCATGGCTTCCTCCATTAACATCTCTTCATCAAACATCCAATCCATAGAATTAGTTGATACAATCTTACCATCAACACAAGCATGGTTGTTGTTGTTAGAAATAAGTTACAATTTAGTATGCAACGAAAGAAATAATACTTTGATTACACCTTTGATAATAGTAACAAACAACTCAAGAAACATGAGAAAAATACTTAACACTCATTTGATGTGTTATTGTTATAGGAGATGCCTGAGATGATAGTATTTAAAACTTAGTAAGGTACGTATGAGATATTTGAGCTAAAGGTAATATTACTGCTACTCCTCTACGAGATGCTATAACAATTAACAAATTACCTTTGTGATACAATCATCGTTAGTTCTCCCTCTATGTGTAGCATACAGAGAGAACCCTTAGAACTTGGCTGACAAATAATGAAAACAAAAACATAAATCGTAAAAACTACAACTGGTTTGTAGAAATGTAAAAAGTAATTTATGTTTCTATAAACTAACTATGTTTTTGTAAATGAGAAGTAGTATTACAAAATTATGTTTCAGTAAACTACAACTCGTTTTTTATGTTTTCTAAACTAAGAACTCCTATTTAATGTTTCGTAAACTTAAACAAATTTCGAAAGAATAAAAGAAGAAGAAGAATTTGAGATAAGAGTTAAAAAAGGTATGGTTTCAAAATGAAATTCTTCTCTCAGTATTTATAGCAAAAAACATTTCAACGTTCACCAAGAATCCAGTAATATGATGATCATTCCAGTGATTCACGCTCAGACTTTTGTCGACGAGTAAAAAAGCATCCGATTAAAAATACATAAAATGTTTTTTGTTGAATTCAAATTTTTCAGATTCTTCTCGAGGTGCACGAGTGTTACAACGACATTTTTTTTCAAAGATGCTTCACGGTTTTTTGCACACGGTCGGACACCCAAAACCGAAGGCAAAGAATAAAATTATTTATATGTGTGGGAGAAACGTGTGGAAAAATTCGGTAAAAGATAGGGTCGGATAAACCCACACCCCACGCCTCACCCTCACCCTCACCTCTCCCTCTCCCTAGCCGCCCTCGCCACGCCCACACCCACGCTGAGCCGAGCCGAGTCGACGTTTAGGGACGGCGTGCCAGGTGAAGCACCGCGCGAACGGGAAAGGCAATAAGAAATGCAATAAGGTTTAGGCAACCTTGCCACAGTTAGGGCTTTCCCCATACACAAAGGTCTAAAGACCCAAAGGGACATACCCTTAAGGCTAAACCAATCGCTATTTAAGTCTAAAACTCTAAGTGTTTTAGTCTATATGGGACTAATGTTTTATTCATTCACATGAAAAAAACATCTAGGGAGTAATAGGTCTTTGGGATCAAAACATGGTCCATGCATTTTTTTTGATTAAAACAAAACATTGTTTTTTCTAACAATCCCCCACATGAATAATAAAACATTTCGATAAAACACGAGAAAACATAAGGCAACAATATAGGCTAAGGTGTCCCAAAGATGAACCTTAACTTAGTGAGAGGATTACCTGAACTGCTTGTTGATACGGGTGAACGCAATGTATTGAACCGCCAACAATGAATGCAATTCGTAAATAAACAGCCACACTTGATGCCTCAACCGAAGAAAACGGGTGCCAGCTCTTGCGTGTTGTGCCCATTTTGGCCGTGGGCTAAAATCCAGGACTTAATGAATGTCTCTAGAGAATCAGCTCAAATTCTCATAGGAAGTGGCCCCACTTCCAACATCCACAAAGGTGAGTCCATAAAGAGTGTCCTGCCACACCCCGCTTTCATCAAAGCCATGGTACCTATTAAGATCGCAAAAAGATCATCCTTAATTCTGAGGTAGCACTATCGCACAGTTACACCATATGGAGGGACAAAGATAGTGCTTTACCCAATATCACCATAAATTAGTTGTCTCATTGAACCTTGATTTTGGAAATCCAATCACAGGTTGAGTATCCTTCATGGTGATTTATTCAATGAGCTTAAGTCCCATCCCCTCGATGTAAATTCTTAACTTCCTCTCGGTTAAGCCTTTCGTCAAAGGATTGCAAGATTATCTTTGGATTTTACAAAGTCTATCGAGATAATACCAGTAGAGAGTAGTTGTTTCACCGTCTTGTGTCTTCTTCGTATATGTATAGACTTCCGTTGTATACATTGTTCTTTGCGCAAGAGCGCTTTCTTGTCACAGTGGTTGCGATTGAAGACAGACTTGGGCAGAGTGGAATTCCTCCGGAAACATCGTATCCATTCGGCTTCCTCTCCAGCTTTTTTTCCAAGGCTATAAATTCAGACTCCATAGTGGATTTATTATACATGTCTGTTTGGTGGACTTCCATGAGACAGACGCACCTCCAAGTAAGAAGATGTACCACTAGTAGACTTGCACTCTTCTCGAAATCGATATCATTGGCATCACAATACCCTTCCAAGTCTGACCGGATACTTCCCAAAACTTAAGCAATAGTTTGAGGTCCCTCTCGAGAGTAACGTAAAACTCTAAAGAGAGCATACCGGTGATCCCTTGCCAGGGTTGCAAGTATACACGCTTAATCTACTCCTGAGTAAGCAATATCAAAGTCTTGTACAGTTCATCAAATACATAAGACTACCAATAATGAGAATACTCAAGTTGATCAATACCCTTACCCTTGTTCTTTTTCGGTTTACAAGTGGGGATCAAAAGGAGTAGATGCAGGTTTAGCATTTTCATAATTAAATCTCTTTAATATGGTTTCAAAGATAATGAGATTGACTAAGACTATATCCATTGACGTCTTTCCCATTTTCATCCCTAAGATTACATCGGTAGGGCCTAAGTCTTTCATGTCAAAATTATCTCTAAACATGCTTTTAATGTTATTAATAATATCAAGGTTACTGCCTAATATGAGCATATCATCAACATATGGCACACAATAACATGAGAATCATCCACGATTTAATGTAAACACATTTATCGATTCATTAACCTTGAAACCATTAGTTATCATAACATGATCAAATTTTTCATGCCATTGTTTAGGTGCTTGTTTTAAACCGTAAAGAGATTTGTTCAACTTGTATACTTTGTTTTCACAACCTTTTACAATAAAGCCTTCAGGTTGATCCATATAAATTTCTTCATTCAATTCACCATATAAAAATGCAGTTTAAACATCCATCTGATGTATATGCAAATCATAAATTGAAGCTATAGCAATCAACATCCTAATCGAGGTGATTCTAGAGACTGGTGAATAAGTATCGAAGAAATCTAATCCTTCCTGTTGTTTATAGCCTTTAGCTACCAACCTAGCTTTATATTTATCTATAGTTCCATCTAGTTTCTAAGTTTCCTTTTGAACACCCATTTACAACCTATGGATTTACTGAGGTAAATCTACAAGCTCCCAAGTTTCATTTTTTGGAATGGACTCATTCATTTAATGAAGCTTCTTCCCAGCATAGGAGCTTGGAGAAGTCATACAGCTTCTTTTCAGGTTTGGGGTTGGGACTTTCCAGTTAGAGGTCAATCGAGCCAAAACTTGTTTTCAGTTCTTACCCTTTTACTTCTTCTTAGTTCAGTCTCATACTCCAAAGTTGAGTTTGACTAATCGATGGAACATCAGGAGGTCATCATGGACCCTTTTTCGAGGTCCAGACCTTAAAGGAAAAATGTGTTCATAAACACACATCTCTAGATTCCAATATGGTGTTGACTAATGTTATTATGGTCAGACAGTGACAAGAACCTGTATGCAATTGTATGCTCAGGATACCCTAAGGAAAACCACAGTCAATTGTTTTAGACCTAATTTAGTTTTCTTGGGATGAGGAATGGCCACCTTGGCAAAACACCCCCACACTTTAAAGTATGCATAGGAAGGTTGTTTACCGTTTCCACAATTCATAAGGAGTTTTATAGGATTTTTTAAATGGAACTCGGTTCAAAATATGCTTGCGAAAGAATAGCTTCCCCCCACAAGTTCGAAGATAACCACAGACTTGTCAACATAGCATTTACCATATCTATGAGTGTTCTATTTTTCTTTATTTACACCATTCGATTCTGGTGAATATGGTGATTGTTTCATGAATGATTCCATTATGTTTACAAAAACTCACCTATGGGTATCACATACGACATACGATCTGACCTAAAGAGTTTTAATTTTAACTCCTTTTTGGTTTCTACTTCAATTTTATAAAATTTGGAAGGCCTCTAAGGCTTCATCTTTACCACAGAAGATGAACACGACAATAGCGTGAGTAATCATCCTATAAAAGTGATGTACCATTTTTACCACTTCTTGTTGGTGTTGATTTCAAATCTCCTAAATCCAGTGTATTAGTTCCAAAGGAACCATTTGACGTTCAATCCTTTTATTAAACGGTTTTCTTGTATATTTAGATTCAACACAGATTTCACATCTTTTGATTTTTATCAAAGTTTATTTTAGTATGCAACCTAAATTAGCAAGTCTTTCTAGAGATTTTGAGATTAACATGCCCGAGTCTGTCATGCCAAACATGTGAAGAGTCACAAACATAAGCAGAAATAAGATGGTAACATTGTTCAAATCAGATACACTAAGTTTAATCATGTTATCGTGCAACATAACCTTTCTCGCGAATTCACCATGCTTAGAAAGGACAATAATGATTAGATAAATAGCATCAATCTTAAATCCTTTTCCTAGTAAGATGGTTTTCAGATAAGGTTTTGCATATGTCCAGGACGTAAAATACGTCATTCAATGCGAGAGTTTTTCGAAGTTAATTTAGTTCGACCTTGCCTTTCCCCTCCACTTTCGCGGTGGTAGAGTTTCCTATGACAATTTCTCATCATCTCCTACTAGTGGCATAAGAGGAGAAAGCATTTCGAATTTGAGACATGCTTGCGGGCTCAGAATCAAGCCACCGATCTCTCACATTAGTCACACTAGAGACAAGGTAGGCTTGAGACACCATGCCCGGTAAAGT
Organism: Papaver bracteatum; assembly: GCA_023529315.1. NCBI lineage: Eukaryota > Viridiplantae > Streptophyta > Magnoliopsida > Ranunculales > Papaveraceae > Papaver > Papaver bracteatum. Next base: position 954,367 of record JAJJWX010001779.1, read on the forward strand.
ATCCAGATCATCTACTAGGTTTGCCTTTTTGTTTTTGATCTATTTGATCCTTTTAGGGGCCTTACAGTCTTTAGCCATATGTCCGGGTTTTCACGGTTAAAATAATCGCCTTTGATGGTGTATAGCGACGGCACCTCATAGGCTTAAAATTGTTACCTACGGGTTTCGACGTGCTTTGCGCTCTATTAACAATTTTCTTCGGATTCTCACATGAGTTTTCTTTGAAGCGGCTTTATCATCAAAAACATGAGCTTTGTAGGTCACGTGCTTTTGCTCAGAACATGCTCTTGTCCTTGCTGCACATGCTAAGCTCCTCAACCTGGATCTTTTTGCCAAAGCTCCACCATGGTGATTTCACGATCTTGTCGCGCATGACCTCTCTTGTATTACGCTCCATGAGGTGGAAGCTTTTCAATCACAACCGAGCACTTGTAGAGCTTCATCAAAGTCATGCCTTCAATAAAATTTCGATGAGGAGTTGAAGTTCAACGAATCGTTTTACCACAGGCTTTTAAATGGAGTCATCTTGTATTCTAAGAACTTAGCCATCAAAATTTCTTACTTCAAAGAAACTTCAAAGATGATATTTTTCTTCTAGAGCTTCCCATAAATCAAAAGCATTAAAATCTTCTTTTGCATTATAGTCATCCCACAAGGAATCATCAAGACAATTAAGAATGATTCTTGCACAAATAATTCTTCCTATTCCACCTGTCCAATTTATCTTCATTACCACTGTGATGGCTTTCGATGGTTTTTCTAAAGCATATCCATCTAACCTTTGGTCATTTAGGAAGAATAGCATTTTAGAGCCATCTCTAAAGTCCTTAATTTTGAACTTTGGTGGTTCCTGCAGTATTTTTTCCATGTTCTTACAATATTACAATATTACAATCAGGCAAGCTATTACCTTTAGATTGTTAATAAATTACAATTTAATGCAATCAGGAAATAATACTTTGATTAATCGATAATAGTAACAAACAACTAAGAAACATGAGTAGAAAATACTTTTAACACTCACCTTGATGTGTTATTGTTATCCGGAGATGTACAGATGATAGTATTTAAAACTTAGTAGAGGCGCATTACAGATACGCTTCTAGCTAAAAGGTATTATTGCCTTGCTACTCCTACGAGATGCTATAACAATTAACAAATTACCTCCGAGGATACAACTCTTTTGTTAGTTCTCCTACATGTAGCAGCGTACACGGAGAGAACCCTTAGAACTTGGCGACAAATAATGAAAACAAAAACATAAAATCGAAACTACAACCGGTTGGAGAAATGTAAAAAGTAATTTATGTTTACGTAAATACTATATTTTTTATGGAGAAATGATATTAAAATTGTGTTTACGTAAGCCTCTGACTGCGTTTTTATGTTTACGTAAACTAAGAACTCTATTTAATGTTTATAAGCTTAAATAAAATTTACCGAAAGAATAAAAGAGAAGAAGAAGAATTTCAGAGAAGAGATTACAAGGTATGGTTTCAAATGAAATTCTTCTCTCGTATTTATAGCAAAAAACATTTCAACGTTCGACCAAGAATCCACATGCACAGATCATACCGTGATTCACGCTTTGCTTTTGTCTAGACGTAGTAAAAGCATCCGTTAAAAATACAAGAAAATGTTTTGTCGAATTCAAATTTTTCGAGATTCTTCTCGAGGTGCACAAGTGTTACAACGACATTTTTTCAAAGATGCTTCACGAGGTTTTTTGCACACGGGCTCGACACCCAAAACCAGAAGCAAAGAATAAAATTCTTTATATGTGTGGGAGAAACGTGTGGAAAAATTCAGTAAAAAGATAGGGTCGGATAAACCCACACCCTCACCCTCACCCTCTCCCTCTCCTCGCCGCCACGCCTAGCCGAGCCTTAGAGCGTAGGAATGACGTGCGGTGCTTCGCACAGAAGCACCGCGCGAACGGGAAAGGCAATAAGAAATGCAATAAGGTTTAGGCAACCTTGCCATAGTCTAGGGCTTTCCCCATACACAAAGGTCTAAAGACCCAAAGGGCCATACCCTTAAGGCTAAACCAATGCTATTTAAGTCTAAAACTCTAAGTGTTTTAGTCTATATGGGACTAATGTTTTATTCATTCACATGAAAAAACATCTAGGGAGTAATAGGTCTTGGGATCAAAACATGGTCCATGCATTTTTTGATTAAAACAAAACATAGTTTTTTTTTTAACAATCCCCCCACATGAATAATAAAACATTTCGATAAAACACGAGAAAACATATAGGCAACAATATAGGCAAGGTGTCCCAAGGATTGAACCTTAACTTAGTGACGAGGTTACTCATCAACTCGCTTGTTAGATACGGTGAACGCAATGTCTTGAACCGCCAACAATGAATGCAATCTCAAATAATGCAACACACTTGATGCCATCTTCAACCGAAGAAAACAATGCCAGTTTATGCGGTTGTGCCCATTTTGGCTCGTGGGCTAAAATCCCGGACTTAATGAATGTCTCTAGATGAATCAGCTCAAATTCTCATAGGAAGCGGCCCCACTTCCAACATCCACAAAGGTGAGTCCATTAAGAGTGTCCCGCCACACCCCGCTTTAATCAAAGCCATGGTACCCATTAAGATCGCAAAAGATCATCCCTAAATCTGCAGATAGCACTATCGCACGTTTACACCATAGTGAGGGACAACGATAGTGCTTACCCAATATCACCATAAATTAGTTGTCTCATTGAACCTTGATTTTGGAAATCCAATCACAAGGTTGAGTATCCTTCATGGTGATTTATTCAATGAGCTTAAGTCCCATCCCCTCGATGTAAATTTAACTTCCTCTCTCGTTAAGCCTTTCGTCAAAGGATCTCAAGATTATTTGGATTTTACAAAGTCTATCGAGATAATACCGCAGAGGAGAAGTTTTCACCCGTCTTGTGTCTTCTTCGTATATGTATAGACTTCCTGTATACATTGTTCTTTGCGTAACCAAGAAAGGTGCCTTCACGTCACAAAGGATTGCGATTGAAGACACAAAGCGGCAGAGGAATTCCTCCCAGAAACATCGTATCCATCCAGCTTCCTTCTCCGATTTTTCCAAGGCTATAAATTTACTCCATAGTGGATTTAGCTATACATGTCTGTTTGGTAGACTTCCATGAGATGACGCACCTCCAAGTGAAGATGTACCCACTAGTAGATTTGCACTCTTCTGATCGATATCCAGTTGGCATCACAATACCCTTCCAAAGCAGGATACTTCCCAAAACTTAAGCAATAGTTTGAGGTCCTCTCGTGTAACGTAAAACTCAAAGAGCATAGTGATCCTCGCTCGGTTGCAAGTATACCGCTAATCTACTCACGAGTAAGCAATATGTGTCTTGTAGTTCATCAAATACATAAGACTACCAATAATGCGAGAATACTCAAGTTGATCAATACCCTCACCCTTGTTCTTTTTCAATTTACAAGTGGGATCAAAGGAGTAGATGCAGGTTAGCATTTTCATAATTAAATCTCTTTAATACGGTTTCAGCATAATGAGATTGACTAAGACTATATCCATCGACGTTCTTCGATTTTCATCCCTAAGATTACATCGTAGGGCCTAAGTCTTTCATGTCAAAATTATCTCTAAGCATGCTTTTAATGGTATTAATAATATCAAGTTTAATGCCTAATATGAGCATATCATCAACATATAGGCAACAATAACATGAGAATCATCCATACGTATTTATGTAAACACATTTATCGATTCATTAACCTTGAAACCATTAGTTATCATAACATGATCAAATTTTTCATGCCATTGTTTAGGTGCTTGTTTTAAACCGTAAAGAGATTTGTTCAACTGCATACTTTGTTTTCACAACCTTTACAATAAAGCCTTTTGAGTTGATCCATATAAATTTCTTCATTCAATTCACCATATAAAATGCATAACATCCATCCATGTATATGCAAATCATAAATTGAAGCTATAGCAATCAACATCCTAATCGAGGTGATTCTAGAGACCGTGAATAAGTA